>JALGBA010000368.1:0-321577 GCA_023970755.1 Azemiops feae
TGCAGGCTTCTGCCATTACTGGGAACTTCTCAAGAAGCTAATTCCCAAAAAAATAATCTGTGGTGGTTTTGGCAGCAGCTAAGCTATGGGTCAAGCTATTGCTATGACAACAATTTCCAGGTTAATGTTTATTACTGAGCAAAAATTCTTTAGGTCAGTTGTAATTGCCTTCTATGAGGTAAGGTTTAAGTTAGATACAATATAATGATTTTTTCAGTGGCAATTTGAGTCAACATGCAGTTTGGGCATAAAACATTAGCCTTCCCAAAAATAATATGGGGAAGTATGGCTACTTAAGACATTTCATTATGTTAAACATATTTTATTTAAATATTTAAAAGCTGTGTAACCCTTTGAATGGTTTTAGCACTTTGCTTGACACCCTCCTGATTTTGGACCACAACTTCCACAATCCCTGGCCATTGAGCAGGGTGGTTGGGACTGTTGGGAATCCAAAGCATCTGAATGATACCATTTTGCTTCCCCCAGATTATGTCCTTCTGCCAGACTGATGTGATCCTCCTTTCTTTTTCAGTAGAGATCTGACTAAACATCTGGAGTCTTTTGCTTTGGTTCCAGAGTAACTGCACCGTTCAGAGTGAATTTAAAACCAGATAGTCTTAGCTACAATTAGGGGAGAAAGACATCTCTAATTTACAGTGATGGCCTGGTAAACACCATTTAGTTATATTTTACCAAACTATGGTTAAAGGTGACTTCTTGTGTGAGAGAGTAGACCTCATTCAGCATTGAGAAAAGTGGGCCAATATCTTATGAGATTAATCCGAATATTAGCTAGTCAAACTACTATTAATACTTTTTTTTCATATGGTCTTTTAATACAATCTTATTTCCCAGACTTACCTGGTATAGTCAAGGTACATTTCACTGTTTGATAAAAAAACATATTTTATGTAAGCTGCCAGTAGAATGAGCAGGAATCTCTCTTGCAGGACAAGATGGCTAAGCTCAACCTTATCTCTTAGCTTTTCAGTTGTGCCTGCTTTGCCCAGTTAGGGAGGATTGGATTCCTTTATATTTGTGGCTGCAAGTGCAGGATGTAGGGATGCAATCTGTCGCTCCTTCTCTGGTAGTGATTTTTTTTTGTGCTGAAAGTTCACATACAAGGAATTTGTTCTTTGCTTCCAGAGTGTTTTCAAGAAAGTGAGCATCTCAAAGAGAGCCTCAAATGTTGCCTATTACATCTCTTTGGAGCTATTGTGGCTGGTGGGCAGGTGAGAATATATTAATATCCTTTTCTTAATCATCGGGATGTAGGACTTACATCTTTATTGCATCATCACTTTGTGGCTTGTGTTTTATGAATACTTTCCAAGAATGAAGAATTTGGAGTAGAAATAGGTTAGTTATGACAAGATGGAGTGCAATTGCTGTTTTATGGGACAGACTGTAGTTCAGAGGTAAAATGCACTCATGCTCCTTTAATATCTTGAGAAAGATCCTTTCCAAGGGAGACAGAACTGATCAATGAAGGTGAACAAAATGGTCCAATATGCTGTGATTGAACTCTGTGATTGAAATCCCATGTGCTAATTGCTTAAAATAATAAAAGAGAGTCTATATCAGTCTGTCACACAATACCCGAGTACCACACTTTTGTTTCCTCTTGCCTGAATTTATGACAAGGCAGCTGAAACTATTCTGAAGAAAAGTAAGAAAAATCATAGATATATTGTATGTATGCTAGAATTCAAAGATGTTTTGGTTTAAAATCATATTTTTAATTTTGTTTTTCTCATCAGGATTCAGTTTAACATTAAAACAATGGTACTTAAGATGTTCTAATAGTGAAACTGACTCTTTTCCATTTTTCTTATGCAATCTGATTTCATCCAGTTGCAAAGATGTATAATTAATGAAAATCCGTTATAAATAGCTTGTCCTAAAAGATGTTTAAGCTGAGACAATATCTTAAGTAAATAAAATAGGTTCAAAGAGAAAGAATGTGTTCTTTTTCCTGAGATTGGTGAGTATAATGTACTGAAAGTAAAGTTGTGTAAAGATATGTGTAATTTTATGTTAAGAATTTTTCTACAAGAATACACTGAAAATGTAACAATTCTGGCCAATACTTATCACAGTGAAAAGCATTTCAGCTACAGCAGGAGTGTCAAACTGCTGGCCCATGGGCCGGATGCGTCAAGCCAAAACCGCGCCCACCCCATTGCCGGCAATGGGAAAAAAGTTGCGATACGTCGCATGACGTTGCGAGTTTGACACCCCTGAGCTACAGGAACATAGGAAATTGACTTATATTGGGCCACACTACTTAGGCAATCTACGTGTGTTTTATTTCCTTTAACTGTCTGAATTTCCAAGATCTCTCATGAGAAGAGTTTTCTTCTGATCCTTAGTTCTTGTGTGTATTTGTGTGTGTGAGCATGTGAGCAATGGTACCACATGACTCAGTAGGCACATGGAATTTTGGGAATATTTTGTGACTTTTTTCTTTCTTTCGTTATTATGTTTTCTTAACAGTTTGCATACTGTGCAATTTTTGCTTCATTTCTTCCCCATAAATAGCAAAATGTTGCCTGTGTTTGACAATTATCATCACATTTTGATGGCATGAAATTCTCGGGAATCTGAGCATGTTTGACAGCTAGGGTGAAACATGAACACATCTTCAATAAGTTCTTATGTGATTCCACTCTCAAAGGGAAAAATACTTTGGTATCCAGCCACAGGATTAATGTGCTGATTTTGTCAAAAGTCACGTGATTTCAAACTTGTTTTATGTGCCTATTTATGCTTCTTAAAGAGGAATTGTTCCTGATTATTTTGATAGTGAAGAAGTTTTATTATTAACTTTAGAGAAATGCTCTTCAAGCCATCTCTCCTGCCACTATGGAAGTCTTGATGCGTGTCCTGGCGGATTGTGACATGTGGGATAACAGAGACCCAGATGAAGTGAGCAGGAAGGCTGAGCTGACGTTGAAGTGCCTGACGGAGGTGGTGCACATTCTTCTCACTAGTAGTTCGGACCAGCGGCAAGTGGAAACCAGCACCATACTGGAGAACTATTTCAAGCTGCTGAACTCGGATCATGAGGCTTTGCCTAACTCAAGGAGGTCCCGTCAGTGGGAAAGCAGGTTCATTTCACTGCAGATTCAAATGCTGAGTGAGTAACAGGATCCTTTGGGGAGGAGAAAGGCAGGCAGGATGAGATGCTGGGACCATATGTCAGCAGGAAATGGGGCCCTGACCATTTCATTCTCTCTGTGTGGTTTTTGTGATGGGACCACTTTTGAAATAAAACTGTCAAAATAAAAATCAGTTTGAAACATAAAGCCACATTGAGCAGCTGAAATGTCCATAGCTACAATAAAATGACAGTTCTTCAGTAATCAGTGCAGTAAGTTATTTCCCTGATTTTCGGGGGGCATGCCATCTGCAAGGGCATATAGACCTCTACACACAGTTTATTTGTTTTTTTTTACTAGGTGAGCAATTAAAGTAGAAACTTTTTAAAATTGTGTTGCCTGGGCAGGAATTAGAAGGTAGAGTTTGTCCTTGGTTTATGATTTCTGGCTTACTAGGGAATATCAATCCGGAGTCCAGTTTTTAATGACATACTAGACAAATTGGTCCCCAAATTGGTTGTTAAGAGAACATCACTTGTGAGAGGAACCAAGTGGTATGTTGTATGGAAGGATGTTAGCACTCTACAGGGCTGACCATTCCATGCCAATGCAGCAAGCGTCTTTTTCATGAGCTTCAGTTAATGCTCCTGTCTGAGGAGTGAGTGCAATTTCTATCTATTTAAATAATTTCAGTGCTGACTAAATATCCCTAGAGTGCCTTACTAGAACCAAATTGCA
Source organism: Azemiops feae (assembly GCA_023970755.1). Classification (NCBI taxonomy): domain Eukaryota; kingdom Metazoa; phylum Chordata; class Lepidosauria; order Squamata; family Viperidae; genus Azemiops; species Azemiops feae. The sequence continues at coordinate 3,843 of JALGBA010000368.1, forward strand.
AGAATTGTAATCAGCTAAGTATTCCACATTCTTTGTCCAGTTCACTCAGAAGAGGCAAATACTGTAGAACAGGGCTTTTCAACCTGTGGTACGCATACCACTTGTGGTACATTAATGAGTGGCAGGTGGTACGCAGACCTGCCTAGCCAAGTGTAGTGGGGAAGGGAAAGAGCCAGCACAGGCAAGTCCTCTGGAGCTGCAGATTTTACTTATGAATGGAGCCATTTGGGGAGGCTGCCTTAGCCGGCAGCCAGTATTTACGTTTTTTTTCCCTTCCTTAAGTGCCGGCTGGGCTCCTTACTTTCCTTTCTAGCCAGTAGATAATTCTTAAAGGGGAAGTGCCTTTTTAAGCTAGTTCACTCAGCAGCTTGTCTTTTCTGTCTCTGGAGGCCTTTCCTTGTTTGATCAATTATATGGTAAGAGGGAAAATATGGGGAGGGTTTCAAATCTTCCTCGGAAGGAAGCTGGGAATGAGAAAAAGGGAGGCAGGAAGGGAGGCAGGGAAGGAAGTCCCGCCTTAGCAGTGGCCAGCAGCAAGCTCTGCCATTGACTTTGTTGTCAAGTTTGCAGAAGGCGGATCCACATACCTGTAGGACAATGTGACCATCATAAATATGAAGCAGTTGCCAAACATCCAAATTATAAACCACATTGAACCTGTTTGCCGGCAAGGTCATAAGTGTGAAAATGGTAATAAAGTCATTCAGTGCAATTGCTGCAAACTTTGAACAGGTTTTTTTTTTGTCACCAAGTTTTTGACACCTTGCTAGGTGGTACTCGAATATTGCCATATCCTAAAAGTGGTACAATCGGTAAAAAGGTTGAAAAGCCCTGCTGTAGAACACCTATTTTCTAGGCAGAAAGATTCCCCACAATTTAACAATTATTTGACAGGCTGGCTTAAGGATTTCAAGGAATTGTATTCTTGTACTTCTTTAAAGCAGTGATATTGAGAAGGCAGCTTCAGTTGATGGCTGTTTTCTTTTCCTTGGCATGATTTGCCGGATAAAGAAAATTCAGGAGAATGAGTATCCTTCAGCTACATCTTTCTGGCTTCTCTTCTATTTGTATTGGGCAGAAATTGCATTACATCTGTTGTTGTTAGAGCATTAAAGAGAAATCTCAGATACTTAACAGTTTCCTTCTACTTCCCCTGGACCTGTCCCTAAGAAGCTTTAGTCTGGTTCTGCTGTTTATTCTGTCTGACCTTCTAGAGATCTCAAACGGGAGAGATGCAAGCTTCTGTCATTCAAATTGTTATTTAGATTTCTGGCCTTGAAATCTAAAAAAATGTACAACATACATAGGGATGTCACTGTGTGTGTGTGGTAATTTGACATGAGATAAAATGACACATCCAGAATTGTCCAATGAACTCCAAGGTCAAGCATAGGATTGTCATTTCTAGACTACAAAATCTGTAGGACTACTAGATGTCAGCAGATTGATACAAAAACTGAAAAAAAAAATCTGTGCAGCTCAGTTTCGTTAACCCTAATCAGATGGGGATTTGAAGCTGGTTTTCCCTGTGACCAGTTTAACACTATACTACTTCTGCTAAGTAATAAAAAAATAGATCAATGTTTTTAAAAAAAGGCAGGTGGGTTTGATGCCGTGTGCTGTTGTGAATCAACTATATAATTTTTTTTGTTAATTGCATTGTTAGTAAACAAACCTGTTTTAAAAGTACAATTCTATATTGGGGGTAGGAAGAATTGTATATTCATTCCTTACTTTATATAAATACATAAGCATACATATAAAATATTACTCCTACATATTGCCTTTATGTCCCAATTTGGCTTCTTTGAGCCATCTGATTGTCCAGTGTAAGAGATGAAAATATATCTTTCTGATCCATTAGAGATTTTTCTAAACTTTGGCATACCATAATTTTAATGGTAAAAAAGTATTTCCTGCTTCTTCTTTTTTGCTAACAAAGTACTTCTATTTCTTTGGAGGGCGACTAAAGCAATGTAATTATTTTAAGATATGATTCTTTCCTCTTTGATTTTTAGTTTTTTCTCTTTTTAAGATGCAATCACTGCTATGTTGGACTGCACAGATCGGCCTGTCCTGCAAGCCATTTTCCTTAATAGTAACTGCTTTGAGCATCTTATTCGACTGCTGCAGAATTGCAAGGTAAACAAAAGATTGTAAGAAAGATATTCATAATCTTTTGGACATGTATTTGATTATAGTTTTAACAGAACCATTTCAGTTATATTCCAGAAGAAAATCTGATTCTTTAATAAATTTAGTTCAAAGAGTAGATCCTGCTTACTTTTACGGTGACCTAGTTTTAAATAGATTTTAAGAGTAGTGTACAATTGTCCTTATAACACCAGTAGCAGGGAAGAATATGAATAATAAAGTCTTCTCACAAAGGATTCTTTCCATATACTTTTTATTTACCTGCAGCGCTATGTGAATTGAGACAGCCTTAGAATTGCACTATAGTTGTTATGTTTTTTTATAACCGAAGACTTTGAATGTCTTCTGAAAGCGGTTTATTGCCATTCATGGTGTATGCTCTTACAGTACTGTCTTTCTCTTTTCTTGTTAGTGTAATAACTTTTGTTTTTCTTGTATTCTTACTATCAGTTAGCTTGGAGTAAATCTTATTTAACTTGGTGGGACTTTAGAAATAAAAGAAATGCCTAGGCCTGCAAAAGCAGACTGGCATTTTTCAGTGTTTCGTAAGTTAGTTAAAGTAGGGTTCCTTTATAAGTTGGAATTTGCAAACCTGGTTTCCAGGATTTCCAGTCCCTTATTAAAACAAGCCTGATTTTTAATAATAAATGTTAGTGCTCATAAATATATAATTTAATTCAAAATTCACCAAATATTTCCCTCTTGTAATGGGACTTCAGTTATGGGAATTATATAGGTTGAAGCCTGGTTTATCTAGAAGTCATCCAGTTGGACAAAACATGGACAACGGTGACATGGGTATTAATATTGGAAAAAATAAAAAAGGAGAAGAGTAGTAGGATTTCCTGTCTGAAAACTTGGAGAGGCACTGGCAGACAATGAAGACCATGCAAAGATCTTAGAACTAGTGGGCTAGGGTTGTGCAGTATTTCAGATTTGAAGAGGAAAAAGTCCTAAGTGCCCTGGCACCCACATTGCTCTATAGGCAGCTCCTTAAATGAAGTGCATCTTTTCCTAGAATCATACTATACCCTGGAAGACAGCTACGCAATTCCAGGAAAAGATCAGTTGCTTTGTGAAATTATGAACAAACGCTGCAGAAGCATATTCAAATACATGCTAATGGCTGACACAGGGAGGGAGAAGTGATTTGTATTAAGAGACTGTTAATTTGTTCCCCACACTATGTGGAAAGATTGATGATCAAGTACAGTGGTGGGATTCAGCCAGTTCGCACCACTTCGGCAGAACTGGTAGCTAATTTTTTGTTGCCCAGGCCCAGAATGGACTTCCGGAAGTGGCATCCACACAGAGAACCGGTTGTTCACATATTTGAATCCCACCACTGATCAAGTACCATACCTGAGTCTGCATGTACAGACAAATGGCATCATTTTTGTGGCCCTCCAGGGTCCTTTTAGAGAAGTTGGGACCAGATTTTCACCCCATCATGGTCAAGGGAGCATTATGTTTGCTAAACATAAATTCCAAAGGATCTTCTTAAGTGGAGAGTTGAAGTTGCAATTTGGGCTTTCTGATAAATTAGGAACTTCAGCTCTTTGTCATCTTAATATTGTTCTCACCGAGTAGGACTTACTTCTGGGCAGACATGAATAATACTGGACTTAGTTTTATTTTGTGTGAAAAAAATCCATTATCCATCGTGAAATGAAATCCATAATTTATTTCAGCGTTTTATTAACGATGTCATTCTTTTTGCAGTGTTTATGAACTTGTTCAATCTAATGCAGCTAACCAAATTTAACATTAGAGTTAATCAGATAATTAAACCCTATAAGTAGCTCCCTTGTGGTTTAGGGTTTTACTTCAAAAGTCTTTGTTAGATATGTGTTTTGCTGCACATCTATAGGGGAGTGGGGTGAACATCTATAGGTTAGTCATGCTTCGTATCCATGTTGCATTCTGCATATATGTAGGGGAATGGGTGGCTATCTTTTGATTAGTTAATCTTTGTCACCCATGTTGCTTGGGTTTCTTTTAATTCCAAATAGATCAAGGTTGGCTAGTCTCAGTTGGGAGATCATTGAGAAGCCATGTTTATCTCTTCTTGGGAGATGATTCCTCGAAAAAAAGGCACCACGGTACTGGGTTTTTGTATATGGTGCCTATTGATTACGTCTGTGCAAATCTGACTCATACCAGTGCTCCTAATTTATCAATCATTCCAGAGAATCTAAATATGCCATAAAAATCACGCAGGTCATCTTACCAAAGCTTTGAGGCAAAATAACCTAACATCCCTTCCCTTCTCAGCCTCAGCTATGATTAGTACTTACCTAATATCTTCCTTAACTAGGTTATGAAATTGAAAGTAACATGGAATTGCAAATTCTCAGTAGGAGGAAAATTTAAATATGTATTAACAGTTGTAAACCCTTAATTATGGTTGAGATCACTAGAGGTGTAAAAGTAATCTGTCAGAAAGGGAAGCTGTTGGAGAAAACCATTCTATGGACCATCTTTGCTGAAAACAGTGACAATATTTTCCACTGAATTTAGACACAGGATTTACTTGCAAGTTCATTATTAATATATTGTTTGGAGGGACAGGGAAGAGCAGAAATGCCAGATTTTGGCACTTCTCTATCTCACTGGACCCTTTAGGACTCCCATCTTACATTTGCTTTTGCTGTGAGCTCATTTAGAAAAGAGCAACAATCCTAGAATTATTTTCTTTGTGAAAAGAGAACCCTTACAATACTTGCTGTAAGTATTCTGGTAATTTGTAGAGGTGCACATAACATGTAAGTTATGTTTTGTTTTAAACTTATAGTAAAACATGCATTTTGAAATATATTTCAAGTTGGCTGGATTCTGACAGAAGAAAACTGGAAGGAATTTAAATATTCCGACCATGGGGACAGTAGGAATTTGAAACAAACTTTCTCTTCTATTGTTTTTCATCCTGGAGCCATAAAAGTACTGGACCAATCTAGGGTTCCATTTCAATGAAGATTTCTTTTACTTATTTTAAAAAAGGCTGAGCTAATCTCACTAACATTATTTCAGGTAGCAACTAATCTCTCCTTAAGGTAAAAAAAGTCAGCCAGCCAGGCAAAATCAATTAACAGATTTGCTGTGCCTTTAGTTCATAGCCTACCTCTCAGGCACAGTGCCATTAAGTCAGCAATCCACTCTCCCCTGGCAACTGTGTTTTCCATTTCCCATTAATTTGATGTGGAGAGATGTCCCTGGCATTTATTGGCTTTCCCCAACTTGGGGTTGTCTAGATGTAGTATAAGACTACATCTCCTCTTTCTTATTATATGTTGATTGGGGATGATGAAGTTTATTACCCAATTCAACTAGACCATTGCTTTTCAGATTTGGCAACTTTAAGATGTATGGATTTCAACTCTCAAAATTCCGTAGCCACCACACTGCCTGGGGAATTCTGGGAACTGAAGTCCATACAACTTAAAGTTGCCAAGTTTGGAATATACAGATCTCGAGTTAAGGAGAGCTATGAACTTATTACACTGGCTGTGGGTGAGCTAACTAACACTTCTGTTACCATTATTCTTATCTCCCGTTTTAACAGCTATTTTTAAATGTTAACAATAAGGTGGCAGACAAGAATGAGAAAGACCATGCTAACAAATTGCTGGCAGAAATGAATCAGGAACAGGTATCTCCTGCAACTTCCATTTTGTTCTTAGCTGAAGTCAAGGCCCCCATGGCAGGTGGTTATGAACTGTTTCCTGGACTTCACTTTGAATATACTTCCCAAATGAACTAGATGAGTTTGTTTTAAATCTAAATTTCACTGTGCTTCGAGATATGAGGTATCTAATTCATATAATATTCTATGTTTTTTAAAACTGAGAAAAGTGAAGTCCAAGAATGGGATTCAAATTTGAAAATAATCAACTTGGTGATTCTTGTTTTAATTTTTTTTTACCTGCCTCTCCTTTCTTGTCTCTCTTCTCCTACTCTTTCATCTGTTTGTTGGTGCATTCTGGTGTAACAAGCTGTGGGGCTTTCTGGTATCTCTGGAATTTGATTTGAAATCTTGATTCTGTTGCCAAAAGATCAGAGTTCATATTTCAATGGACAGTCTGAATCTGAGAGGGGAGACGTAATTGGTGGATTTATTTTATAATGTTTCCTTTGACATTATGAAGAAATGAACAATGTCAGTTCTATTTTTTTTTCTTTAAAAAAAGATATAGAGGCCTTAATATAAGAAGTTTGCATGTAGTTAAAAGTTAATGTAAACAATGCATGTGAAACTCCAATTCTTTTTAAATGTAATAGCAATCAAGCATAATAAATTATTGCATAAAAGTTAATTCCTCTAACATTTTATAAATTTGTTCCGATATATTGCATTGCGAATGAAATAGTTTTTATTTATTGTTCAGGCTCACAAATTAACCAACTGATTTGAATGGCAATATACAAATATAATGTTTTAAACAGCAAAACTGTCTACCAATAAGATAAAGAAATCAAAAGACTTACGGTTCTTTTGAAAGGAAAGTACTGGGATATCTCTTGTGAGGCATGGGCTGTGAGGTGAAGATATAATTGAAGTGAGTAATTAATTTATTCACACTTTAGTATTACCCCAACTATTCACTAAGACCAAACTGTTTCTCACCAATATGTGTGACAAAAGTTGCTCGATAAGAAACTGCAAAGGTTTTCCTTTTTCATACCACCCTTTTGAGGTTGTCCATTTAAAACATGAGATTGTCCATTAAAGCATGAGGAAAAGCTGTCAGTCAGATTGTCTTAAATGAGTACATGTGAAGGGTTCTCTTCTCCTTGAAATGGCTTCCCTTCTCTTGTGTCTTCTTGCTTATAGGCTGTGGTGTCATAAAATCCAATTCTTTTCCTGGGTTGATGATTGGGAAGCATGCCAAGGAACATTTTTCTTCATCGTGGCACAAGAAGGATGGGGTGTGCCCATGGTTAAATTGTCCTTATATGCCTAATATGTGGTATCTTTTTTGGTTTTTAGGTATTCCAGGGGCAGCTGGACCATCTGGCAGTATCAGCTATTCAGGCTCTCACAGCAGTGATGCACAGATCTCCTGCTGCCAAGGTCAGCATGGCTTCCTCAGAGCAGTTGGCATTCTTGTCTTTGCATACCTCTTTTATTGTACTTGCTGAAATGATGAGGACTAACAATAGTACATATTAGAGTTTGAAACAAATTACAGAAAGTGCAAATGCCAGGATAGTGAGGCAATGCTACTATGGCAGATCTCACCATTTAGCAAAATGAAGGCCACTAGACTGGATAGCTGCTGTGGTATCCAGTACAAAAGTATTGTAAGAAATCCAGCCCCTCAAGAAAAGATCTAGGTTATAACCTTTCATCTTAATATGATAGAATACAAATGTCAGGCTGTGGTTTGTTTTGTTCTTATGTGGTAGCAGAGCATCTAAAAATTATGTTCTTCACCTATTCTTCACCTGTGGTGTCACTGAATGTCAATGTTTTGCTTCACTGTCTTATTCTGCCACAGGATATTTACAGTTCAGCTGATTGTCACTAGATCTTTTCTAGCAATCTCCCATCTTTCAGATAGCTTTTGCCTGTCACAGCCTTCACCTGGGCTAGATAGAATGTGTTATTTACGGTTCTAAAAAGTCAATTCAATGGCATTCTTCTGCAGAATATCTCTGTTCTTGCCCACTGAAGGAAGTTGAATCAATTGCCCATATCTTCTGATACTGCCCTTTTTACTCTCTTGAGAACAAAGACCCAATTTCTCCTTTCTTGGCAATATGTGGTGGAAACTTGGAACATAACATCCTTGCCCACCATCACTTAGTTAGTAGATTACTCAGCAATGATTTTCAGGCACCTACTAAAAATGTTCCTAACTCCAATTGTATTGCAGCTCAGCTTTCCAACCTTGAGGCATCTTATATAGAATCTGATTATTTTACTGTATTTATCTGGGGGTAATTCTCGACCATGTCAACCCTTTAGTTATTATAATGAGTGTTTGAATATCTCAGTAGCTGTTTATATAGCAAAGCACAATCACATTCATTTAATGAGTAAATATTTTTGCCATTTGAATTCTGTTGAACCCCTACTCCTGTAATCTGGTTTTTAAACTTTTTCCTTTGTTCCATGCAACTTGCTTAGTCATTTTCTATCTTATTTGTTTTTTTCATCTCTTTTCATTTCATTTGTCAACAAAATACATTCCACTTTGGCTATTGACCATACTAAAAGTTGTTGCTATTACTATTATATTAACTACTGGGGGGAAATTTGGTTTTATATTGATTACTAAGAAAAAGCAAGTCAATTGAATTTTGATTCAATATATATTAGAATTCCCTTAAAATTATGACAGGCTGGCAAAGTTGTGAAAATTCATATATTGGAGCACATATATAAAGTATGACTGCTTATACTAGTGGAATTTGAATTGATCCTTATAATTCTTGACTTTATAAGAATTGACTTTCTTAGCTATATGCTGCTAATATATACTGATAATTTTACTCTTCAGGAAGTGTTCAAGGAACGAATTGGTTATGCTCATATATTTGAAGTTCTAAAATCTATGGGTCAACCTTCACAAGAACTACTTGAAGAACTTCTGAATATGGTGTGATATTTTTCTTGTTTTGAATATAATTTTAAATAGAATACCTATGTTAAATTATTGCAGTCAAAGCAACAGAGAATCTTCTGCCTCTTTAAAGGTTAGCAAGATTTAGTTTTTATACCTCCAAATCATGTTGACAAGATGCTTGAAATATAACCTACAGCTTGCATACACACACAGAGGAATAAATTAAAATGACAAGGTTAGTTTGTTTTGCTAACTCATAATGCACACAAGATAGAAACAGGACCTGGGTGTGTCTCTTATCTTAGTTACAGTTTGGATTTGCATAAGAATGTCCCTAATTGCTATTTAATTCCAGTTCTTTTTTTCTGTTTGATGGCTTTTATGAATTTGTAAAAGTATGTACCTGTGTGTAAACCTATGTACTTTATGTGCATAGGCATGTGTAAGTGTTCTGCTCATTCAAGACATTTGTTAACAGTTTAATATTCTGCATTATCTAAACCTCTCTTACTTTATTGAAGCAGATAAAAATTAAAAGGTATCACTTTAAAGGCTAACCAATACATAAGTTTTGGCAGACTAATTCCAGAGAGCTAGACAAGCTAACAATAGAGATCTGTCAAAGCTCAGCAAAAATTATTGCCAGAGAAAAATCAGTATATCTTTCAGGGCCCACAAGATTCCTTATTGTGGAACTCTTAAGCAGAGTTTCTACACATGTCAATTGCTTGCAGTAATCTTTAATTTGCTTTTCACCAAGGCGGTTGAAGGTGACCATGCATCAGTTGGGATGTTGGGCATAAGCAATGTTCAGCCTTTGTTGCTGCTAATCCAATGGCTTCCAGAGCTGGAGTCGCATGATCTCCAAATCTTCATTTCGAATTTGCTGAAGCGGATTTGCTGCATTAACAGACAGAGTCGTGCAATTTGCGTCAACACAAACATAGTCATCCGTATCATTGAAACACTCAACAAGCACCCTCAACTCCATGGAGCTTGTGCTGAGAACCTGATTGCCCTCTTGGGCTCTTTGGGGAGCCTGTCAATGAGCTCTGAAGAACTGCATAAGCTGATTCAGCTGCTAAGGACTAAAGACTCAAAGCTGGCTCATCCTTACGTCATTCCTGTGATGCGTGCAATTCTTACAATGGCTCGAAAGCAAGACTTGGACAGCGCCTTGCAGTATTTTGACTTGTCCCATAGCATGGCAGGCATAGCCGTGCCAGCTATTCACAAGTGGCCGGGTTCTGCATTTGCTTTCAATGCATGGCTTTGCCTGGATCAACATCAAATGATTCCAGATGCTAGCGGCAAGGGTGGCAAGAGGAAGCAACTTTACAGGTATGGCTTCCAGGATGGAAAGGTGAAAAGCCAGCCTAAGTGCAGTGACATTTCCTAGGTGGCCTGAATGATGAGTATATTTTTTGGTCTTACTAATTTTCTATGTGTATCCTATACTGCATTGTTCTAATCAAATATTATTGTTGTTTGAAACAAAGAAAGCTAGCATGCTTCAAAGGATATCCAAAGTAGCATATTCTGTGGTTACCAAAGTCAGGAATTTCTAATGAATTCTTAATTAGTTTTCTAAGATCCCAGAAGTATGAGGGCAATTCGGAAATAAACCTCTGTTTGGTTATCAATGACAGACACTTGTAGATACAGAACTTTTATTATACACATTAGAAAACTACAACATTACATTACTTTTCGACATAATCGCCATTCTAATTGAGGCACTTGTCATAATGTCCTACAATGTTTGAAACTCTTTAGTAGTAATCGCTCGGCACCAAATCTCGGGTATGGGGGGCTGATCAAAAACATCCCAACTTAACTGCTTCAAAAGTTCTTGGGTGCGTCTAACGGTGTGCGGGCAAGCATTATTGTGAACTAACACCACACCGGAAGTGGCGCCATAGAAAATCCCGCCAAATGTGAAGATGCCAAAGGAGTACTGCTAGTGAAGTTCACGGAGCGTGGTTCGACCATCAGTTCAGAAGTTACTGTGAAACGTTACAAAAACTCAGATGAGCCATCCATAACAAGCATCGGGGCATGCTGACTTCCGGTGTGGTGTTGGTTCACGATAATGCTCGCCCGCACACCGCTAGACGCACCAAAGAACTTTTGAAGCAGTTCCATTGGGATGTTTTTGATCACACACACACACACCCCATAGCCCAGATTTGGTGCTGAGCGACTACTACTAAGGAATCTCAAACCTTGTAAGACATTATGACAAGTGCCTCAATTTGAATGGCGATTATGTTGAAAAGTAATGTAATGTAATGTTGTAGTTTTCTAATGTGCATAATAAAAGTTCTGGATCTGCGAGTGTCTGTCATTAATAACCAAATGGAGGTTTATTTCTGAATTGCCCTTGTATAGTGGTAATTGCAGTAGGTAATAATACTAAAAGTAAAGATAATGGTTGCTTCCAATGTATAAGGCCACCTAATAAAAATGACTTGTCCATACAGTGAATTAAAAACATAATAAAAAAACTAAACAATCTAAATGTGGGAATAATAGTGCATTGGGAAAGTACACAGAAAAACACAATCCCAAAAACCATTCAAGTGGAATAAAAAACTGGCCTGGCTAATTAAAAAAATAATACAGGAACATTGGCTAGGAGAAGAAATGGTGTTTTAATTTGAATCTTTTAACAGTTGTATCAATAAACAATTGGAGGATGACATTATTTAGGAAATATTTCTGAGTTATTTAAATCTATAGTATATAGAAAATATATTATTATATTAGGATATATACGGATAATTCTACAAACTGTCCAGTTTTGATTCAATTGCCAGAAGACCTATTTATGTTCAATAGCATATTGTTTATAATAGAACGTTTGGAATTCAATACAGCATTGCTGGAGCTGAGTGCCACCTACTGAAGTGGGATCATAATTTACTATATATTTATGCATTTTAAAGCTGCTCTAAGGCACAGTTTCTGTGCCTTAAAATAAAATATTTTATAAAGAGAAATTATAGTGGTACCTAAGAATGGAATTATAAAAATGTTGCCTGCAACAAATTTATAGGAAGCAGACAGTGGGGCCACCTTCAGAAGAAGCTGGGGGTGCAGTAGGGTAGGATCTCTGACAAACCATTCCATAGCATAGTATCAGTGATGTGAATAATTGTGACAACTCCCCCCCTCCCAAATGTTAAGTGTGACTATCTGATAATAAAGATGTCCTGTTCTCTAAATCAGTCTTTAAGAACTGTTGATCATTGGGCTTGGATTTGGCTGTAGGGTAACTGTATCGCACCAGAGTTTTTGCTGGTCCTCACTAATTCTGTAATCTCTGTGCTCAAAGGATCCCTAAAAGGTGAGCAGCCAGTTAATGTCTAGCAGAACTGCAGAGGACTGTGAGAGGGATGTTCAGAGGTTTCCTTCCTTGCCAACTCCCTTATTGCTTTGCTAAGTGATTTATAAATCTATATATTTGTTTCTGAGTCTGTGGGTGAATGCCTTTCCACATTTTGCCTCTGGTGCTGCTAGTGTTCTGACTTCAGCTCCAGAGGAATCTGGTTCCTGAGAACTTGCCGGCTCAAAAATTTAATTATCGGGTTCAAAAAAGGTTACACTCCTGATGTGAATTAATAAGTCTTTCTACTGTACCAAAGATCCAGAATGGGACTGGAAAGTATGTCTGTATGCATACATTTATAGCTTGTGTATAGTTCACAACATTCCATGTCTTAAATCCTGTTTTTTTTCTCTGTAGCTTTTTTACAGCTAGTGGGATGGGATTTGAAGCCTTCATTACCTGTTCTGGAATGCTAGTAGTTGCTGTATGTACAAAGAAGGAGTATGCTACTGTGATGCTATCAGACCATTGCTTCTGTGATTCTCTTTGGGTAAGAGCAGATGTTTTGAATTTTCTTCATACATAAAAGGGACCCAGTGATGGGTTAGGTGCTATTAGCTTGGTTTAGATTATTTCTCTAAAGTGAAACGCAGATAGTCATTTTTCTTCCCCTCTTAATTCCTGTTTTGCCTTTTCCCTCTCTTCTCTTCTTGGATCATTGTACTAAACTTAGAAGTCTTCATTTAAGAATAACTTCCCTTACATCCAGACTGTCATACCTTCCTAATTTGGGTACTATAAAAATGGACTATCTGAAATATAATTGAATGGGACTAAGATTGACTGATTGATTGGTTAATTACTTAATTAATGGGCATCTGTCAAGGAAGAGAAGGGTTGCGTGCACAGGCACAATGCTCCTGACTGTTTTTGCTTGTTAAAGCAAAATATAATGATCTATGTGCAACTGTTTTGTACAACCTTTTCATTGTTTTCTCTATCACAAGTCTAACCTAAATAATCATAATACATGATTCATAAATCAGTATTCTGACTGGCATTAATCTTGATTTACATGAGCCTGGGAAACATTTTTTGCAGAACATAGCTTTGATCTGAAATGTACAGGGGTTCTTTGTAGTAACTCCACATTCATTTAACCTAAGATTATCAATGTAAACAGCCTGGAGAAAGAGATGCTAAAGGGATTTTGTACAGGGCAAGGATGCAAGATGAGTGCAGTGAGGGCATAATTACAGAATTCCTATCCAGTCAGCTTAGCCTGGGAAATGATGCATCTGTACGAGAGCTTTGAATAAAATCAGGGACTATCTGGGCAGTCTGTTTTTTGCCCTTGAGGATTTGTTTTGCAGCTTCGCAGAATGCTCTGTGTGCCCTCTAAATTTTCTCTCTTGCCAGTTTCAACTTTAGCCATTTTTACCAATCTAAAACAACAATGTTTCCATTGCCAACATTTTTGCCTTCCTTCTTTCCCTCAGATGCCATCCTCATTGTCAGCCCTGTGACTGGGGCGTTCCCCAGCGTGCTGGGGATTTGAAAATCAGAGTACTAGCACAATTACTGAATTTCCTTTGTGAGGTTTGGCAGTGGTTGAGTAAATGTTCCTTGGTGTAAAACAATAATATCAACGAGCCACTTGTAACTGTTCCATAGAAATGATGATGATTCCTTGCTTAAATAATTTTTCAACAGCACAATATAAGCGTTGTTCACATGCCTGGGAAAAGGCCCTTTGGTCAAAGCCTTGTCTATATTTATGTAAATGGACAACAGAAAGTCTCGGCACCACTTAGATTTCCTGCCCTGAACGAAGTAAGTCTCTTCTTTGTTATTATTTGTATTCCTCCTTTCCCTTAGAGACTTTTGCTGAAGTATCACCAACAAATATACTGAACCTGCCACATAGGCTTTATCCAGCTAACAAAAATGAGCTAATTTAACATGTGCCATAGTCATTTCAAAGTAGGATGATCTCCTCCAGAGAGATTCCAGAATGATCACCAGTTTCTGTGTGAACTGAACAGGGACAAGCTCTGTGTGCAGCAGTATCAGCCCTTCAGTATTTCTAGCCTCAGTGAAGGTAGAATCTTAATCTTTGAGACCCTGCATTGCGTCTGCTAAGTTTAAGTTTCTTAAACTTGTGAATTTGCCAGGTTTGGTTTGCCAAAGTTAATTGTTTCCCCGTGTTTTAAGTTTTCATTGAAATACATATGCATGATTCTCCAAATGCTTATATTTCTCTTTTCAGTTTTGTCTACCAGAGAAATATATTTTATATTTTTTTTGAAATATATGTTTCATGAAATATTTCACAAACATGGGGTTTTTGTATAGGTTTACTAATAATATACTTGTAATTGGTAATATATATTGCAAAATTTGGAAAAGTGTCAAATGATAAATTTTAGTTCTTGTATTGTTCAAAACTCCAAAATTGAGTAAGATCTCTAAGGTAAATTTTATCTTTTTATCTTTTTCTGGTTGAGTTCTCTGTGTATGTGCATATCCTTGGTAGAAACTCCTACTTTCAGCTGTTTTATCATCTGAGAAGTGACACATGACAACAGAACCCAGGAACCTGTTGGTTAAAGCATATTGGTTAAGGTGGCTTTGCTGAAATCCTCTTAATACCCCTGGATATATAGACTAAGCTTTTCTTCTTTTTTAAAATTATTGACCAATTTATACCCTCAAATTAACAGTAACCTAACCAAACATCTCTTTTAGACACTGAACCAAATTTCTTAATGTTTTCTCTAGAATTCTTGATAGACATTTATTTGGGGATACACAGCTCATGTTTATGTTGGGTAATGTTTATCTCCATGAGTTCTTCCCTTCTTGTGTGACTTATTTCTGTATTAATGAGAAACAGACAAGAATATTCTCACTTTCCAAATAAAATGACCCAAATTTTAAATTTAGCAGCATATGTCTATAATGTAACAGGGCAGAAATGAAACTTGCAACCAAAACAGCTGTTTTTAAACACTGCCAGAAGAAAACACATGTGATCAAACAGATGTTCTGGACTGAAATGAAATATATTATACTAATGTTTTGTAGAAATAACTGGGACAGTGTGTCTATAAGTATAATGAATTCTTTTCTGCTTTCCCATCCACTTCATGTACAGTGTTTACTTCAGTTAGCTCCTAATACAGGATGAAAGGATAAAGGATAAAAGGTGATGAGACTTTACAGTAAATGAGCATATTTATCAGAGGGATCGTATGTAGCATAAAATTAGAGGAAAATTAATTTCCAAAACAGTGAAAATATCCATCCATCGTATTTGAATAGCTCTCACAAAATGCGACTCTGAGTAGCATACAGTTAAAACCAAATCATAAAATGAACAAATTAAACACATTCCACAATTTAAAGACATCAATATTATTATTAAAAGACTAGAAGAGAGCATATTCACCTCACTAGTTCACCATTCCTTGAGATTACCAAACCCTTTGACACAACCATGTTTTGAGGAACATCAGGACGGGGCAAGTCTCACCTCAGGAAGAATGATGTTCCACAGAGTGGGTGCCATGGCCTCAGTGGTTGGTGTCCTGGGACCTGCCCAGTGGAACTCCTTAACAAACAGGAATTAAAATGTCAAAGATAGTTTAAAGAAGCACCATAAAATTACAGTTAACTCCCAATCAGGGACAGGCATATTGTGGCTCCTAAAGTCCTTTTTTAGGTACCTTGAAACCCTGTTGCCCCTATATACAGTATGTCTGCTTATACAGACAACCCTCTGCCAGTGACGCAAAAAGACTCTGGGTGCATATATATCTTGTCTTCTTTTAAACTTATTCTCTAGATTATTCTCTAGATTGGCCATTTTAAATTTGGATGCGTCCAATCTAATTTTAATTGTTTATCTCTTTCTTTCCACCGGGAAAAAATTCTCTAGCCGTTTACTTCTTGCTGCATTGGTTCAGCTGGTCAGAGAACAACTCTTCCTCCACCATCGCAAATCCCGGACCCACCTTTTTCATCCCCAGTTATATCCCCTCGGACCTCATTTGGGGGGATTCTTGGTCCAGGCAGCTGGAGTGGCCTGCTGGGGAAACCAGAACTTAGCACCAAGCTGATCTCCGCAGGAACTCAAGACAGTGAGTGGGGCTGCCCCACTTCTCTGGAAGGCCAGCTTGGCTCTGTTATTATATTCCATGAAGCCTTACAGCCATCTCATGTCAAAGCCTTGTATTTGGCAGGTGAGCATTTTCGGTAGCAGATTACTTTTTCTCTGCTGTTCTAACTCAAAAATATGTTTATCTCTTTGTTTCTCTGATTTGACCATTGCTTTTCATAACTATTTCACATACAGAGTTGTTTTTTTTTTGTCTTTTATGAAAAACAACTCGCCCTGATTTTTCCTCCTGTGCTGTGTTCTGCTTTCTCACTACTTTACGGACTTGACCACCCACATAATGCAATGCTTGTATTCTAGTGTTCATTTTTCAGATCCTCCTTCAATTTCTTATTAAAAAGGAACCCTGGATAATCCTACCCATGTCTGACTCACATCTGAGACAATATCAGGCTTAAACACAGTAAGGCTTGCAGAGAATATTCATGTCTCTCAGGCCGAATTGTAGAAGTATTAAGTGTACGTTGGACTGCTGAGTATCATGATTGGAATAATTCTGTTTGGGTAAATAAGTGCAAAGTAGTGACGAAGTTTTTTTTCTCCTCTTGGGGGATGTTTTATTTATTTGTTTGTTTATTTATTTATTAGATTAAAATGAGTAATTGCTAAAAGTAATACATGGTGATCTAATCTACCTCTGCTTTTCTCTGTTTGGCTGAGAATTATGGGAGTTCAGAACAGCTGCAAAATTCCAGGTTATGAAATGCTAATCTAAACAACATGTAACTTGTCTTTTAAGATAAATGTGACCTTAGAAAGAGATGAAATTCCCCATTTGGGCCAGAAAACAAAGTGTTGAAGTGTTAGCTGCAAATAGAGGCATTCACTCATCTTTCTGTTACCTCTGTGAATTGGTCTGCAGCTTTTAGTGTGGAGAGAGAGTTTCAAACTTAATTTCTTTGAAACAAGAGAGAATGTAATTAAAAATGTGACCACAAACGTAAAGTTCAAAGTCTGTTTTTTGTATGTTGAAGGTCCAAATTGTCTAACTCCTTGGAAGTCCCAAGAATCTGAACTGGCAGATTTGCCGAGCAAAATACTTCTTCACTATGCTCCCAAGGTAGTATTCTACACATTTTTCACCTACCTTGTAGATGTGATTTAGCATTAGAAGTAGAGAGAAATTGGGGGAAGGCCGTTTAACCTCCAGCTGTTTGCTATGCTAACTAAGCAAAAAGTTCTCTCTTCTGAAGTAGAATACCACTGAATATCAATTGCTAAGAATGAATGAAGGTCTAAAGCAGCTCTTTCCTGCTTTGTGGCATTTCAAATACTGCCCATATTTTAAGCCGATTCATCTGCTATACAAATATTGTGAAAAGCTTCATGCAGATCATCCACTGCAGTATATTTTCCAGATTTAGTTAAGGAACGTGTTGCTTTTAAACAGAATATGTACAATGAAGACTGCCTTTTAAGCATAAAAAACAAAGGCATTCTTCAAAAGGAGTAATAGGTAGGGAGTGGACATGGGGTGGAGTTTGTTTAACAATGTCTTCTAGAAGATTTGAAGCCAGTCAATCAGTTCTGGGATTTAAGTGACTAGGGCAGGGGTGTCAACCCTGCCAGCCCACAGGCTGGTTGCAAATATGGAGCCACGCCCCACCCCAGCCTGGCAATGCAAAAAAAGTCACGATAAGTCGCGGACACGTCATGTGACTGCGCAAAGTTAACATCCATGTATGACTCTGTACTCCCATGTTACTGGGATAAGTATCTTGCTTAGCACCCAAAGGTGTGTGGACTGTTATATAGTGGTGAATAGGAGGAAACTCCCTTCCTCCTTCTCCTTCCTCCCTCCCTCACCCTACCCCTCCTCATCCTTTCTTTCTTTCTTTCTTTCTTCCTTTCTTTCTTTTTTTCTTTCTTTCTTTCTTTCTTTCTTTCTTTCTTTATTTTTTATTTCTGTTTTCTTTATTTTTTCTTTTTTCTTTCTCTTTCTTGCTTCTTTCTATCTCTCTCTCTCTCTTTCTTCCTCCTTCCTTCTCTTCCCTCCTCCCTCCCTCTCCCCTCCTCTCCTCTTCTTTCTTTCTTTCTTTCTTTCTTTCTTTCTTTCTTTCTTTCTTTCTTTCCTTCTTTCTTTCTCTCTCTCTTCTCTCCTCTCTCCTCTCTCTCTCTCTCTTTCCTTCCTCCTCCTTCCTCTTTTCCTTCCTCCTTCTTCCTTCCTCCTTCTTCCTTCCTTCCTTCCTTCCTTCCTTCCTTCCTTCCTCTCCTCTCCCCTCCCCTCCCCTCCCCTCCTCTCCTCTCCTCTCCTCTCCTCTCCTCTCCTCTCCTTCTCAGCCGCTTATCACACAAAATGTGACTGGGTAGCGTACAATTAAAAATAAACCTAATGTGAACAATCTTAAAAACATCCACAATTAAAAAACAATATTATTAAAAGACTATAAGAGAGCATATTCAGGGTTGCAGACAGAGTAGCTACCTCACTAGTTCACTGTTCCTTGAGATCCCCAACTCTGTTGACACAACCGCATTTTGAGGGAAGACTACCAAGATGGGATCAGTCTCACTCCAGGAAGAAGGATATTCCACAGGGCAGGCGCCATGGCAGAAAAGGCCCATCTCCTGGCCCTCACCAGATGGAACTTCTTAATAGATGGGAACTGCAACATACCTTTTCTGCCAGACCTGATGGGACAGGCAGGTATAAACAGAAAGAATAACCTATGGTTATGGTAGCACTTAGAAAGTATTGCTGATTCATGAGTTTTGGGGGGGAAAGTTGTTTTGCTATTGGGTTTCATATAAAAGAAGAGTGCAAAATATAACCCATTATCTGCTTTATGAACATACTATAGCCCACTTTTTTTTCTTTTTCTTTTGGATAGGCCTGCAGAAGCCCTATCTGTCTTGATCTTTCTGCAAATCTTTTACATGGGAGGTTAACAGGGAACAAAATAGTGAACTGGGACATTAAGGTGAGCATTTTCAGTGGCTTAATGTTAATGCTGTGTTGTTTTTATAAGACCTGGATGATAGAAATGTCATGAAAAACTTCCACATCATATAGTAACGATGCCTAGCATCAGGAACTGATTTCCCAGTATATAAAAAAGGGTTGAACATGACAAAAGCTAAATATAAAGCTGCTATATTCCAAAATGGTATGGTAGATTTCTGCTTAATAGTAATAGTTCCAGATGATAAAGGAACTTCCTTGTACAGACAAATGGACTTTAGATTCATCTCTGTGGTTCTGTAGAATGTTAAGCATGGCTGATATCTTTGGCTAAATCACTGAAAAGTGAGTGCAAACCTCCTTTTCTTAAAGTATTTGTACAGAATTGGGCTTTTTGTTGTATATCTTGAAAAAAAAAAGTTGGATCTTTTTATCTGAAACTTGAGAATCTGGATTAGCTAACTGCTTCCCTGAGAAATTGAGCTAAAAGCAGCAGTTCACTATTGATTGGTTAATGTGGAACCATTTGTAGTCTTTTGTGGATCTTTATTTTCTCCTGTGAAAATGCATTAAAAGGTGTGTGTACCTGTGCTGATGCCATGCACTGATTTTATTTCTGAAAAATTGGCTGATTTTTTTTCCCCTAAAATCCAAACTTCTCTTGGATCTACTACAGATTATTTCTGACATGTCAATTGCTCCGTGCTGTTCT
Organism: Azemiops feae; assembly: GCA_023970755.1. Taxonomy (NCBI): domain Eukaryota; kingdom Metazoa; phylum Chordata; class Lepidosauria; order Squamata; family Viperidae; genus Azemiops; species Azemiops feae. The sequence goes on from JALGBA010000368.1 coordinate 23,691, forward strand.
AATACTTTTATGCAGGTCTAACATGTCTTTTAAAAAGCCTTTCCTGTTGTTGGTTTCAGATTGGTGATTATTCCTTCTCCCTTTTGTTTCCCTCACTCTGTTGTATTTCTAAAGGATATGATCAACTGCATAGGCGGATTAAATGTTCTGTTCCCATTGCTGGAGCAGGGCAGTTACCTTGATGGGCAATTGCCCGAGAGGCCAGAGGTAGACCCTCTGCCCCATGAATTGTTGACACCTGTTGAAGGAGATTGGGTTGTATTAACCTCCACCAAGGCTTCAGGTAAGGGCATGATTAGCCTTTTCCATCGTTTTGAAGGGAGCAGTGGACCAAACAGAGATGCATTCCCTGGTTTTAATATCTTCTATCATTATGTGATAGTTCTACTCCCCCCCCCCCTCCTTAAGCTAACGTCTACATTCCATTTTTACAGAGGCTCGTTTGGAGAAGAACATCATTGCGACCTTCATCTTGATGATAAAGCATTTCATTCAAAGGCATCCAATCAACCAGGATAATTTTATTCACACTCATGGAATTGCAACCTTAGGAGTCCTTTTGCAAAAGGTATGCAAAACTCCAAAATAATTTGAATACTGTATATTGTGAGCTTTTGTTTGCATATCAAACCCAATTTTGCATCTGTGAGATTTGAAAGTTATAATTTATGCTTTAAATTACCATATTTTGGCAAATTTTGATCTGAAGTTTGAAATACTTTTAGAGGCTCATCTTCCTAAGCTTCATCTCCTTAAAATGCAAGCCTTTTGTTTTATGAATAACAAAAACGCTCAGAGAAAAAAAGCTAATGAAGATATTTTGTTTCAGGATATATATTGGATGGACCTTCCAAATATCTTATTTGGATAATTTGCCTATTCTTCATTGTGTTACAAATGTATCTATGGTACATATATAGTCTTGGGCTGCTTATAAGACAGTTTTTCTCCAGTCAGGATGATAATCTCTTCTTGCCTACTTTACTCCCACTCCCACTCAGAATGTGCATAACATTGTTAGACTGATGCTTGAAGGCCAGCATGGGAAGGTGGGAGATTGTCAGAAAAACCATTTCTTTCTTTGCTGTGAGAGACAACTACTATAAACATTTCTGCTGAAAACCCAGCAGACTTTTTTCACAAATGAACAAGCAAATAATCAAAAAAGTGACTCTAAAAAAATTCTTCGACAACAGCCTATTGTTTGAAATATAGAACTCACTCTGTTTGGGTTTTTTTCTTAATAAACAGTATAGTCCCTCCTTTTTTTTAGGTGCCCAGCAGATTCATGGATGTGAATGTACTAATGGCAGTCCAGTTATTGATAGAACAGGTCTCTGTGGCGAAAAATGTCCACCTTTTGCAGCAAATGCATCAGCACCTACTTTTTGACTTCAGCATATGGAACCGTGGGGACTTTCCATTCCGAATTGGTGAGCTTGTTACTGTTGTAACAGTTATGATTTTATTTAATGTTATACCCTGTTTATTGATTATATAAGCACTAAAGAAAACACAACAATAACATCAGTACAGTTGAAATCAGAAGGAATATAGTTTTACTAGACAACCTATGACCGATTGAGTCATCTTACCTAAACAAAAAAAACAGTATGAGCATAGGTGGGTAAAAAAAGCAATGGGAGTGAGAGTGACTTCTAATTTCCTGCTGGCTTCCCCATTGACTTTGCTTGTGGGAAACTGGCAGGAAGCATCGGAACTTAAAATCAGCTGAACATCATGATAGTATAGTGGCTACAACTTTGCGAGTACAACTGATATGAAGATCTTTGAAATTTCAGTGACAGGAGAGTATTGAGTCTTGAATTTTGTATGCATTCCGATTTGAGGTACCTTGGTTCAAAACCTTTTGTACAATGATGTACGTTTTGGCTAATTGAAAGTTACAAACAGACAAATAGAGTTATAGTAGTAAATGAATAGATACTCTTAAAGTGAACATTGCAACATACTATGCTTTGATTATGATGGCCCCGCCTGAGTTCTAAAGTAATATAATTAGGCTGGCATGTTACAGGTTGAATCCAATGAACAGGGGATGAAGGCAAGACTTTTTATTTCAACCCCATTGCTGCTGGAGCTACAAATAGGGAGCTACATATCATTTAACCCTGGAGTTTTTCCCCTTCCTTTTCTTGAACAAGAGTAAAGCAGTAGAATCTATGCCATCTCCCACTGGATTTTATGAAATGAAAAGAGCTTTTCTGGATTTAGGTCAGGCTTTCTGGGGCAAGAAGTAGGAAGAAAATAAAAGCAGATAAATGCCTCTAAAAGGTGTCATGCTCTGTGAGCACAACTCATGCTTTTAGGCTCTTAGCTGTGCTTACTTTAAACCATGGCTTAAAATGTTGCTCTAATCAGCTTTCACTTTGCTTTTGCTGGAACTTATGTGAGGTTGAAAAACGGGTTCTGGGATCATACATCTTTGAGCTGATTGCAAGCATATAGCTGTGGAAGAAATGCTTGTGGGGCTTAGAAAAGGATTGGGAAATTGGGATACAATATAGGTGGTTTGGCTGAGGTCAGTTGGGATAAATAAAATCCTGGTACTCTTTATCAATGTGGACTATAGATAGATCACATACAGGTAGTTCTTGATTTAACAAGCACAGTTGGGACGAGAATTTGGGTTGCTAAGCAATGTGAGTCATGCCCAATTTTAGGCCCTTATTTTATCACAGGCATTAAGCAAATTTCTGTGGTTGTGAAGCAAATCTGGCTTCCCCCATTGACTTTGCTTGTTGGAAGTCCCTTGGGGAGGTCACACGTGGTGATCATGTGACCCTGGAATGCTGCAACTGTTGTAAATACATGTTGGTTGCCAAGTGCCTGAACTTTAGTCATAAGACCGTGGAGGGCGCTGTGATGGTCATAAATGTGAGGGCTGGTCATATGTTGCTTTTTTAGCACCATTATAACTATGAATGGTTGTTAAACAAGCGGTCCTCAGTTGAGGATTATCTGTACCTAATCAGTGATCCATAGAGTTTACAGGTCTGGCTACTACAACCTTATTCTAATAGGGACTTCTGATTTCTTTCTTAGGCCATATCCAGTACCTTTCCACAATTATCAAAGATAGCAGAAGGCTCTTCCGGAAAAAATATGGTGTGCAGTTTTTGTTGGATACGCTGAGAATTTATTATGGGTATGGAATGTTTGACTTGGTCTTTGCTTTTCAAAGTCCAGTTTTTTTTCTACATGCTGGAAACTCTTTGAATCTTTGAAAGACACCATATAAATATTGAATTGCTGCTATTGCACTATGCTGTGATTTATTTCATTGTGGTTTTAACTGTAGTTTATTGAATAAACCACAATTATCTAGGTTCAGTTTCATAAAGCATAGCTTAACCCCCCCTTTTATTATTTGAAAATAAAATAAAAGGCTTCCTTCCAAACACTGACAATAAACAAACGTTCAATTTAAAATCATACTGTAGCATTCATATAAAAATATTTTTAAATGGAAAAACTAAAATATTTTTCAGTCTTTCTTTTTAACTAGTATAAATACATCAAAGAGAGGTTTTATAAAGGATTACTCCCCTCCCCCATTTCTTTATTTTTATGTCTTTTAAAACTCTTACATTTGAGATCCATGTATTTACTCATTCTGCTGTCAGTCTGGCAATCAACCCTGAAATTCTGCCCTGACGACATCAGTTTAATGGACACAGATACTTAGGGAACAAGAAGGAATGGCTTGTGAAAAGAAAATAGTGTATATTAGACTTGATTATTATACTTTAATTGACAATCCTTGTTTTTGTTAGAAACCACCCTAGGGACAGTGACTTGCTTCCAGATGATCTTAGGACAATCAGGACATCTCTGTATGGACTAATCAAATACTTCTTGACCAAAGGTGGGACACATGAGGAAGTCCAGAGCGTAATTGGATACATAGCAGCCACGAGTGATGAGGAGCAGGTAACTTATTATGTTTGTGCTCTTCATCTCTTCTTCCCTCTTTTCCTGTAATTGTCCATAACAATGGAATAATCAATAAAACAGGTGCAATGAATAAGGAGGTAGCCGGAATCACTGAAGGTGCATGTATTTCACAGAATAACCAAACTCCCTCAATTCCCCTCTCCATTGCACAGGGATACTATTTCCTTTTAACATGATGAAGGTGCAGTGTTTGCACAGATTTGTCTGGTATGCCAGTTGTACCCCTTCCTGGACCGGGAGGCCTTGATCACATTCACTCATGCCTTGGTCACTTCCCATTTGCGTTTATTTATTTATTTGTCAAATTTTGGAACCATTGATCTCATTCTCAGAGTGACTCTATGCTATCCATGGGGCTGCCCTTGAAAACAATGCACAATGGGTGCACAATGCAGTGAGGTGTATAATGATAGGTGCCCCTAGGTTTACCCATGTTTCATGTCTGTTGCATGAGCTGCAGTGGCTTCTGGTTTCCTTCTGAGTGAAATTCAAGGGACTGTTTATTACTTTTGAGGCCCTATACAGCACAGGGCCAGATTATCTGTGGGACTGCATCTCCCTAAAAACATCAACCCTCCTACCAGATTTGATACGGTGGGCATGCTCCTGATTCCTTCCTTTAAATATTGCCATTTTGTGGAAGCTAGGAAGATTTTGTGGAAGCTAGGAAGCATGCCTTCTCCATAGAAGCTCCTGCCCTATGGAGCACTTTTCCCCCTGACGTTTGGCAGACCCCCCCCCCCCTCCTAGCTTTTCCAAAAACTCTTTAGGACCTGGCTCTTCCCCCAGGCCTTGAGATAGAATGAGATTGATGAGAGGGTGGTGCACTGCTTGTGAAAGTTTATTATGTTCCCAGGTTGTTATTATTAATTATTTGTGGTTTTAATCGATAGATGCATATATTAATTGTATAATGATGGTATTTTAGCTGTTGCTTTGGAGCCACCCAGAGTTTGGTATACTATAAAAATGTTTTAAATAAATAAATACTACAGCACATAACATAGTGAATGTGTGATTTTTGCTGTCCATAAGTTCTTAATTGTAGATCCAAAGCTCAACTTGCCCAATTCTTGTCTCGGCATCCAGAGTTCTGTTGTTCTTTTCATACAGTAATTTTAAGAATTAGACTGAGATCACCTCTTAACCAACATTTGTTAACAAATTACTTACTATCTCCACAAACTAGATCTATGGCTGCTGTGTCTAGTCTGGATCTTTCCTTTCCCTTCACTGAAATTGCCCTGTCAGGAGAAGCAGTAAGATTGTCTTCTCTTGGTGAGGATGTCATGCTATGGCTGGAGTGGTCAAATATCAGAAACTCCCAGCAAAAAAGCTGAAATCTATCCTGTATCATCATCAGTTTACTGGGTGTATTATAGTCATTTTGTGAAAGGTTGCATAATCTGCTTATTTTGTGAAAGTTCACTAAGATTTCAGTAGCCCATTTCTTATATGCCAAGTGGTTATTAGAAACTTGCAAGAATAAGTTGATTTGTGTGTTTGTTTGTGTGTCCTCTTTTCTCCATCCCTTTTTCTTTTGTGCTGCAGGTTTTAGGCTGTAAGCCTAAGGAGAGGTATTTTCTTTTTATTGATTGATTGATTTAAAAACTACTCTGATAAGCCTTTCCAAATAATAATGTAATAGATTAGAACAGAATAAAAATGTTCATGGAAAACATTGTTGGGAAGACTATGAGGTTATGTGAGGCTTCCCAAACGTTAACAAAATCCATCATTTTTTCCTGGTCCTTTTTAAAATTATTTGAGCAGCCATGTATTTCTCTGTCTCCTGTTCTTGCAGATCTCTTTATCTCTGCTACAAGTATCTATGCAGATGAGATTCAAAGTTCAGTTATATTCTGAATAAGCTGAAAAAATGACCCTTGTCTGAATAACTGGGGCAACTCTTAACAGGAGTTGTTGCTGTTTGCATTTTCAAGCATACCTATATTTCAGATAAGTCACTGGTGACTAATGTTATTTGAATGTCAGGAATGACTTTGCATTCTAAATTCGTAGATGATCATCTCTGTGTGCCCTTTTTTTCTCTTTTTCCCCAAGCTCTGTGGGATTCTAGATATGCTCTTCAACCTGCTTAACACCTGTCCAACCCGAGATCAGCTTTTCTTATTGCTTTTTGAGCCAGGAAATGCAGACATCCTTTATGCTCTTCTACTGAATCAGAGGTATTCTGATAGGCTACGAGAACTTGTGTTCAAGGTAAAAAATTTTTTTACATCTCTCCTAAAGTGATTGATAGAATTAGTAAGGTTGTGGATTTTATATGAAACATGGATTTTTTGGAAGAAGGAACAAGGCATAACTCCTCTTTCAAATTACCTTGTATTAAGTTTAGGGAATTGACAAATACTTTTTCTTCTGGGAGATATTTGGACGCTTGATAGAGAGATGCCAATGTGTCTTAAGTAGCTGAGGTCCATGAGGTCAGGAAAGGAAGATTAATCTGGCTTCCGTATGAGGATTGTGTTTCTGCATCTCATTTTCTAGCAAAATCACACACAATCTAATTCAGCTTTGTGATTTGCAGATTCCTTTTCCTACATAGGCATCATTTGGGCTACAATCATGGAAACAATTATTTTGTACTGTGTAGTGTAACTTCCAGAAATCAACTGGGAAATAACAAAGAAGAGTTAAAAAACAGAGTCACTTTTTCTATGAAAGTCCATTTGAATTCTGTTTTTCCACTGAGGTCTTGCCTGCAGGTGGACCTTGCTTGGGGTAAACAAGCTACATAGGCACACTGCAGAATTTTCAGTTTGTCCCCTGCTGAGAAGTTCATATTTTTTTTTCTTGCAGATTGCAGAGCAGATGCTGAAATGCACTAAAGTTTATGAACGGAGCAAACAACGTATGAAGCTCAGAGAAGTTGGCTATTCTGGACTGGGTCTGCTCCTGAATGAATCTCCACTTAGCACTTCTCTTATGAAGAACCTTTTCAACCAAATTCTGCATGCTGGTACTCAAATGTTTATTAGCTTTTCCACACAACACATGCCCAGTATAAGTGCTGTAAACTGTGCAAATAGCACAAATGTGGTTAGCTAGCAAAATAGCCAACATGTATATTGATAGCCATATTTTTGTGCTTTTATGGCATTTTGATAGAAATGAATTTCTTTGTTGTTGTAATCCATTTCTGTACTCTACAGATCCAGTTGTGAATTGCAAGGACTTTTTAGCTGTGGTGCACTTGGCTCACAGAGCAGATCTAAACATAAGAGTGGCTGCCTGTCGAAAGGTTAGTCTCCTTGTGGGGAGGGCACGTTAATACTAAATAGTGGTCAGCCTATTAATAGTCTGGAAAATAATTGTGGACATTAGGATTTCTTAAATACTTAGTGAACTCTTCAGACCATTGCTCTTGTAGAGGTAACTACAGAGTATAAGATACAAGTACATCCATCTCCCTTAAATAATATGTCTATCTTCAATAATATTCCTGCTGATGGCGCACCCTGAGAGAAATTAGGATCTAATGGCTAGTGAGACAGCTAGTTCCATCAAAGTCATAAGAAGACAGTCTGCAAATCTATCATCAGAACATGGGACAGATGGGAACTCTTCTTCCTGTCCAAAACCAGGGCAGGCCTTGGCAATCACTGGCTTTCTTTCTTAACAGTTTTCATAGTTCTTGCAGTAAGATCTGCATTTTTTAATGCTAACCCTATCTTTATATCTGTAGAGAGGGAGATGCCTTTGAGGAAATAGGCAAGAACCACTGATATATAAACAAAGAGGGCTGAAACAGTCCTTAAATCCTGGGAAACAAGATAGTATTGAGGCAGATTAGTTCAGACTGAATCTCGTGATTCACTGGGATATAAGAGGGATGGTAGGAAAAGCACAATCTGGCATGCAAGATTCCGTTATCAGAGCTTCTGTCAGTAAAATATAGTTTTAGTCTTCCTGTGCAGTTGTTTTTCCTGGTGTGGCCTATCCATAGGGCTGACAATATCTGGTTCCCTTCATCTGTTTTTCACAGCACAATGAACATAATCTGAGAAGAGCATTTTTCAGTAGCGCTCTGTGGGTTTTATATCTTTGGCATTCAGTGCTTTCATTTTTATGATGTCTATGCGTCCAGAATACAGAAATACATACTGAAATTAAATTTACTACTTTTGAAAAGACAAATGTGGGCATTGTTTAGCAATTAAATAATTATGGAAAGGATCCTATAATTGGACCTCTTCTTCATGCCCCTCTAACCCTAGCACCCTAATGTTCCTCTAATCATTTCCTAAGGACATACCCTCATAAAGCAGCTTCCATCTCAGTCTTCTGTCAGCATTCTGATTCACCTGGAGATGGAGCCTGTTGGTAACTTGCAGGTCTCTAATTATCCTGCTGCAAGACCTCACCCTCCCATCTGGCCATGGGGCTCTGTGCTTCCATGGCCATTTCTGCTTTGGCTACTGGAGAAAAAGCCATACTAGCAACCAGAGTCCTTCCTTCCTTCCTTCCTTCCTTCCTTCCTTCCTTCCTTCCTTCCTTCCTTCCTTCCTTCCTTCCTTCTCCTTCCCTGCTCTTCCTTTCCTTCCTTCTTCCTTCCTTCCTCCTTCCTTCTTCCTTCCTTCCTTCCTTCCTTCCTCCCTCCCTCCCTCCCTCCCTCCCTCCCTCCCTGTCTCTCTCTCTGAGAGAGGAATAGCAACTTAGTGGAAAGCACTGTATGGTTTTGCTCTTCCTACTGGTAACATTTGCTTCTCCCTCCATCCCCACCAGGCAATCCCTCTCCTACAGATGTAAGTCCTAGCTTCCCTGGTTCACCTTCTTTTTATTGCGCTTTCCTTAATTTCTAGAGTTCCTTTTCTTTAGAAGCTGTAGAAAGCATGCTGCTGGGAATATGGGGAAAAAGCCCTGCAAACAGCCCTAGCCAAACTGATGTAAAGTTAATAACAATCAATGCCCTATTCATCTAAATGGGGCTTGTCTAAAGATGCTTCTATTTAGCTTAGTACTTACAATGTACATGTTCATTTAACGCTTCCCTGGCTATTAAGTTAGTGTTAGTTTATAGGTCTTTAACAGAAAGAAGGATAAGTACATGTATACGAAACTGAGAAAGTTATTTTATTTTATTTCATTCAGGAAACAAAAATAAATCTTAAAACACAAAGCTTTTACAATGTATTGTATTTGAATCCATGTTTTCGGTAGCTTTTGCAAATCCTACATGCCCAACAAGATTCAGCACAACAGATTTCTCAGCAACTTGGGTGGCAGGAGACACTGTCTCGACTGTTCCTGAAAGAGCATGCTGATGTCAGGGATGGTGTGAGGGACACCAAAAGTGACTCTACTAAAGGAGATGACAAGCGTGCGTCTGCAAAAGACCATCAACAGTGTCGTACTTCCAAGGCTGATGGGGAAGATGGTGCCAGTTTTGCTTCTGTTAATGGTTCCTGTGATCAGTGGAGCTTAGAAGACGGCAAAACTGCGACAGTGATGGAGGATACATCCATGGGGGAGATGTCATTTAGGCCTGAGGATCAGGAGGACTTGTGGCAGAAGAATCCTTCACATTTAAGCTTAGACCTCTCAAGTGTTGACTCTTATGAACTGGGTGAAAGTGGGAGCCAGATAGCTGATAGTCTGCCCAGCACCCCTTCTCCTATTGAGAATACAAAGACATTTTCTGGACAGCTTGACAAGGAACCAAATGCTGCAGAAGAGCTGGTATTCGCTGCTGATCTTTCCTTATTTGAAATTCATGAGGTACATGGCTAAAAGACCTCCTTGCTGGGTTGTTCTGGTTTTTTTTAAAAAATAACATTAAACAGTAAGAATTCAGTGAGACATCCCCAGTGTACATAAATGCACACTTGATGCTCCTGCTTCTCTCTCAAGTCTGGCTGTTACCCCCATCTGGGCTGCTTGAGAGTGTAAGCAGACAAGTAGTTAGCCAGTTTCCAGATGTGCATCTCTTGGAAGAGCCATAAATCCTCTTCTCTCCTGATATTTCAGAAATGCTTTGGTTGGAGCATTATGGTTTTTAATTTTAATTATATTTATACTGGTTTGATTGATGGCTGCCATCTAAGGTTATATTGTGTAAGATGGGTGATGTGCATTTTTTCAACAAATCAATATGAATGAATGAGTGAATGAAAGGAATAAATTGAATGAATGAATGAATGAATGAATGAATGAGAGATGCATCTTTCTTAGAACTGTCCATGCAAATTGCTCTGGGTGATTTATTTTCTTATTTTTATTTTCTTGCACTTTGCACCTATTTTTAGGCTGCCCCTTTCAGTATGTTGCCTTTTCTTTGTTTAAAAAAAAAAACAGTGTAAGATATGATTGTATAGTTTTCTGGGCTCCATCAGTCAAAAAAGCTGCCCATTGTCAGTTTAGAATCTGTAATACCAGCAGTTTTTAATATAAGTTGTGAATCTTTGTTACGAAGTGGAATTGATCTGCTCTTTATAAGTAAAATTAGGAAGATGTTTTTCAAAAATACTGTAATCTTTTAAAATGCATGTCTTGTTTTTTTCTAGGCATGCGAAGAAGATCTCCTTCAGCTTCTGACAGATATTTTGCTTTGTGTGATGTGGAAAGGCATCGAAAGATCAGATGATGCAGCTTGGACTGAGAAGGGTCAAGTTTTTTCTGCACTTACCAAATTGAGCATCTCTAATGAATTACTACGACCATCAGATGAGATTAAACTCAAGTAGGTCAAATTATTACTTCTTCAAAATTTGTTTTATGGAAAGAAAAAAGTGATAATGGAAAGCAGAAAAGAGAAATGATGTTAATTAATGTGGTCTGAATTAATAGTATAAATAGTATGGTATAAAAATTTTAAAGAGAAGGAAAAAGGTTCTAAAAATTTTGTCCATATTGCTCAAAAGTATCTTTCTTGTCTCTTTTTTTTTTAAATTGAGTCTGTCCTTACAGTATTCAGTAATGTAAATGGCACTTATTTCACAAATCAGTGGTAGCTCTATTTCCAAGGTATTATAATTCTTATGGTTATCCCCATGTGCAAAATGATATGGCAATGGTATGACAAGTCAGACCATGTGAGTTAATGGTTCGGTTCTTGAATTGCATCAATAAGCAGAAATTTTTAACAAATCCATACTGAATAGTATTATTTGTTACTTGTTAGATACTGAGTATCTACAGTTAACAGTACAGTTCACCCACTGCCCTGCTGTTTGTGGGTAGTATGATGTTTATTCATCCTCAAATGTCTTTTTGAACCCTGAGTTCTGTGCAAGAGGGTCCAAATATTCAGAGATTGAATGTCCAAAAGAGGGGCTTACCTCTTTGTGAAAAGGGCCCAATGCAAAATAATTTTATGTATATTAACTGCAACAGAAACTAGCTTCTTGTATATTCACAAATCAGACATTCTAGACCCAGAAACTGAGTAAATAGTGAATACTGATTTGATTTGCTTCCTTCCATTTCCTATTGAAAGGCATGCTAACTAAAAAGCTTTTTAAATTCTTACGTTTTATTGAACAAATGCAGAATTTCAGGCACGGCAGTGATATCAGGACCAAAGTGCCCACATAGCAGGTGTTTATATAACTTAAAGAGCACAATGCCCACTTTCCTCTGTCAGCCCCTGCCAGCTCTTCCCACTCGGAGAATCACCAGAATGTGATGGTTCACTTTTTAGGGTATGCAAGGCAAAAATGGAATGGGTAAAAATCTATTGATGTATTTATTTATTTCTTATTAAATTTATTTGTCATCCATCTTGCTGTGGGGCTACTCTGAGTCACTTACAACAATAGAATAAAAATTATAAAAAAATGTAAATATAGCAATAAAACATAATGAAAGTACAGCAATATGAATTAAAAGATGGGCGAGGAGGGAGCCGGAGGCATGAGATGAGGTTGGAGGTCTGCTATTATCCTAGTAGCCACCTCCAGTATGGTACCCCCATGTTGGGTCCCAAGGGCAACTGGCAGAGCCAGATGTTCAAGCTCGTAGAAAAAGACAGGAGGATAAGGGGCTTTTTGGCTCGACAAGAGCAGCCCTTTAAAACAATGGGACTTTCTCATGGGAACTCTTCTGTTTGACAATCCAGAGTAATTCATTTAAAAATTAAGGTAGAACATAACTTTGTGTAACATCCGAGAACATAACTAGACTATTTCACAGAATATAATTTCTTGGTTTGCAGTGGCAAAAGCTAGATAATAACAACATTGGGTTTGGTTCTGTTTCCCTGCTGCCTTTCCATCAGTAACTAACATTCACAAAAGTTGCTTGTTTTGTGCCACCTCTTTCTCTTTAACTTAGTTTGCTAGAGAAGATGCTGGAGTGGGCAGTCACTGACACAAGAGAAGCCAAATCCCTCCCAGTGTATGCTGAAAATGCTTTCCGGCTCTTGTTCATTGTTCAGGATTTCCTGCAAGCAGAAGGTCTTGTGAATTCAAGACTCTGGACAGAAAAGGTCAGTATGAAACTATATAGCAAGAGCTTTGGAAATATGTCATCATATATGCCATTGCTTAGTACATTTTCATCCTCTTTGAGAATACAAGAAATTGATTTAAACAGCTACATTTAAATCTACATGGATTTGCCCCCAAATATTGTTGGGAGTATTTGGTAAATTCTCTAAGAATAATTTTTTTCCAAATTTAATTGTTAAATGTAAGTTTTAAAAACTTTAGGATTAATCAAGAAATACATTTTAAGGTTTAATCAAAGATTCTGTGAGGAAGAAATTAACAAACAGTGATAACAAATGTTGCTGTTTGGCAATTTCTATTCTCTGCTTGACATTTACCTTCCACTTACAAAGCGTCTGTGAAATGAACAGTTGAATTACTTCACCAGTATTCTTTTCTCAGTTTTTCCCCTCCCTCCTTTTTAGGTGACAGTGTTGTCCATAAGTAGACCTGACTATGTCAGTTATGATATGTCTGTGCAAGTCAGTCTTGATTTGTTGTGATTATCCAGACAAATCCATGCAGCTTTCTTGGCAACATTTTTGGAAGTGATTTACCATTGCTTCCTTCTTAGGGGTAAGGGAGAGCAATTGACTCCAAACTCACCCAATGATTTTCCATTATGGAGAGTCCCTGCCCAACAATACTGTACTCACTGCTTTATCACATTGGCTTCTGCTTTATGACACTGTTGTGACCCTTCACCTTCGAATGTTTAACCAGGTGTGGAAAAAAATAAGGATCACTTTTCCCTAGCAAGGGTTTAACATAAAAAATATTTTCCAACTCTTCCGATCATCAACAAATGATAGTAAAATCTATCAAAATCCTCCCATTGTCAAATAATCAAACTTGGGTCATTCTAATTCTATAGCAGTTTTCATCAATCATTATATAGTTTTAATTGTGAGAGAATAGAAAAATTTTAAAAGAACATAATTGAACATTATATTTTCTTGTGTCCTGGGCAATGCATTCAATGTTCCTCAGTTTACATTTTGAACTTTTTTTGTCTTAATTCTGGATTTAATTTTGTACAGCTTTTGGAAGAACTGGTGACCCTCATGGATACTTTGTCAATCTGGTACTCTTCTGGCCTAGAAAACGTGAAGCTGTATCAAGTACAGATCCAGCTGCTTCTTGGATTCATTGGACAAGATAATTTACAGGTGTGTTCCATTATTGAAGGTTTCTGTGCACAAATATGATAAAGTTTGATTTTCTTTTGCAAAGAAATATGTTCTGTCAAATTTGGGGTGTGAACATCTTTACTTTTCCCCCCTTAATACACCAATAAAAGATAACTTTGGTACTTGGATGGATTTAAACTATAATTGATCAATGTATAAATGTATGAGAATGTCTAAATACAATTTGGGAAAAAGTAACAGCTTCTGCTTTCTCTTGATTGGAATATGTTATTGTACAAACCATGGTCCCATTCTTTTGTTTAGGCCACTGATTTGTTTCAGATGGTAAATGTCCTTTATATTAATTCCATCTATCTGTGGAGAAATTGTGAACCCGAGCTTCATCACAGTATTTTCTTCATAATAAATCATAGTTTATCATTAGTTTAGAACACAGGTGTCAAACTCGATCACGTCACGTGACGTATTGTGACATATCACGAGGTTTTTTGTCTTTGCAGAGCTGGGGTGGGCGTGGCCTGCATGTGACGCATCTGGCCCGTGGGCCGCCAGTTCGACACCCCTGGTTTATAATGTCATTTTTTAGCCTAACTTCCTTAGAGAGACTTTGAAAGGATTCAGGAAGAAGCTGTATATATTTCTGAGATTTCTTGAAAGAAGGCTTGAATATAAATATAAATAAATAAACAATAAATACATTATATGGTGAGCATATGCTAATAATCAATATATAATTTGGATGCACTAATAAATGCTTTTGATATGTCTAATTTTATTGAGTTGTGCTTACATGGTTATCATAATAACAACTAATAAGACCTGAGCCAACCAAAAGTCAGGAATATGTGTGCAGTGCTTTGAGTTATAAAGAGAAAAGGCAAATGTGGATTCTCCCCTTATGTAATAATTTGCTTCCTGCTAAGCTTCCTGCTCTACTTAATTTATCTTGGGACAATGATATCAAATGGGAACCAACAAACTGCAAAACAAACATCAGCCTCAAATACTACCTGAAGTTTCAGTAATGCCTCTAGAGCACCGAAATGCCCTTGGAAAGGCTTCAGCGCAGTGAGTGGTCTGTCTTCTAGTAAATGAGTGTCTTGTGATTGGCTACAACCACCATCAAAAACATTTCATTAGAGTCCCTTTAGTGTGCTCTCAAAATTTCAAATCTGCCCCAGGACCCCCAAATGTATGAGATTTGAAGAGATGCAAGTGGAGAATTGAAATACTTTTGGGGGAAAATGTATACCTGTAACCTGTTATTTATATTGGTTGACTGTCGTTTTTCTTCCTGTTTGCCTCTGCTCCAGATTTGTGCAATGGCTGCAGCCAAGCTCAACACCCTTCTCCAGACCAAAGTACTTGACAACCAAGCGGAATCCTGTTATCTGCTGGGAAAACTGGAAGGCATCCTGAGCAGATCAATCCAAGAAAAGACTGAAACTTACTCCTTCTTGATCCCTCTAGTTCGAACTCTTATTTCCAAAATATATGACCTTCTGTTCATGAGCTTGCACTTGCCTTCCTTGCCTTCTACTAATGGAAGCCCTTCCTTTTTTGAGGACTTCCAGGACTATTGTAGAACTGATGAATGGCAAGCTTACATTGATAAATATGTAAGTTGTGATTTCTTAAAATGCTTTTTCTCTCCCAAAAAAGGAGTGTGTTTTAAACTTCTTATCCTTTATGAACTAGATTACCCCTAATATGAAGCAGTACGAGCTCAGCATTTTCAGTGATGACAATGAACGTATGGCGCTCTATTGGAAGGATTGCTTTGAGGCCCTCATGGTCAACATCCATAAACGGGAACGAGAGAGAGGAGAAAGCAAGCTCAAATTTCAGGTAAAATCTGAGTGACTTTTTCAGGAGTGTGCCTGAGCAAGAAAATCATGTGAGGATGGCAATACAGGTAGTCCTTAACTTACGACCACAATCGATGCCAGAATTTATGTTGCTAAATGAGAAATTTGTTAAGTGAGTTTTGCCCAATTTTATTATTTTCTTGCCATATTTGTTAAGGGAATCGCTGCAGTTGTTAAATTAGTAACACGGTTGTTAAGTGAATCTGGCTTCCCCATTGACCTTGCTTGTCAGAAGGTCGCAAAATATGATCACATGACCCTGGGACACTTCAGCCGTTATAAATATGAGCCAGTTGTCAAGCGTCTGAATGTAAATCACATGGCCATGGGGATGCTGCAAAAGTCATAAGAGTGAAAAATGGTCCTAAGTCACTTTTTTTGTTGCCATTGTAACTTTGAACAGTCACTAAACAAACTGTTGTAAGTCGAGGACTGCCTGCATTTTAAGACTGGATTCTGTAGTAGGACATGGTGCCAACCATTTCTCTTTCATCAATATTATGTCTTTGACAGTGAAGGGATAGAACTCTTAACACTGATTCTCTTTCGGCTGCTGTTGGAATCAACTTTTCATTCAAAGGTTTGCCTCGGGTACATTTGTTTTTTGACTGGTGATGCACAGAGTTATATTTTTTATCTGGCTAATGACTCAAAAATGACTCAAAAAAATTTGCTTCTACATATTATATGCAATTTGGATTATTATTTTTGTTATTACAGTAAGCCCTCATGCAACAGGTTTTTCAAGTCCTTTGTTCTAGCCTTCCTAAGCACTTCTTTAAGATTTATTATATATGTTTCTGTCTCTAGGAATTTTTTGTAGAGCCATTTAACCGGAGGGCACGGCAGGAGAATATGCGTTACAATGGCATGCTAAAACAGTTAAATAATCAGCACACAACAACTCTGAGACAGTGGAGAGCTGCCAAACTTTACCTTACCTGTGAACAAGGCCCTTGGGCTGAAAGGTATGGGAAATCAGCATGTTTTCTTTCTCCTTGGAACATACTTTACCTTTTCTAGAGCAAGGCATGTGGCTGAACAATAAAAAAAGAAAAAGAACATCCTGGAATTTTTTGCAGCACATTTTGGGATCTGATGATAGCATGGTTAGTTTTCCAGGGTGGGCGGAAGTTGGAGTGCTTGTTGGCTTGCAATAATTTGGCAATAGTTCATCCCCTATTATTCACCCAAAGTAGAAGCAAAACAACTTTCTTTTTCGTGCTTAAATGATATTGCTTGTGGTAGCACACAGTAAATTCTCAATTTCTGATACCTGGAACAAATTCCTGGGCTCAAGTTATAAACCTGCCTTTTAATTTATTCATCTCTCTCTCTCTCTCTCTCTCTCTCTCTCTCTCTCTCTCTCTGTCTCTCTCTCTCTCTCTCTCTGTCTCTCTCTCTGTCTCTCTCTGTCTCTCTCTGTCTCTCCCCCCTCCCTCCCTCCAGTTGATTAAACTTAGAATTCTAAAGGAAAAAAGTAGACCCTACCAAATGGAATTCTGCTCACTCTAGCTTTGAGATATCATGGTCAGTCCATTAGATTTCATGACTCCTGCTGAAGCCTTGACTTCACACACAATAAAAATGCCTAGTTGAACCCCCCCTCCTCTTTTTTTGGGACTGCTTTGAGCTGTTGGCAGAGATAATTCATAATTATAATTCTCAAAGCGAGATAGAAAATTCCCTATATGCTTCTAGTATAACAAAGAGACCCAGCTCAGCTTGCTTGGAGGTCATTTTCTATAAGAAAGAATCAAGTTATTTTCCCCAACTAGAGGGATCTTCATGCTTCCCCTGGAACAGTATGGAGAAAAAAAATTACGAAAAAGGAAATCTAATTGCTGCAGTTTTTTTTTTTAAAAATCTTGTGTTCACGTCTTTTCGTTCTTTTCAGTAACAAACAGTAATATCACATGCCTAATGTTGTTCAATTTCTTTTGGTATATTCCTTTCATCAGGAAGCCACATCTCATTCACTGGAAACTTTCAAATGTGGAAAACTATTCACGAATGAGGCTAAAATTAGTGCAAAATTACAATTTCAACTCTCACCAGGAGGCCAGTGCCCTGAGGGATAATCTAGGTGAGGCCAAGTGGCTATGATGCTTGTTAGCTATTGTCTTGGCTCTTTAAAATATTCAATCCTGATTTCTCACCGGACTTTTTAATTTCTTTCCAGTATAGAAAATTCTCTTTTCTGTTTGTGTTAAAAGTGTTCCCTTTTCTCAGCAAATCTGCTTTTGCTTATCTGCTAAAATTGCACTATAATATAAATAGAATCATGTGAGTTAATAGGAACCTTTCTATGGATGGAGGAATGATTGTGTTGGTAGTCCAGTAGACAAACAGAAACCAGTAGGGTTTTTTTAGGATTTGAAGGAAATAGGCTCAAACCAGTGTGAAATAACCCAGAATGATTTTATTGAATGAAATAAAAGTAAATTAAAATTAATTAAGAGAGTTAACAGAGAAGGGTATGCTAATCTACATCCTTTCAGTATGTCAGGAACTTCAGGAATGGCAGTGGTTGGACTCCAAAGCCAGTAATTGTCCGTGTCCTCCCAGAACTTTGAGTCTACATGGAAATTCTTAAAAGAGAGGGGTTATAAACCATCACACATGAAGATGGCTTGGTAGCCTACTGTATCAGAGATTTGATATAACTTTAGATAGTGGAATCTTTGCCAAAGATTTATCTGGTGGCTTTTGCCGATTACTTTTATCTCTAGAGAAAACAGGATCTCCAGGAGGCAGCACCTGCAAATATTAAGTGAGCCTTGTTCTTAGGTAGTTATTGTTCTCCCTCCTCTTGGAGGATGTTAGATTAGGGAGCCCCCGTTGTCTCTTTATCTTAATGGCTACCAAGTAATAATGCAGATGACCAAGCATTGGCAATACAATATTGTAGTCCACCAAGCTCTGCTAAGTAACTTCTCTTAAGTGCACATGTGGAGGAATACATAAACACCTTCAGCTAGTTAAATAATCCTTTCGGCATAGGTATTACATGTGCAGAGAGAGAAAAAGGAGTCCTACTGTGATGCCAATGCATTGTTACAGAATAACAGAATAACCGAATTGTAAGGGACCTTGGAGGTCTTCTAGTCCACCCGCCTGCTCAAGGTGGAGACCCTATACCATTTCAGACAAATGGTTGTCCAGTCTCTCCTTAAAATCCTCCAGTGCTGGAGCACCCACAACTTCTGGAGGCAAGTTGTTCCACTGATTAATTGTTCTAGCTGTCAGGAAATTCCTCCTTAGTTCTAGGAATTCTTCATGTTCATTTTATTCACTTATTCATTTAATTCAATGTTCTTCATGTTTATTCATTGAGATACATGCTCTAATAGAAGTTCATTTGGTTAATTGGATATCTTCACTTCATCTTTCAAGGAGTGTTACAGATGCCACCATCAAGGGAAGCTTTGCTTCTGGAGGCAGTGAAGCAAGTAAAAGTCAGTGATATGGAAGATGATATACTTGAACTGCCAGATGAAGATCCAACATCCAGTACAAATATGTATGTAGAAGAGTATGTGAATTCAGAACCAGGTTCCAAAGAACATGGCTGAAACATTGTGGGCCTGTTCATCAGGGTTTTGTTTTTTAACCTGTCTCCACATTCTACAAAATCTATTCAGATTCAGACATGAATATGCATGAAATGGAAAGATCTTTCTTTTTAAGCTTGGAATGAAACAGTCCACCTAATATGTTAGAATGTTCAAAGTTAGCTGCATTCTGAAAGGTCAAAATTTGTTTCATCCCAAGGGAAAAAAATCTTTCAATTTTTTTTAAAAACTACTAATAAGAAAACAGATTACAAAATTGTCACAGGAAACAAATACTTTTAATGTTTCATATCATGATTTTTGAAAATATAGTTTTTTAAAAATTAAATATAATATTCTTTGGAATTTTTTTACTTTGGCCATAGATATTAAATATGGACTAATACCACATCTCTTCTGCTAACCAAGTTCAAACAAAACATTTATTTATTTACTTACAACTTGCCTACCCTTCTACTTTATTGTTATATGGAGATATTTTGTTTCAAAAACTACATGTGCAAATCATATTTTCTTCTAATTATATAAAGATCTAAGTAAAATAGAGTTTAGGAATTATGTATAGCATCTCTTGTGCTGGCAGTGTAATAAATAAGTTCTCACTGTTCATAACTTAGAAATGAGAAATTTGTTACAGGATCAAACTTTTCTTTATTCAGGGTTTTCTCTTCTTAAGGAGTGTTTTCCCTCTGTTGTCACTTGTTTAAGGTATAGAGCAAAAACAATGCTAATCCTATTTGATACTAATCAGTCTTTTTATTAATTAGTACTTAGTGATGGACCATTTGTTTAGGAGGTTCAAATACTGATTATTTTGTAAGAAATGCTGATACCTTGTTTTGTAATTTTTGTATTATCCAGCTGTAATCAAGCCTATCATTTGATATTTCTGTTGCAGGGGTGAAAAGGAAGAGCAGGGTCAAAAAGAAAAACTTGTGCTCTCAGAAGACTGTGAACTTATTACAATAATGAATATAATACCTGGCAGGCTGGAGGTCACGACATACCACATTTACTTCTATGACGGCAGCATTGAAAAAGAAGAAGGTGAGACCTTTGGACTTCCGTTGCACCACTCTGTGTTGTATAGTTAATTGGCTACATACACTCTTTCACACTGGAATGAATTTCTGGAAGAAAGATTTCAAATGTTTGATAATCTAGAATGCTCCATTTGCATTGCAGTAGAGAAAAATATTGCTGATTGCCAAACTTTCCCCTAAGTTCTGGGGATCCGTAATCTTTTGTGGCTGATGATTTGGGGGATATGACACGAGTACTTTCTCAAAATGGCTGCCATGGTAAACATCCATTTATAAGGAGGCAAGTTAAAAGTGCTCCCCACCCCTTTTCCAGCCTCTCACAATGCAGCTTCACACTTCAGCTTGCCTTTATCTGCTTTCTGGGTGTATAGGTTCTTTGGGGCGGGCAAGGGGGAGGTTATTGGGGCACATTTATTTTTTATTTGTTCTTTTTTGTTTAATGGATTGCAACTATTTTAGAACTTATACTACAGTTTTTGTTTGTTTCATATCTTGTTTCATATCTTAATTATTGATAAATGTTACTATTGACTTTCGACGACAGGGAACTACAAAAGGGTAGTTTGAAATGATATGATCCCGATGCCACTGGTTGTTCAGTCCTGCCATGATTTTTAGTAAAGTTTCTATTTTGGCTCATTCCAATTGGCAGTTTTTACTTTTCCAATCATGTTACCAGACCTTCTTGACTTTCATAATTATCATATATATACCTTCAGTTAAGAATAAACTGAAATTCTTCTTCTATATCCAGGTATAGGTTTTGATTTTAAATGGCCTCTTTCTCAAATTCGAGAGATTCACTTGCGCCGTTATAATTTGAGGAGGTCGGCTTTGGAGATCTTCTTTATTGACCAGACTAATTACTTCCTTAACTTTAAAAAGGAGGTATGTAATTTTACATGTTTTTTGTGCAGAATACCTTGAGAAAAATTCCTAAAATACATTTTTCATTACTGGGTGACTTTGGCCAGTGATCTCCTGTGAACAGATGAATGGGTTCAATTCAACAATATTCCTGATTGTGCTAAAAATGAACCCAGCTTGGATGGTAAAATAATTGAAAGGTCTTGTTTCATATTAGGATTTTAGGTGCATATTTAACTTTTTTTTTCATGGTCAGCTGACATGTTTAATAATGAAAGCCAAAGTATCTAGTTTAAATACCAGGTATAAGAAAGAAAACCAACATTGATTTTAACATCTTCCTTCTTCAGCGCTTAGCGTAGTGGCCCATTCTTGCTGGAGATGACCAATGTTGAGGCAAAGCACTTTTAAATAATGTAATAGCATTTATTGAGATGCATAATAAAATGATAAATTGAATTGCATGGATTAGCCCCACAATTGGGTTGCCAAAATAGCAAGCCCAAATGTGAAAATGGGGAAATTCTGATGATGTTATTCAATAAATTAACCTATGTACCTTCATTGTTGTAGACAAGAAACAGAGTATATAGCCGAATTCTGTCTCTGTGTTCTCAAAATATTAGTGGGACCAGATCTCCCCAAGAATTATTCAAAGCTTCTGGATTAACTCAGGTAGGATACTAACCTGAATGGTGGGGGACATTAAAAATAATTCATGTCTCTTTTTGCTTGGTATAATAGCTCCTTCAACTGGTATCTGAGCTAATTTTTAAAAATACAGATAAATGTAATATTTAAATGGTAACTTCTTCTATTTCTGAGTCTATTCTCTGTTAAAAATAGTTTGTCACTTGAAGAATACAATAAACTTTAAATTGTGATGTATATAGGATGAAATCTATTTTCTTCCTGATGATGACAAAACTAATAGTAGCTTTATTTTATACAACCTCATCCTAAATGGAGCATTCTCCTGCAGGTCAAGTTTGTTTGATTGCATAGGAAAGCAACAATAATATGATTTTTTTTAATAATTTTTAATTTTTAAAGAGTACGGTGGCATAAACATTTGAATAAACATGAATGCTACTTTAATTTTGCCATTTTGTTTGCTTGAATTATGCTAAAATGAATCACTAGCTCTTTTTACACAACATTAGCTTCAACATTGGGTTTTCTTTATTTAGAAATGGGTGAACAGAGAAATATCCAATTTTGATTACCTCATTCAGTTAAATACTATGGCAGGACGAACCTACAATGATCTTGCACAATATCCTGTTGTAAGTATTGTTTATGTCCATTGTTTCTAACTAGACACAATATTATATTTTATCAAAAAACAAATGCCAGATTTGTTTTCCTTTTTGTTCAAGTTTCCATGGATCCTGCAGGATTATACTTCAGAAGAATTGGATTTGAATAATCCTGCAGTGTTTCGGGATTTGTCTAAACCTATTGGTGCAGTGAATGAAAAGAATGTGAGGGCTGTAAAGGAAAGGTATTTCTTTTGAAATAATCATTTAATTGATGTATTTAACTGTCCTTATTATGCATCTGCTTCTTAATGTTTATGCTTGTTCCTCTCTTCTAACTAGTAAGTGGAATGTATTGTTCAGATGGTAGTGAAGAATCGAAGACAGCTGTGCAAGTATTCATTGATAGGTATATTTAGGATAAGAGTTTTTAAAATTGTCACAGCCTTTTCAGATTGGACATGGAGGGTAAACAGTAATAAAATTGTGTTGAAAAAAGGAAGTTGATAGCTATATTGCTAAAATAATGATAATTTATCATTGAGCATTTGGGGCTGCATGTCGCCCTAGAAAAGCCCAGTGGAGGAAGCATTGTGAAGTAGGTGTATACGAATGTTTAAAAAAAATTTGAATTGAAATAA
Source organism: Azemiops feae (assembly GCA_023970755.1). Lineage (NCBI taxonomy): Eukaryota > Metazoa > Chordata > Lepidosauria > Squamata > Viperidae > Azemiops > Azemiops feae. The sequence goes on from JALGBA010000368.1 coordinate 46,523, forward strand.
ATTCTTTGGATGATAGGCAGAATCTTTGTGCTCTTTATTAGTACAGAAAATGTAAAATTGTATGAATATTTTCAGTGTTAAAAATTCTATTTTTTCCATCACTTATCATTTTCCTTGCTTTTCAACCCACTCACCCATATGGGTGTTTAATAATTATATAAAACTGAAAAGTCAATATAGATTTACTTCAGTGTTTTTCAAGCCCAGTCTAGCTAAAAAAAAGAAAAAATTGATAGATCAGCTGCCAGATCTATCTTGAGTGTTCTTCGTTCTCAAATGGTAAATCTACCAATAACTTCTCAGAGTAAACTTCTGGAGGCAGGTTGTTCCACTGATTAATTGTCCACTGAACAATTAATCAGTGGAACAACCTGCCTCCAGAAGCTGTGAATGCTCCAACACTGGAGGTTTTTAAGAAGAGACTGGACAACCATTTGTCTGAAATGGTATAGGGCAGGGATAGGCAACCTTGGCTCTTTTATGACTCGTGGACTTCAACTCCCAGAATTCCTGAGCCAGCATGGCTCAGCATGGAAACCTCTCCCTTTCCCCTCAGCATGGCTGGCTCAGGAATTCTGGGAGTTGAAGTCCACGAGTCATAAAAGAGCCAAGGTTGCCTACCCCTGGTATTGGGTTTCCTGCCTGAGCAGGGGGTTGGACTAGAAGACCTCCAAGGTCCCTTTCAACTCTATTATTATTATAATTATAAATAAAATAATAAATACCAATAGATTCACAGTTATGAAAATGTGTTATGTTTCTTTTTTTCTTTTAAAGATATGATAACTTTGAAGACCCCCTTGGAATTATTGACAAGTTTCACTATGGGACTCACTACTCCAATGCAGCTGGAGTCATACATTACCTCATTCGGGTTGAACCTTTTACCACTTTGCATATCCAGCTTCAGAGTGGGAGGTATGATATTAAGCGATGTATAAATTTCTGTTGTTTATATAATGGTAGAATTGCAGAATGTATTATTTTCCTTGAAAGTGAACAAGGTATCATTTCTTCACATACTTAGAGTAGAACGTTTATTTCTCAGAAGAGAAGCACCCTTGCATATAATTCAGAGGAGCTGCAAATACAATAGGTCCTTTGAGTAAAGGAAGCAAAGAAAAAAGCCTTCTTTCCCATGAAACAAAAATATTATTTGTTTGTTTATTTATAAAGTTTATTGGCCACCTATCTTACTAACTCTGGGCGGTTTAAAATATTTAAAAATGTAATGATAAGATGTTTAAGTTATGAGCCGATAGTGGCTTTCTGATACTTTGCCAGGTAATCTTAAGCATCTTGGTGATGTCCAAATTTCCCGCCAAATTTTGTAATGGCCACACATGGTCTTCCTCCATGCAATTTGCTGCTATCCAGAGCTCCATTTATATGCTAATAGCTAAGTAGAGTTCTTGAATGAACAAGTTTTGTGTTCTAATTCAAAAGTGATGCAGGACTGCATGCAAATGATATGTAGCTCCAGATATGCATTGTTATCCCTGGATTGAAATAAATAGGTATACTACTTTTTTAAAAAAAAATTGTACATATATTTGATTTTATAGGAAGAGCACTGAGCTAAAGTTAAATGCAATTCCATTATTTAAATGGAATTTCAGTGGAAATACTGATGTGTAATTTGGGGAGTTTTCCTTTGTATTTTCTCTCTGCAGATTTGACTGCGCGGATCGACAGTTCCACTCCATTCCTGCTACTTGGCAAGCTCTCATGGAGAATCCAAATGATGTGAATGAGCTAATTCCGGAATTTTTCTACTTCCCAGAGTTCTTAGAGAATCAAAATCGTAAGAGGTTAAGCCAATAATAAACTGCACAGAACAATGGGTTCTCATTTATTGTTTAAGCAACACTCTGTCAGGCGCAAAGAATCAGGACCATTCATGTGGCTCACAGCATAAATGATTGGAGTCTATATACAAGAATCTAGTTAACTAACAGTCAGCACTAAGTTGGCATTAGATAAGAGTCACAGAATTCAAGACGGGGGGCTGGACTTAGATCTCTTGTGTTAACGCAAAAACTCCAAACTAATGATATGTTTTACTCTGCCCCCCCCTGCCCCCCAGCTCTGCCTCCTCTTCTCCTGCACACACTGGCTAATATTCTGATCCTATGATTACAGAATGAATAGAAATCTGATTTATCATACAAAAATTCCTAAACTACACTTTTGCCATATTATTACAATTGCTGTTATTCTATTACATAATTCGGAGAAGCCATTTCTATTTAAAATAAAATGTGAGACATTGATTTTCCTGATTTAAGTATTTTTCTTCTGTCTTCTTCTCCTTCAGTGGTATCTGGCTTAGAAAACTAACTTCTAATAAATATTTTGTCATTTTAATTGCACCTGAAATCCTTTGGTTTTATTGCCACTCTGCAGATTTCAATTTTGGTCGGCTCCAGATTTCAAAAGAAGAGGTAAATGATGTTATTCTACCAAAATGGGCACATTCTCCAGAAGACTTCATTTTCAAACATAGGAAAGCATTGGTGAGTTATAGTCCCTCTGGAGAGATAATGTAAGATTTTAAAATGTGTGTTTAGCACAAAGGACCATCAGTGTATGTGTGTAAATTGACAGAAATGAAATGCAGATGTGTTGAATATGTTTGCTACCTTGAGCAATTTGCAAAAATAATAAAGGTGGATACAAATAAATAAATTTATTTTTTTAAGTATGGTATTCACTAATGAATAGTATTCATAATCATGTAAAATGATTTTCAGTGACCTTTCTCTCTTCAGTGTTATTGACACAATACAATATACTATGTTGATTAATCAATCAGCCATATCAAACATAAGTATCAACCACAGTAAAATACGATAAAATTAGGTAAGATACAGTGAAGTGAGATAAAACAGAATAAAATATAGTAGACATGATAAATTGAAGATAAATAGATAAGATAAAATAGTATAAAGTAAATAGAAGAAGAAAAAGAAGAAGAGAACTTAATAGTATCAATTGACTGTGTCAAATATATAAAACTGATGCAAAAATGTACATAAATAAAAAGAAAATGTAAATTCATACTATATCATCACCCCTATAGTTAATTTCAATCTAATCAAGGTATTCTGTCCTCTTTGAAGTGGCCTTTGAAATGAGGAGGGCAATTGTATTAATGATTTGCAGGTTTGTTCCCTGCAATAAGAGTGTTTCTCTTGGGTGCCCAATATTTTTTAGTTTTTAAATAAGGAGCTAAATAAGTGGCCGTTTCTGGAGAGTAAAATTTGCAGTTGATAAGAATGTTTTCAGTGTCTTCAGTGGCTGGTGCCCCACAAATGCAAAATCTTTCTTCAGTTGGGATCCCATGATACTTCCCACGTCTTACCATGTTCAAATCAAGCTCTAGAAAAAACTCTTCGGAGATGTTGAGGCATGTAAGATATTTGTTAGATATTTTTTTAACTGGGAGGCTGATTTGAGTTGAGCCAGCCACTTCAGACACTTGACACATTTAAGTGCTGCAATATCATCTTCAGCAGCCACATTAATAACTCTTTGTTTGAAGGGCTTTAGATCTGATTGGGCTGAGAATTGGATAGAGAATTCATATTGAGAGATGACATTTGAAAGTTGGATGGCTCAAGCACAATGCTGCTTACTGTATAATTGCTCTTCAAAGCACAGCTACCCATCTGGGTCCATGGATAGTAATTAAATATTTAATTACTAAAATTTTGTAGATATTATCTGGTAATCTGGCCAAGTGTTTTGGAAAAAAATCTTTTTATAATTCTTTTGCGATGTAAGTTGTTGTGCTGTCCTTGAAGGTTTTACCACAGCTGAATTAAATTGTACCTGTGTGGTACCTATTTTTTTTCTTCTGAATGGTTACAGAAACTTGGATTTATTTTCTTGTATTTCACAGTTCCTATGTGCGCAAACATTATCATAAAACTAGGATGATCTTTTTCAGTGAATGTAAATATGGAGAGCAAAGTGTATTTGGAAAAAGGCTTTTTTTCAAAAATAAAATGGGCTAGAAGTTTCTTTGAAGAACTTAGTTACTGAACTTAATTTTTTCTTTTTGTCTTAGGAATCAGAGTATGTCTCTGCTCATCTCCATGAATGGATAGATCTGATTTTTGGTTATAAACAAAGGGGGCCAGCTGCAGTGGAAGCTCTGAATGTCTTCTACTACTGTACCTATGAAGGTATGAAGCCCCATCTTTTCTTGGTACATAATTGGATCATGTGTGATGGAAAGGTTAACAGTAGCTTTAAAAGCTAAATCAAGGAAGAGCAGGAGAGAGCACAATAGGCTTTGATTATGCACAATAGGCTTTGATTATGCCATGGATAAACTGTTGCACTATACCAGGGGTGTCAAACTCGCAACGTCATGTGACGTGTCGTGACGTATCGTAACTTTTTTGCCATTGCTGGCAATGGGGTGGGCGCAGTTTTGCTATGATGCATCCGGCACATGGGCCAGCAGTTTGACAACCCTGCACTAGACTAAATATTTGCTATCTTACAGCTGTATCATTTGATTAGTGCTGCATAGTATTAAATGGCTTATCTATTATTTTGCATTAGCACCTGTACATGGTTAATTAGGGAGAATGATTAACAATGTGTCAGTGATGAAATATTTGGTGATAATATATATGCACTACATCATGTTTGTGACAGGTGGCAGTAGCTAGCTGACTTTTGGCTGCTCCAGAAAAAGCTAAGCAATATCAGACCTTATTAATACAGGTAGTCCTCAACTTACAACCACAATTAAGCCCAAAATTTCTTTTGCTAAGTGAGACATTTGTTAAGTGAGTTTTGCCCCATTTAAGACTTTTCTTGCCACATTTGTTAAACGAATCACTGCTGTTGTTAAATTAGTAACATTGACTTTGCTTGTCAGAAAGTTGCAGAAGGTGATCACATGACCCCGGGATACTTCAGCTGTCATAAATGTGAGTCAGTTGTCAAGCATCCGAATGTAAACCACGTGACCATGGTGATGCTACAATGGTCATAAGTATGAAAAATGGGTTATAAGTCACTTTTTTCAATGCTGTTGTAATTTCGAACAGTCACTAGGCAAACTGTTGAAAGTCAAGGACTACCTGGATTTGGATGGAAGGCAACTACAAAATCCCAGAATTGTAAACTAAATTAGAGTTGAAAATACATCCTGGCAAACAATTTTTGTATAGTTTTATGGGCATGTCTATGACATCACCATTTCACCAGCACCATGAATCAAGTGCTTCGTTTTACTTACATCGTATATATGGATCGTTTAAGATTTCATGAGTTGACTTTAAGTGTCAACATTGATGTGATAAAAGTTTTTATTTGAAATGTTCTCCTTATCCTCCTTCAGAGTGTTCCACTCAGTCAGTTCTTACTGGACACTGCAGGAGGAGAGTGTTTTGAGTCTAGGGTGGCAAAAAAGTCAGGAAGAGTCTAGTAGTACCTTTTCTGACTAGCAAATTATATTAACAGACATGAGCGTTGTCAGATTCATAGAGTGGCTAGACCAGAGGTCCCCAACCTTTTGGGCACCAGGGACCGGTTCCACGGAGAGAGGTTTTTCCATGGTGCGTGGTTTTGTGTGCTGCCTGCATCCTGCGGAGGGGGCTTTGCTTGTTTGCGCGGACCGGTTGCTGGCATGCCACGGACCGGGGGTTGGGGACCCCTGGGCTAGACTACATGAAGCCTCCAGGCATCTGATAACATTAAATCCAGCTCATGAAAATTTATGTTTGTTAATGACATCTTTTAGTCAGAAAAGGGTGCTATTAGACTCCATGTGATTGCCACAGAAATTCTAAGGTTAAAATTCATCAACTTTTAAAAGTCTGTGTCTCTTATGATAAAATGATTCTTCACAGCAGAAATTGAATACCTTCTTTGGGAGGTGGTCTGTGTGTAACATCAATCTCCAAATACACCTCGAACCTTAAATACTTTTCTTCAGCTCCATTATGAATATGGGGGGATTGGAAGCTTCTGTTTTTATTTAGTCATAGTTTAGCATGTCATCTAAACTGGTATGAAGTTGCTTTCTATCCACTAATCAGAGTTAAAGAATAACCAGAATTTCTTAGGGCTGAATAATTTTAAAAAATGAAAGAAAATGCTTTATAAACCATGCTAGAGCAAAATGGGATCACACGGTTCCAAGGGTCAGTCATTTTCATCATACTAAACTAGCTTTATTCTAGTTCTTCATGTTGCATCCAAATGGATAGGGCAGATTGGTCACAGACCTTGGCCATAATTAGCATTTAGGCCCTCATGAAATCTGCTCTTTCACTACCAGAGTTTGGTTTTCCTTATCCTGATGCATTTTGGAGTTTATAGTCTTGAGTAGATCTGAAGGACACCAGATAGAAAGAGAGGATACTGTACATTTACATGGAGAAACATTAAAATAACTGCAAGGGAGGAAGCAAGTATACTCCTCCCCGTAACAACTTCAGGTGATGAAATATTAAGTAATACATACTTGTGAAACCATGTACAGAAAAGCATATGGATTATTATTTTCTTTATTTTGTTTGCCATTTGACTATCATTGCAGGAGCTGTAGACCTGGATGCCTTAACTGATGAGAAAGAAAGAAAAGCCTTAGAAGGGATGATTAACAACTTTGGACAAACACCTTGCCAGCTATTGAAGGTAAATCCTTTGGAAGTACTAAGAGTCCCAGGTACCATCTCCACATGAGTAGCCTGCCTTTGACCACGTGTCATGGTTCTCATGCTTCAGAGGTTTCCCCTTAGGCCTCGCCACAGCTCCCTGTCATACCTTACAGTCACACACTTTATTCCTCTTATTTCAATAATCTGTTGAAGAATCATTGTGTAATTACATTGTGGACTTATTCTAGGAGCCCCACCCAGCAAGATTATCTGTGGAGGAAGTGCTGCAGAAGCAGACCAAAAATGAAAATTCCACCCTCAATCTGTTCCAGCATCTCCCTGAACTAAAATCCTTCTTCATTGAGGTAAAGATATTTGTTATCAGGCTGCAACTGATAATGTTCCACATTATTTATAAAAAACAACCTCTAGGGTGTTTGAAAATAAAAATAATAATTTCCCAGATGATTGGGTGAACTAAAAATGGATTCTAGGTCCAAACAGCTTGATGGCTATAGAGACAGAAGACAGTGCATTACACATTTTCTACAATGATAGTAGAAACAGATATGTACAGTTTTTTTAGTTTCTGGAAATGCAAAAACCTACAGCACTCTTTAACATTGTTTAAATCTGACTAAACAAAGCAAAGCAGGGAAATCAAAGGCACTCAAAGGATAGTAATGCCAATAGCAATAGCACTTAGACTTATATACTGCTTTGTAGTGTTTAACAGCCCTCTCTAAGCGGTTTACAGAGTCAGCATATTGCCCCCAACAATCTGGGTCCTCATTTTACCGACCTTGAAAGGATGGGATATTGAGTCAACCTTGAGCCGGTGAGAATCGAACTGCTGGCAGTGTGCAGAATTAGCCTATAATACTGCATTCTAACCACTGTGCCATGGTAACAGAGCTTGATGCTGTGAATGGCTCTCTTTTCTTTCTTTTAAAATTCTGCTGTAGCTATATTATATGGATGAGGGCTTCCACTTCAACACTGTGGCAGACAAAGTGTTAAGCCACAAGAAAATATTCTTAATATTTTTAAATATATTTTTTGTAGTGATGGAGGGTTTTTTTGTCAGTCATAGCACAAGCCATAATTGCATGAGGATCCCAGGACATTTTTACAGCCACTTAGCAATGATTGGATAGGAGGATTACATTTTCCCCGCAGATCATAAAATGTCCAGGACAACATTTCTGAGTATGCTTGAAATCAACCTCTCTACAATCTTACGTGGACCTCATTACAACTTATTCTCTAGAAGATGCCCATTCACTTCAAAGCTGGTTTACTTTCATTGAAGCCAAGACTGTTGGTACTTTGGGAATAATACTGTTCTTATTATTTAGATAGGTTATTTCTAAGCATGTTTCTGAACATTCCAACGGTTTGTCTTTGTTACTAATAAACTGAGGTGATCAGTTGTGCTGTACAACAGTCAAAGATGAATTACATAATAGTTTGAGAAGAGGATACTGTACCATTTTGCAGTACAGCCACATTCATACTGATTTAGGTTTCAGAAGATAATAATTGCATTGCCTTTTTTCTAAAAAACAGTTCTAAGGTACCAATGAACATTTAATGTAATTATAAAAACACCTAATGTAATTAGAAAAGTGTCCCATCTCCTGTTCCTCATTGTCTTTAGAGATACTCTGATTTTTTTACTCTCCTGTTCATTCTTTATTTCTTTATATGATTTATTTCACACACATTTGGATTATACAAATATTGTAGGATAATGATAAATATGGCAATTGAGAGAAGGAAAAGGTAGCAATGTAAAAGCAATCATTATATAGATAGTTGCACATTTTCCTTCTTATTTAGGAGGCAGACACAGTGAACCTTCAGTCTTCAGCATAATTCCGTTTCTGCCTGTTCCAGCAAAACTTGGGCAAGTGATTCAGATCCAGGAGTTCCTTCTGCTATCACACTTCAGAATTAGAAACACTTATTCTAGATACTCCATTTAATATTAGCATCCCTATTGGCTGTAGATTTGAACATCATCTACATGCATCTGCCACATCAGATTGATTTGTCCTACTTACCATCACCAACCAGCATCTGTTTTCCCCTTAGGGAATCAGTGATGGAATCCCTATTGTTAAGGCCATTGTTCCCAGGAACCAATACCGATCTTTCATGTCACAGGGAAGTCCAGAACTTTTGGTGAGTGACGTTTGCAAAAATGCTGGAAGAAGGTCTGATGTGAAATTATAAAAATGACTGGTTATTAATTGTTAACTTGTTGCCTGTTGTTAATTTGTTATTAATCTTTAACTTGTTTCTGTCCAAAGGTGGAAAGTTTATTATATTATAATGTGTGTTAAGGTATCTGTGATCATGGTTGGTGTGATTGTTGTGTTTTAGTGTTTTCTGAGTAGATGCAGTATCTTAATGCAGTAAACACATAAAAATCAATAGATCTTCACTTTCAGAACTATAATTCAAAGATTCATAAAAGAACAGCCAGATGTAAAGGCAGGGAGGAAAGACAAATTGTATTTATAATTGATGTTAGTGAAGTTTATATCTCATTTTTTAAAATTTAAACACTCTTTTCTGAAGGTAACAGTAAATCTCAACTTTATTATTGGGACTCATGGATGGCTACCTTATGACCGAAATATTTCCAATTATTTTACTTTCCTTAAGGATCAAACAGTAACAAATCCCAAGTGAGTAAAAAACACAATTTTCTGGGACATATTTTGGCATGCATTTTACAAACTAGAGCCCACTTTATAAAATGTATTGATGTGATCCTTCATTGGGGATATGCAGTAGAGAGAAAGAATATTTCCATAGTTCTTCATTGTGTCTTTAATCTGTTTATCCAGAGGAAGGTACAAATATGTCTATCTGAATCAAGCTACAAATATGCATACATGCAGAAGTTTGTATGTATGCACACATATACATTCAGCATGTATTGTCTATTCTGAATTGCAAAGTAGGCTTTTGGTTAGGTGATGAAAACCTCTGCTCAGAACTGGATACTGTGGGAAATTATCTGAAGAAATCAGCAGACTTTGTTGAAGGATGAGAATGTTGATGAAGGAGTCCATGGGCTCATGGTTAATTTTGGCTTAGTAAACTGGCTCATTGAATTCATGTCCTCTTTGCTATTTAATCAGCTTTATACTGTCCTCTAGACATTTTCCCAAGGATAGATATATCCTGATTGAAGAAAGCTCAGATATGAACCTGGAGATTTCTGTAATGCAAGATCAAGAGAATGGATGATAAAATCTTAAATCCGCAGTTCAGATGTCAGAAACCTGCCCAGTTACTGATAAGAATTGGGAGTTTGGTTATAATAGTATACCACAATCAGTCATTATGTGATTAAGCAGGATACTCTGTCTTGCCCTCTCCTAACTGGAAGAAAATAGAATTTGTTATGCTGGAAGTTGAAACTTGTTCTTTATTCTCACTTTGGTAAATGCTTATATCGTTGCACTTATTATATTGCACTTTTATTTGTACTGAAACTTGCTTCATGATTTTGGGCAACAATACATTTTAATAAACGGACAATGTAGATCTCATTTAAGTATTTGTTTCCAGAACACAACGAAACATCAGTGGTCCTTTTGCACCAGGATTGGAAATTACCTCAAAGTTGTTTGTGATGTCCCATGATGCAAAGTTGCTTTTCAGTGGAGGGCATTGGGACAATAGCATTCGTGTAACATCTCTCACCAAAGGGAAAGTGATGGCCCAGCTTATTCGGCACATGGGTAAGGGATTTTATTTTATTTTATTTTATTATTTTATCTTATTTTATTTTTGGGTGAATTAGACAATGGGCCTCTATAGAATGTTGAGATGCTCTCACAAAATAGCTGCCACAAAATAGATGGGGTGAGGCATATGCCTAAAAATCAAGCTAGGGTGGGGGTGGGGTGGAGCTGCCCCATGTACCCCACACCCACTTACCTTACTGGTAGGACCGCCGCAGCCATGCCTCCCACGCCCTGACACTTGTTGCACCGCATGGCTCATTACGCTAGTGGCGCCACTCGTGGCAGGAATCTGCACAGCACTTTGGGCCATTGCCGCTGCTCGTGGCAGGAGGCCGCCTGATGCTTCACGCCCCTGCCGCCACTCGCAGCAGGATGCCATGCAGCGCTTCGGGCCGTTGCCGCCACTTACGGCAGGACGCTGCATGGTGTTTCACGCCGGTGCAGCTGCTTGTGGGAGGATGTGCGACGTCCTCCCGCGAGTGGCAGCACTGGCGTGAAGCACCATGTGGCCTCCTGCCGTGAGCGGTGGCACTGACGCAATGTGCCACGTGGTGTCCGGCCACAAGTGGCAGCAAGTGGCCACTGAAGAAATCAAGCAGCAGCGCAACAGGTGTTGGCGCATGGGAGGCCTGGCTGCAGCGGTCCTAAGATAAGACATCTCCTGAAAATAAGACCTAGTGCCTCTTTTGGAGGCAAAAAAAATATAAGACCGGGTCTTATTTTCGGGGAAACACAGTAGTACTAGTCATACTTGTGAATCTTGGTTTCCTGACCTAGTCTACCTCCAAGGGTTGCCAAGTGAGGATACTTCTATAGGCACCTGCTGCCGTTCTCCAGAATGCTCCATTTAATAGATCAAAAATAATGCTTAAACTACAAACAGGAGTGGCACCTTCTTTCTTAATTCTGGATACAGAGAATAGATACAAATGCACTGTATTCTTCCATTGTGATAAATAAAGAAAATCCATGATGTTCGGAATCTGTAAAATACAGAGACCATTTGGTAGATGTTACTGCTTATTGCATCTCAGGAAATTATAAACGTATTGTAGGTAAAATATTTTTATTACTGCTGTGCTGATTAGCATTATCTTTAGTAAGAAGATAAGAGGTTACCTTCCAGGTTTTCAAGATGATAATCGTAGCTTGGTTTGTCATTTTTTCCTCAATAGGTTGAGAATAGTGATTGGACCAAAGTCTACTTTTGACTTTCAAGGACCAAGTGAAGTTTTAAAGTAATGTCACTCTAGGCCTAGTCTAAAGTCTAATCTAAGTATTAGATTGCATTGGCTGAGAAGCCTCTTCCATTCCACTTTCTGTCCACAAGGACCCATTAGAACTCTTGGGAACTCTATAGATAGGCTAAAAAGACCACCAATTAATCTGATATTCTTCCTCTCACACTAGAGTTTCTATTTTTTATCTTCCATAGCTTGGGGCAAACAAGGCTCCTCCTTTGTTTTTTGCTACCACAGATTAGTACTTCTGGAAATAGCATAAATCATGTTGGATTTGATCCATTTAAAATGTCTCCTTCCTGACAAACCCCATAGAAATGAATAGAATTTAGCTTGAAAGAAGGTAAGTAATTGTGCATGAAGGGCTCTAGTGAGCCTTTACTGGCTCCACGTCGATATCCTATGAGAGCTGGCTCTTGAATGACAATATCTGATGGAGGAAAAAAATATTTTTACATAACCTTTTATGTATAATGCCTCTTTTTCCCAGGAGCAGAAATATTCTCTTTAGGAACCTTCATTAATATAATTAGGTGTTCCACACAATACATACAATGTTTGCTAATTTATATACATTCCTTTTTGCAATTTAGAATAGTTGTTTTCATTTTGGGCAAAGCCAGCACATCTATGTTTAAACTGTCACTTTTTTTATCTGGTTATTTCAATTCCTACGAATTGAGTCTTCCCCTGTTTGTTTGTGTTTGTAGACATTGTGACATGCTTAGCGATGGATTTCTGTGGGATCCATTTAATTTCAGGCTCAAGGGACACCACTTGTATGGTATGGCAAATAGTTCAACAGGTGAGTTGGCTTTTGTGGAATTCTGCAAGCCGCTTGTGCTGTGGGATGCCGTGTTCTCTGATTGCATTAACTTATAAATGGGGCAGAAAGATCAGAAAGTGAGGTATTGTACATTCATTCAAATGTTATAAAGTATAAAAGGGTTACTTGAATCTCATACAGTTGGGGGTTTGTATAGGGCTTAGATAGCTATGAGGGTTACATTGTGGCACATCTGATAGAAGAAGTATTAGTGCATGAAAACTTACATGAACATGCCAAAAGCACTGGGGTGAGGTGAGGTAAGACTGGAATCCAGCGATGCTGTTTGTGTTGCTAATGGGTTGGAGAGGATTTGTTTTGGGCTGTTCGTTTTGTTTGGTTTCATTATGATTTTGTGCTACCCAGAATTGTGATAGGTAGCCTTACAAGTCTTTTAAATAAATCAATAAAAATAAATTTATAAAAAGGTTGTTCTTGTACAGATCGACTGTAACTTCTTGGAAAATAGTACTGTGTATTTAAAAGTACCAATCCTTTGTTCACTGTTTAGTGCTTTCTTTAGTGTAAATATGGCAAAATAGAACTATTGCTATATAGGTTAGTTCTGAGGCACAAGTGAAGAAAGAATTCTTTTTTATTCTTTTATACGTCCTGAGATTAGGTTCTCTCTTCTGGCTTTTTGAGCTAAAGTTTTGCTTGTGACTCTTAAGAATAAATTGAATAGATATGTTTTCCTCCTGTTTTACCTGTTTTGTTTATTTATTTTGGCAGTATTTTCAGAAGATCCAGAAGGTTTTTTTTCCCATAGTGACCAATAAAATGGCAGCTCAGCACCTGCTAGCTGCCATTTTATTGGTAATTATGAGCTGTATTAAGAAGCATTATGCTTCCTTAAGGTAGAAAGTTTAGAACGAAATGATGTCAGGCTTTGGGCAGATTTGCTGCTTTGAAAATATCTTGTCTTTTAATATAATTGTGCTTCTTTTCAATATTTAATTGCAGGGAGGAGTGCCAATAGGTCTGGCTCCTAAACCTTTGCAGGTTCTCTATGGACATACCAATGAAGTGTCTTCAGTTGGCATCAGTACAGAACTGGACATGGCAGTCTCAGGTGCCAGGGTATGCTTGCTTGTTGTTTCCTAAGTCTTCATTCAAAATAAGGAAAACTGCTTCTCTGGCTTGAAGTACCTCATCAGTCTCAAGTGAACCTTGAATATGCAATTCATTCTTGCCAGGCGATTTACATTTCTAAGTTGTTCTCTTGTGGTAAATGATGCCTGCAAAGCTATGCCTCTTCTCTGGAAGTATTTCCCTTTTTTTGAACATTTGCTTCCAGGCAAAATAAATGCATGATAGTTTGCTGGCAAATGTTTTGGAGTTTGGTCTTAAGAAAGTTTCTTCTATTTTTAAATGTATTTCCAAAACATTCTTCCTTCATGTCTTCTGCAGAAAGAATGGAATGCATACAACAAAATGTATAGAATGTTTTTAAAACTACATTGTGGATGCATAATGAACATTGGAGGCTGAGAGGAACTGCATTATTTAAAAGTCATTGATACAGAGTGCTCTTATAAATATTTGCTGTTAAAAGTCTTATTTGCCTCCTAAAACATTTCTTAGATAGAATATGACCACCATTGATAGGGTTAATAGTTGGAAGGGACCTTGGAGGTCTTCTAGTCCAACCCTCTGCCCAAGGCAGGAGACCTTATACCATCCCATTCAAATGGCTGTCCAATCTCTTCTTGAAAAACCTCCAGTGATGGAGCACACACAATTTCTGGAGGCAAGCAGTTCCACTGGTTAATTGTTCTCACTGTCAGGAGATTTCTCCTTAGTTCTAGGTTGCTTCTCTCCTTGATTAATTTCCATCCATTGCTTCTTGTCCTGCCTTCAGGTGCTTTGGAAAACAGGTTGACAGGTTGATAATCCATTGAAAACACTCCGTCTGGGTGGATCTCTTCTGTCTGTCATTCTGGGCATGTTGACTGTTGTATTAAAAGCACAGAGGCTAGTATTGCTATACTGTGAATTGGTTCTCACATTCTTTCAGTTTTGAAAGATCTCTCTTTGGTTTTAATAGGATGGAACTGTGATTGTCCACACTATTCGGAAGGGCCAATATATGAGGACTCTGAGGCCACCCTGTGAGAGTTCTCTCTTGATCACTGTTCCTAATCTGGCTATATCTTGGGAAGGACACTTAATTGTTCATACCAGCATAGAAGGAAAGACAACTCTCAAGGTATTAAGACAGCCAAGTACACAGGGGCTGCATTGGTTTTGTTTCTAGAGATGGGGATAACTTAACTATGTGATTGGAGTAGCAATGGGGGCTTCTTATTGTCATTCAGCATTCTCAAGGCTAGTCCCTCCCTCCACCACACCATGGAATGGTACGTATACATGTATGTCTAGATACATACAAATATATACTTGTAATCTGGGGCCCATAGGTGTATATTTATGCTTGCATAAACCATAGATTCATGTTTTGTTGTCCAGAAAAATGGGCAAAGAGATCATATGGGAAAGACCCTTAATGTGTGAATTCAGTTAGATAGACTTGACTTAATCAAAATGCAGCAACTTTTGCCTATATGTGAATTAGTATGGACAAAGTATTGGAATTCATTCTTGATTGTGTCTCCTGCCTCTGTAGTGTAAGGCTGTGCGATTTGTTTGGGAGGAAAGGCTTTGCAACACATAGAAATGACAAAAGTAACATTGGTCTGAGATTTATTGAAGCAGCCAAAGCTGTTTCCAGGATTGTATGGTTGCTGGAGGGAAATTTCTACAGCTCATTTTCCCAAGCAAGAGTTTAGTATCCTTGTTAGTTTAAACTCAATATTAAGTAACAATTACCTATTTTTGGCTGACTAAATGTTGCCTCTTAAATATTTGATATGAAATAAAAAAGAGTCCTCTGGCCTACTAGCTTGGAGAATAACATTAATTATTATTAATGCTTAGCTTTAATTACCTTTCTAGCAATGAACTTTTGTAAAATTGGTTATAGGATAAAGTTCAAGACCAAATGCCATCATGTATTTATAATTTAATTGGAAAAAGACCATGTTGAGTTGTGTGGTTGTCATTTTGCTTCTAGATATGCATCCTTAGCAGTGTTGGAGAAATTGTGGCTTTCTGTTTTCCCAAATGACAAGATGCTGCTTGAGAATTTAGAGGTGGAGCCCAGTTGCCAAGTTGTAGAGTCTCTTTCTTGAATGTGATCAGTTCTGCAACTGATACTATATTCTGCAACATTCACTTTTCTGCAAACGTTGGCAACCTTTTATTTGCATCTCCTCTGCAGACTAAAAACACATTCATACTCTCCAATTTAAAAAACGGGGAGAATTTCACAAAGTCACCACATTTTGTAAGATTTTGTATTCTCATATAAGATTTTGTATTCTCATATTCTCATATAATTTCCATGGGATCTGAAATTGTTAGCAACCCCTAACTTGAAACTTGAAACTTGAAATCATGTAGATCAGGTTTCATAACCTAGATTGGTTCCTAATCAGGATCCCACACCTCTGTATGTAAATATTATGTGAATTCACAACCCTGAACATTATGTGGAGATTACATGCCACACTATGTTCTTTCTATAATGGTGCTACAAACAATACTGCTACAGAATTATAAAATTTCTATGGGAAAATGTTGTTGTTCAAGGCTTTCCCCTCTCTTTTATTGTTTTTTTTTGTTTTCTGCCCAGGATAAGAATGCATTGCATCTCTACTCTGTGAATGGGAAGTATTTGGGCTCTGAGAGCCTGAAGGAAGAAGTGTCGGATTTTTGTGTGACTGGAGAATATATTGTAATAGGGAGTCTACAGGGATTTCTCTCCATAAGAGATCTCTACAGGTAAGGGGAAGCTTGAAAAGGAAGGCTGTTTCCAATGACTTGTAATGTTAACAACTTCAGTCCGTTGGGGCCTAGGATCAGTCAGCAGCTCTCAGTTTACAGTCTATGATTCTCCTCCACCAACTACTGTTGTTTATATGGAAGGAATCCAATATGCTGAAGACTAAGAAGCAAATTAATTCCTTGCTAGTTAGTTATGTGCTGTTTAGGAATTTGAGCTCTCTTATGAATCCTTCAACTACTAATCGTGCTTCAGAATATCAGGAAACAATCTTTCTGAATCTCAGCCAACCACCTGATTTGTGTTTTATTGCTGGTCGCAACTATTTTGTCCTTTTTCTCTTTCTACTCTAATTGTTTAGACAGAGCCCTAGTGAAATACAGGTAGTCCTCAACTTACGACCACAATTGAATCCAAAATTTCTGTTGCTGAGCAACGAAGTTGTTAAGTGAGTTTTGCCCCATCTTATGACTTTCTTGCCACAGTTGTTAAGTAAATCACTGCTGTACAGTAGTTAAATGAGTAATATACTTGTTAAGTGAATCTGGTTTCCCCATTGACTTTATATGTCAGAAGGTCATAAAAGACGGAACACATGACCTTGGGACACTGCAGCTGTCATAAATACATGCCAGTTGCCAAGCATTCGAATTTTGATCACCTGACCACAGGGCTGCTTCTCGCTGTTCATGTGAAAAACTGTCATCGGTCACTTTTTTCAGTGCCATTGTAACTTTGAATGGTCAGTAAGCAAACGGTTTAAGTTGAGGAGTACCTGTAGAAGTTAGTTATTTCATGTTATAATATGGTAATTGTATTGCTACTTCTCTAGTTCTGCTGGGTACTTCTGGTTAATTGTTGATAATTTTCCATTCCAAATTTCCTACTGTAGTTCATACAAACACACACTACACCAAAACACCATTTTGGGGGAGAATTCTGGGAAACTGGCTGGGGGGGGGGGAAGAGATGCAAGTGCAATCAAGAGCAGGAAGATGTTGCACAAGTGGCTTTACTTGCACAAATCTGAATCCAACTCAATAACAGTAATACGATTTTCAATGAACTCCCTTGTATCAGCCAATTGGGAACAGGAGCAAGTTATATTTTTGTTTGAATAGTGGATATGCTTGGAGCTATAATTTAATTTGAGATTTATTGTTTATAGATTTGGAATTGTTCTTACGTTTGAATTTGAGTCTTAAATTAATATCTTTTTTTTGTATCAATTCATTCTAATAAATTATAGACGTTTAATCTAGACTGAAATTGACTAGTAAGTTTGATGCATTGAACTGGCCCAGAAGAAAAGGTTTAAAAATGGCGGTGTCAGTCTTGGTCCCAACCAGCCAGTGCCTTTGAGGAAATCTTAAGAATACTGTCCTCTTGTGCATTACTGACTGTGTCCTAGACACAGATGTCAGGGACCCAGTACATAATGCTTCATAAGACTTGCTGGTAGAGGCCAGTAATTTCTATCTTTTAATATAAACTGCCTATTGAGTGCTTTTCGGTCTGCTGTAAATAATAGACGTTTGTTATTTCTTTATTTCAGCCTGAGCCTTAGCTCCTCCCCTTTAGCCATGCGGCTGCCAATTCACTGTGTCTCTGTTACCAAAGAGTTCAGCCACATTCTGGTGGGCCTTGATGATGGCAAGTTGATTATCATTGGCGTTGGAAAGCCAGCAGAGGTAAAACCTACCATCAAGAACTTTATCTACCGAACAATGGGAAACTCATTTATTTCTGCTTTCCGGCTGAGCAAGCAATCGCTTCTGTGGCAGGGCAAACTTCAAAGCAAATTTGAGCTTTCAAAGGGGAAGAAATAATTCCCAAGACATTCTTAGAGATTCTTTAACAGGTCCTTCTCTGCTTGGAAAAAAAAAAAGAATGAATGTAGAGGGGAACCCATGGGGAAAAGGAGGTGTGCTGAACTAACTTACAGATTCTATTGACTTAGCTTAAGTGCACTAATAGTGCTTTCTAACTGGACTGAACATGCTTAATGCTACCTGCCATTTAATACTTAATGCTCAACATTAACCTGTCACCACTGTTCACAATGAATGACATTAGCTTCCAGAAGAGCACTGAATAAACAACAGTGAGCTACTTTGGAACTATTGTGGTTTTGCTTAGCTGCATTCATGCTTCATTTAAAAAAAATGCCATTAAGGATCCATCTTTTTGTTGCTTATTAGATTTATGCAAAGGGCAGTGCTTCTCATCCTCAAAGTGAATGCAAACTACTTGGATGCCAACTACAATTATGCAGTTTTTATTGGGCATGTCCTTAGTCTACTGCACAAAAGGGGTGTCACCAAAATATTTCTTAGAACAAGTGAACCAAAGCCCTTCAGTGGCAGCCTGGGCTTTCTGAACTGATGGGATACTGCATTATGGCGTCTATGAAAATGGTTCTCCTAATTTCAGAGAGATGCCCACTAGTATTTTCTTAACTCAAGCAAACCTCTGCACTAACCTCTTCAGAAGAAGCCAGGAAATGACTGATGCTTATTGATTATTGAGGACGATATAAAATCTTTGCAGGCTGTCTCTCAAGTGTCACATTTGGGAAACTCAGTCCTTTTCAAATTTCTGGAATATCCAGGTTATAACTGGTGAATTAAGCCATTCACTCTCTCAGTTCAAGTTGTCGAGCTGAAGTCAGGCTTTGACTCCATTCAAAGTCAGACACAGTCAAATGTTGCACTATTATCTCGATTAGATAAATTATTTATTTGCCAAAAAGAGGTGTGTTGTTTACACTACAAAACTAGTATGCCTTTAATTGCACAACCCAGCCAGGTCATTTGGTGGTTGACCTAGCTTTTGAGTCTTTCTTATTTATTTACTTATTTATTGCATTATAAATTGCATCATTTAACACTAATTGTTTGCACTGATTAAGATTAATGTAAATGTTTATAGGTTTCCCACCATAATAATTTTCTTCTTCCATTCCCTGTTTTTGCTGTTATTTTTCAAACATTGTGAAGTGTTTTACCTCTAAATTTATGGTGTAAAGACTATGTGTTCATTTGCATTTTGGTCCAAAGTATATTTAGAAGACTACCTAGTTAGGTTGTTCAGTTTGCAACCTTAAACAAAAATGATTGTTTTATAGAGGTTCTTTTCTGTTTATATTTTAAAACCAAATAACAACAGAAGGCATCATAATCTTGATAACTAAATTCTGTTTTTTTCAGCCTACAAAGCTTTTTTAGGGCATTTTCAAAGATGCCCCTTTAAAGTCACTTGACAATGTGACCCTTTAACAATGTATTTGATAGAATTCCACTTTGTGCCCTTTATTTGTTTTCCCTAGGATTGTCCAAACACTGAAATACTTTAGAAATAAATTGCCACTGTGTTGTGTATATGTGCTCTATCTTTTGCTGTCTGCGCTTCTGTAGAATCATCTGAAGTTTTTATTTAATTTATTCCCCTTATCCCACTTTCCCCTTCCTTTTTGTGTCTCTGGCTTACTTTAAACAGATGCGTGCTGGCCAACTCTCCCGAAAATTGTGGGGTTCAAGCAAACGGATCAGTCAGATTTCATCTGGAGAAACTGAATATAATACTCAAGATTCCATGTGATATCTGCTCCTATCATCTCTTGGGATTCATACATTTATTTAATCTTCCAATCATACCTCCCAACTTTCTCAGTTATGTTGCAACTACAGCACAATTTCCACAGGCACATATGCATATTAGTATACAACATCTTTTGTTTTGTTGTGCTAAGTAGAAGCAATAAGCTAATTCAGTCCTTTTAAACGCATTGCAAGATAGATAGATTAGATAGATGATAGATAGATAGATAGATAGATAGATAGATAGATAGATAGATAGATAGATAGATAGATAGATAGATAGATAGATAGATAGATAGATAGATAGATGATAGATAATTGTAAGTATGGATGTATATATGTATGTGTTTTAAACTGAATGTTGAAAATTTAACTGACATATGAGAAAGCCAACGAACTGGAGTAAATTTAATGACTATCAGTAATGTAAAGTATTTTGATAGTCATTAAATTTGCCTGTAATTATTGAGTTGAACACGAATGTCAAAATCAGTAATATGTGGATATCCATTATAACATTCTATACCCTCCTTTACATAACCTGCTGCTGTTTTGGCATAACAGAATTCACAGTTTGTGTTCAAAGTGGCCTTGGCCACTGGAGAGGTAGTTGCTGTCATGCCAAAAAAGAATTAAAGATCTAGTTTTTAAGCCCTCCTTGACAAAAGGAGTCTTCTGGATCTTGGTCAGTGTCTCTAAATTATTTAACTATGTAAATCCAACAAAACAATTATTTTTTAAAAAATTTCCAATGCCTTTTTAGTTCTTGGATGGTGAATATGAAATGTATTTAAATTCACCTATTTAAAGGGGAGAAATGAATGACTGTCAATGCAACTTGCTCTACTCAGAAGTCAGCTTTCTGAATGTAGATCTGTTGCATAGGTTGAAAGTGCAAGTTGAATGGTTAATATATGAACATAAATGACAAAAAATAGAGGACCAGCAGATGAGTTCTTAATTTGGTGGGATTTAGCACAGAAATGTAATCCTTCAAGGTATCTGATTCAGCATTATTAAATGGTGACTGAAACCATTTTTTGCTGCTAAATATTAAATTTGAGCATCAAAATATTAATATATTCCATGCACAAAAACATTGGGATAGTCCTCCTGGGCCTGATTTTACATTTGCAATAGTGGGGAGAGGGAGATGCCATCAATAGGACTAGATAGTTCTTTTGGTCAGAAGATGGTAGCTCACCAGCTTTGCTTGGTTCTTTAAGGTCCAGTGTATAATATGCACATGACTGACTCTCATCTCACACATCTGAAAAAGCTACCGGTGCTGTGCTGTTAATGGCAATCATTTTTGTAATGGGAAGAAATCTTCCATCTGCAGAGTTATGGTATAATAACATTTCTTAACTGTAAGAATTATTTCAACGCTGGGAAATGTAAATGAGAGATGCTCCAAATATAACATATATCTTTTCTATATTTCTCCAGGTTTTATTTTGCACAGTGTGAATTGTAATCCTAAATGAGGGTTTATTTTTTAAAGAAATTGGATGTTAAATATAGGCAATTGTGTAATGGGAAAATGATGCAATTTTAGCCTTGGTTGCAAAGAATTTGAGTGAGAATGTTCTGATTCCCCAAGCAAAGAGCATCTTTTTGTTATAGTACCTTTTTATGATTTTGTGTTCACTGTTGTAAGAAAAATTGCAGGCTTATCAAGAGCAGATTACATGAATATTCCAGTGTGCCATATACACAACTTATGGAGGTGGATCTATAACTTTCTTCTGATTCCTTTGAGGCTCAAAACTTGATGAACTACAAGAGAAACACAAGAAAATATAAAATTAATCTTTAATTTTGGGTTGAAATTTTGCAGACTTTATACGAAATTCATTTATTTTTATTATTTCTTCAAAGACTGTATTGTCTTTTATTCTGCTTAGATACACACATTTTTAAATATCCTTCTGCAGTCTAAGCTTCAGTCTTTTACTTGGATAAAGGGACTAAAATTTAAGGAGACATATACAGAATGTTCTGGAAAAATGTAATATTTTAGTATTGAGTGTAAAATAATTGTGGGCAAAAAGCACAGATTTGGGGTTAATCTTAAAGTTAAGCAATCTGGACTGTTTAGTACATAGATGGAAGAGCTTGTGAGAGTTGTGAGGTAGATGAGAAAGTCGAAAGCACAGCCCAGAAGAGAACTTCAAGCTATTTCTGTATTGTGGCCAAGAAAGTGATATAGATGTATCCATGAAGTCACCAGGGGTTGAGCTCTGCTGAAAGATGACCTGACTTTTTCAACAATCTTATAGATTGGATAGAAGAGACTAAAGAAAGGATACACAAGACTGAACTTCAAAATATGTTAAAAGATGTATGAGAAAGTTGGAATAGAAAATATTAGCAATACCAAAGATAATCACAAAGTGTTTGATGTTTTTGCTGTGAAGTTGGGTTATGAGAATTTTAAAACTGAAGGATTATTAATCAATGTTGCAGACTGAACCATTTCTTTAAAAGCATGTAAATGCTATACTTAAATATGGGACTGCATGTAAAGGATATTCTAGGGCATTATATTAATGGTTTTGCAATTGTATATTTGATATGTGTATATTTTGAAATGTTTTTAAAGATTTCAAGTGAGCCAATTCAAAGACCTCCATTCCAGGAAAATAATGGATATTTTCTATATAAAGCTCTCTTACATGAGCTTCAAAAAGCCTCTTGCTAGAAATTTCTCAGCTATTTACCAGAACTTACAGAATGTTTTGATTTCTTAGAGATAATTTATAATTTAAAAAATGAAATGTTAGGGTATATCCAAAAAGAGTAGGGTAACGACATTTTTAAAATGGACTTTTATTGAAATCAGGTAACGAAAAACATCCAAATGTCCTTTCTATATGTGCTATGATTATTTATTTATTTAAGACATGCAAAAGATTGACCTGAAAGAGTTTCTGGGCGCTTTCTTGTGTAAGGCTAAGAATAGTTTTGACTATTAGTTTAGTATGGACGGATGCTTGCTACCTTGGCTGTCTTTAGAAAAAAAACAACCCTTAGTATATGAATTCTGAACACTTTTTAATGTTTTCTTACCCGTGTGTCATACATTTGAATATCAGAAAAGTGCAGGAACACTATAAGGTGAAAAGATGGCATGGAAGATCTACATTAAGAATGTAAAGTTGTGCTTCATTTAAAATTTTGCACAGAGGTTTGCTTTTCAGAAAGTGAGGCTGTCATGCTTGATATTGTTTTGTCTGCGTTACTCAGAGAACAAATATTGTTTTCTCTTCTTTGATTGGGCTTTTGCAAAAAAAGAAAAATTGTTCAGCATCTTTACTCAGTTATTTAACAGCTGTATTTCTGAAGGCTACAGTGAATGCTTTAGGCTCAGGCTAACAGAATTATGATATATCTCACTGAAATCGAGGAGATAATGAAGCGCCCTGAAAGGAAAATTGATTGGTTATCTGGGAGTTTCCTGAAATCCAGATTATAAGCAAGGATCAAGGAAGATACTGATTGAAGGTGCCTGTTGCACAAAGCATCAAGTTAATATTTCTCAGCATTTAAATCAGGCTTTTTTTTAAAAAAAAGAACAGCCTTGTCTCAGTATTTGCTCAGTTTTTCCAGAACTGTGCTTAGGTTCAGATCTGTCAGATAACACCTCTCAGTGCTCCATGCAATTCCTGTGGCAAAGGGTTTAGAGACGTCTTTCTGCATAGCTATCTATGCACATCTATGGTATTCGTGATATTTGTACTATTTACATGCCAGTGAAATTCACCATCACAGGTTGCTAAGCCTAACTTAAAGCAGTATGAGTCACTTTAGGAAAATGTCTGCAGTTTTCAGTGTTGTAGAGAAACAATTTCATGAATTGTAGAGAAACAATTTCCATTGTTAAAGCTTGCAACACCACTTTGCTATCAAAAATGCATTTATCAGTAGGCGTGAAGTTTGCCTGATTTGATGCTACAAGAGTGAAAGAAAGTGCCATGGTTTGCAAAGGCAGGGGTTTTAGACTCTCCTCCATTAATTAAGAACTGGCTTTGGAAATTGTGCTGGCACCAAACAAATTTTCTTTTATGAAGTTCAGCATTACACCTAACCTGTGCCTCTGCATGTGCTTAAAACATCACACTTAAAAGTAAAAAGAACACGAAGCCTTCTGTATATAAGGGCAAATGATAATCTAATGCTGATTATTCTAATCGTGCAATCTTGACTTCAAACGCCAAAAATGCCTTCAAATTTTGGATGGAAGTGTTTTGATATAATTAAATTTCACCTAGCCATCGTGGAATGTTAAAACCTATTTATCAATCTTTTGTGCAATATCTTTTCTTTATTTCTGGTGCTTTTAAGGTTAAATAATATTCTATTTGTATTAATGTTCCAATGATAACGTTTAATAATTTTAAGCTTGTATGTATGTATGTATATATTAGCTAACAGTGAACTGGTTTCTGTACAGCATGGTGAGAAATGTTTTCAGAATTGCACTTTGTAGGATTTACAGATTTGTAATTTAAACCTTTTTAAAATGCTTGCATACTTTGTACATAAAATGATTGTCCTATTAGCTTTGTATATAACAAGGTTTGAAGCCAATTAAATTTTAAAAATTGACCTATGACCAGTCTCCTAATGAATGATAGAATTGTTTCCTATTTCCCAAAATACAGTGACACGAACCAAATACAGCCTCATGGGGGGAATTGAAAATTCAGATGTCTATACGGACTTTATAGCCAGTACCCCTCATTCTCTTCAAATGGTTGCAGTTCTGGGCATGTTCAGAGGAGAGGGTGGAGCATGACTGGGTGGGTGCAGTCTTTCCCTTACCTGAAAAGAAGCTTAATTTGTATGTTTTTACTGTGCTTCATGGATTCCTTCAGAATACAGCACTGCAATTTACAGAAAATACTAATTTTAGGCAGGAAATCAAATTGTGCCTTTCAAAAACACATTCTAATCCTATAATTATCTGTTTTTAAAACAAACTGGAATGTTTTCAATTGGGAGGGAGGAGCCAGATCTCTGTGCAGGTGGCAACGGCCAGATGTTTTCAATCAAACAGGTTTGGGAAATCATCATCTCTCCTCTCCTCTCCTCCTCCTCCTCCTCCATGGAATAATAGGTGCATTATAGCAGAGAGCAGGGTTTTTGCAAGGTATCAACAACGCTTGTGGATCCCTGCCAGCACATCAATTGTAAGTCATAGTCCTTTGCCAACAATTCACACTGCGGTAACTCTCAAGGACACTGGAGGGAAAATAGATCTGCAGTGAACATACCATTGTAATCTTTGCTGGATATGTTTAGGAAATGTTCATTTCAGAAACAACATTTTGTTGAATTTACTGTGAATGATTTCAAAAACAAACACTAGCTCATGGATTTCATTAAAAAAACAACAACCAGCAGTTGGTGTTGGGGTGGTGGTGGTGGACAGCCCACCTACTATGCAATCTTGCAAAGTATTCTATTTATTTCATTTACAAAGGGGCAAAAGCCACCCAGAGTTGTTGAGAGTCAGACGGTATACAAATTTAACAAATGATTACTATATACCCAACAATGTGAAATCACAACTGCCAATTCCTTAACTGGCATTGCTCTTCATATGCATTGATTGTGGAATAAATCCAGATTTATCTAAAAAGGATTCAAACAGGATGAATTACCCTTATACAACATTCCCATAAAACTCGGATTTAAAAGGACTTTTATTCCAGTTGAGTACATAACTTTGGTAAGAAGGAAATCAGAAGGGTTTAAGTAATGGGTCTTTACTACTCACCCCACAACATATATTTTCTGGGATTCTTCCAGAGCCTTTATTTATGTAGCTTTTATTATTCTACTTATTCTGTACTTTTCCCTTGCACCATTCTCATTTATGTGCTTATCTCCAAGGAATTCCAGGACTGCAACATAAGGTGTTTGCACATTACTATTACATAGTAACCCAAATGCAATTCTACTGCATTGACATTTTTGTTTTGTTTTGTTTTTGATAGCCATTGACATTTATCTTGGACCTGAAATTTCTTTTATCAGTTCTTAGCAAAAGAATTCTTCTGAACAATGATGTCAAAATCTTGTCTTGCAATCTGGTAAACGAGACAATTTAGTCTCTGCCAACAACATAATTTTTTTCTTCATCTATCAGGATTGCTACTACAGACTGCTGCAATTCAGATATGAATTTAAGCTCTTTTAAGATTCTTGAAGTTACAATAGCCAAGAAACCGAGCTGTGAGACATTAAGTGGCTTTAGGCAAATAACCCTCTCAGATCCTCAGATGTAGACTGAAAGTAGGTCCACTCCAATCTATTTATCCAATTTGACATTTATCCAGTCTGTTAATGTCTTAAGCTATGCTTGCGGCTCACTAACACTATAACTTCTGACTGGGCAACCTGTCCATCCAGAAATATTTGCTTACTAAAAGGAAAATACTGCAGCTTTTCATTTCACAAGAATTCTTTATTGGTATTTTCCAGAACTTTTTTTTTCTGTTGAAAAAGACTGCCATTAAGCTGTGGAAAGACAGTCCATCACCAGCTGTTTGCCCTTCTGACAAATGGCATTTTTTTCCTAGCCTTTTTGGGGAGCACAGTTCTGCACAGGGGAGGATTCTTGGAAAAATAATTACACTATCTTGAAGCTCTCATTTAACAGGAAACTGAAATCTGTTCCATACTCATGTTCCGTTGGGGCACTTCCTCTGCACAGAAAGACAACATTGAATAATTACTGACAAGTTTAAGAATGAAGCTTTGGAAGTCAACACTAGTTTCATAGACATTTCTGACAATCCACCTGTTGTATACCACAGAAGTGAACACTAAACCTCTATATTTGTACATATACATTCCTATCACAAGGCAATCCTCTAACAACAATCAGTATCACATGTTAGAATTAAGTGGCACGTGAATATTGCTGGTGATTAAGAAAACATCTCAACTGCTACTGAAGTCTTATGATGACTTCACTTGAGAGGTTTCTGGGTCTTCCTGAAATACTGTATGTACATGGAAAGCAAGCAGTTAAGACTGGAGAGAAAGAATACTGAAAGAAATACTGATCTAAATGGTTCAGTGAAAAGGATGGGGAGGGAACAATCTTATCAACATCTACCAATGGCAGGAACTAACATCGTAAGTAGGGTGCCTTTGGGCAGAGATAAGAAGGAACAAAATTCAGCTTAGTGTGTCTGAAAAGGTAAAGCATTAAAAGGGCTACTCCTTAGAAAGACAAATGCCAGAGAATTTATATGAGTTTCAACTAACAAGACTCGCAAATAGGGCCAGTCTTCAGATTACAAATGTAAGCAAAATGTGTTGGACTGCCTTTTTTCAGATCATGCTTAGTCTCTGGATTTGAAGCAAAGGTACAGAACAGGTTTTTACCTCACAAACAACCGAGCCCCAGTTTTCCCTTGTAGGGTAGCTTTGTTTCCTTCCACGAGCAGCAATGATCCTTCACGTAAGCCCTTGAAGATGAGGGACCAAAATGGGTGTTGTTTAATACAGGGGAGCAACAGAAAACTCATCTTGAAAAGTATAGGCAGGGACAATTGAGTTTGAGACTACCACTGGCTGAGCAAGTGTGAACAAATACTAACTTGTATCACATATCAGGAACATTATGACACGGGTTGAATCTCTGCTCAGAATCAGTCTGCTTGGGTTTTCAATACACCAGATTAACTATGTGAATTGAATTTTTTAAATTCTTCTCAGGAAGGAATGCTAAAGATCAGTAGCACAGCAGATACTTGGAATGTAGTGTATCTCAGTTTGAATCACTGGCACACACTCTACAGGGCTGTGGATTACCTTTGTTGAAAACACTGGGAAGCCACTGGCCATCCTTGAATTAATTCACCCATTCTGCTAGGCTGCAGCTTGCTTCCCCAGACACAACTTACTGATACTGACAAAGGAGAATATTTGTAGCTCAGGGTTGAAATAAGTGGTCCTTGATACTCTCTGAGTTTGGTTGTTTTCTTGCAGATGTTTTATTACCCAAACTAGGTAACATCTAGCACTGTGAATAACTAGTTTGGGTAATGAAAAGTCTGCAAGAAAACAACCAAGCTCAGAGAGCACCTAGGACCCCTCACAACATGTTGAGCCATAAAGCCCTTATTTGCAAACCAGAATGGCTAGATTCATAAAAGATACTGAAGAAATAAATTATGGCTTTGGTGGAATAGGTAGCTCATGGAAGGCTAACATTTGGCATGTAATATGAAGCCACGTGTGCAAGATAGCAGATTGAGGAAGGCTTGTGAACCTGGACTCAGATTTGCAACTGAAGAGACATGCTACCATCGGTTCATGATTCACTTCATATTTCTGGTTGCACATGCTCTACCAATAGGCAGAGTCAATGTTTACCCAAACGCAGAATTTAGGGATCAGCAATTTTAGCATTTTTAAGTGCATCTGGCTTTAGGACATATTCTTTAGAATCATCATATGAATCAAGATGGGAGGGGAAAAATCTAAGAATTACTCACTAACACTGGAGGTGTATTTAATTCTTCATGGTACTGCATAATCCTTTTTTCACGAGTTTCCTAGAATAATAGTACAGCACTCAGATGTTAGGAAGAGATCACAAAGTCTAAAGCAAGTGTGGCATAAAGAGGACAGTGTAAAATAAAAAGTCATCCCATTTGTAAACTTGCAAGATCTCCAGTTTGGCTCTCAAGAATTCCTAATCAGTTTTGTCTCCTTGTACTAACAAGATGACTTAAGATGCCATCTACAGATTCCATTTTAAGCTATAGTTAGTTTATATATATATGTATGTATGTATGTATGTATGTATGTATGTATGTATGTATGTATATAAAATTTTAGATTAAAACCTACATTGTGGTTTGTATACTTAAAAAAGGGAGGGGAAGCCATAGTTTAAAACTTTTGTTTTCCTAGACTTTTTTAAGCATCAATTTCTCCTTCCACGTGAAATATGCTATGAAGTACCTTCATATACCCACTCCCATGTCCATGGTAATTGTCCCTGCAGATGTCCCCAGGTTTCCTACAATTGGCTACACTCTGGCTCAGTCAAAGTTAGACAAAGTATGTTACAACTTAGTATACTGTGTCTATTCAGCTACCATGGTAGTTGTAATTTGGTTTGTTAATTTAGATACCAAACAGTATTTATACAGGACTTCCCACTGTGTTTCTCAGTTCCATTTCCTAATGACTGCAAACCAAAATTCTGCTATTTAATGTAATCTCTGAATTCAATCATTAATGCCTCCCATCTCATTCAAAGATCTTGGCTTCAACAATAATATTAATGCTCTTGTGCCCATCCAAAGAACATGGGGATAATATAGTTCCATCATGCTTTGCTAAGCATTGCCAATAAGTGCTAGAAAGCTGTTAAGAGACTGGATATTTACCCCCATATGAGTGCTATTAACATCTGGGTCCAAGTAATGTGGATTGATATTGAAAGGAACCAATTGGAGAGCTGTCAAAGAAGGTGGATACACAATGGGCATATCATTAGTTGTGCTGATGCTGATAGTTGCTATGTTGGTTCCTGCACTGGATCCAATGTATGGGATGCCATCCTGTAAAAAACATGGAATACAATATTAGAGCAACCTTTAGTGCTTATAATAAATTGACTAGAATTCAAAAATCTAAAGATGACTTGAATAGAACTACATAGTTCTACCTCTCTCTTAAATTGAGCACCTACACTTAGTGTGAATCATTACAAGTACAGATGACTTTCACAAAACAGTGCTCTCCAGATGCATGGCATTAAAACACAATACTACTCAGCATCCTACTAGAAATACTGAATATTAGGCAGGTAGGTAAGAGGACAGTAGGGAAGGTAGCTACACATTCCTGTACCTGGTAGATACAGAACATAAGATTTTTCCATTTTAACATACTGGCATGAAAATTAAAGTCCAGTTTTTTCTTAATCTGAAAAGCTAATCATAGGAAGTGCACTCTGATTGCAAATTTCTCTTTTTACCATATTGAAATCTTAAAATCACAAGGAAACTGTCAACTCTATAGGTAGTCCTCGACTTACAACAGTTTGTTTAGTGACCAAAGTTGCAACAACACTGAAAAAAGTGACTTATGATCATTTTTCACACTTACACCGTTGCAGCATCCCCATGGTCACATGATCAAAATTCAGATGCTTAGCAACTGACTTGTATTTATGACGGTTGCAGGGCCTCGAGGTCACGTGATCCTCGTGACCTTCTAACAAGCAAAGTCAATGGGGAAGCCCAATTCACTTAACCAGGTTACTAACTTAACAACTGCGGTGATTCACTTAACAATGGTGGCAAGAAAGATTGTAAAACGGGGCAAAACTCACTTAACAAATGTCTCACTTAACAGAAATTTTGGGCTCAATTGTGGTTGTAAGTCGAGGACTACCTGTATACTAAAGATATTTATAATGCGAAGGGAGATATGCAAATCTGAAATGTGACAATTATAGTTAAGCTGACCATCCTATATATACAAAGCAGAATGTAAGACCTGAAGCTTTATTGAACTTAAATCATGTTTACACCCAAGGAGTAAAAATACTAAAGAATAAAAATATATATTGTAATTTCATTAAAGTCTAGGACAGCAACTACTGGCAAAGTTGCATGATTTCTACTTCATTTTATTCTGAAGTTACAATTCAGGTTGCTACCTGAACTCCATTGCCTGCAGACAGATCCTATCATATGTTATGGCAAATCTAAGACAGACGTTTGGGTATGAAATCTGATTCCAGAGGATGTGGATGGAACATAAAACTTTACAAGGATTACCCTATGTCTGGATATTCTTGGACTACTTCTTTTGTCTTAAAATGTGATCAACCAGGATATTTAAATATCAAGAATTGTCCAGGATATAGCTAATTGTAGTGCTGGTGGCTTGGGACTTACTGACTTGTAGGAAGGAAGGAAGGAAGGAAGGAAGACCATTCTGACGTTTAAGCAGACTTCTAATTCTGTCTTACAAGAGAAGCCATTGTGGACAGAGCTGGTGGCCTTTCCAGCTTTGCCTGCATTGAGAAACCATTTCTATTGCTTCTCAGGTGACTGAATATGCTGAAGAACAGAATGCCAACGCAGTTGTGGTTTGTTAAAGAAACTATAGCTTAGCACAACATACAAATTAAGTCTTTCTCTGCTTCAGAATCTGATGGTGGAAAGGGTCAAGGAATGTTGCTTTTTATAATTCAAAGGAGGACATTGAGAATCATCCAGAATATTTAGGGAATGAATCCAGCTGTAATTTTGATTTTTTTCCCCTGCCTTTGGATACTTAGCGTATCTATCTTATCCTTTAAAACTCCAGCTTGTCCTTTCCAGGGGAGGCCAGACTCAGGTTACTTTTGGAGACTGATCCACAAGATTCCATATAAAGACTGACTGGCCATCAAGTCCACAAAAGTTGTACAATCCTAAACCTCAGAAAGATCACTCCCAGAGTGGCAGGCAAGGTTTCAGCTTCAGTGGCTCTTGTTCTGTTGAGTCTAAGGCTTGAGGGACAGAACTTATGCAAGATAGAAAATACCCTGTGCAGTGTGTGCAATTCCTTTCCCCTAAAATATGCTCCGTTTTGAAAGGGGAAACAAAGTTATCATAAAGGATACGATATTGTTATAATGGTAGGAAGCCAGTTTGATAGGCCCGCTTTAATTCTTTGCATCTTTGCCTAACCCCTTTTGGCCAAGGTATGGCACACATGGGCTACATTCAGTGCAAGTGACCCCTATAATTAGCAAAGAGTCTTTTGTATCTCTCTGTAGCCATCTAGTCTTTGCAGCCCAGATCTGGTGAGCATATCTGGATGACAAACAGTTGCCACAGGAATTGTCTGAGGGACAACGGAAATGTCCTAAGAATGGAAAGAAACCCCGGAGTGTCAGTAAAAAGCACCAGATTTCTTCTTCAGAAGAAGTAGATGCATATTTACTATTTAATAAACCAAAATACAATTAAAGCCTCTCTTTGCTTCCCATGCTTTTCAGTACAGGCTGCAGGGGAGAAGATTTCAATAAACAGTTGTAGACCTTTTTATTATGATCCAGCAGAACTGACTCAGAAGATGGCTCCCAAAGTTACTGAATCCTCTCTCCAAATTGTTAAAATTTCACAGGCGAAAACCTTTCTAGATTTCTGTGGTTCTTTGTGGTGGGAGCTTTCTTATGAAAAGAAAGTTTCTTGTATACGATTTTGGCTTTTTATTTTGTTAAAATTGTTTTTTAAGAGTTGATCTGCCTTTAAATGTCTGGTGGATGTCCTAATGCTGACTGTGCTGTGCTATACCTGCACTCAATCTAATGCATGCTGTTATTACAAGGTTCAATTCTGCACTGTTGGGGAAAAGAGCAGGACTCCATTCTCCTACTTCATGTTTGTTTTAGAAAAGCTCTACCACATAGTCATTAGCATTTTGCAGATCATTTTCTTTGTAGAGCTATCAAAAGACAAATGTTCTATCTAGGTAGTGAATGTTTGAAGTGGCAGTCTGGCTCTCAAGATAGTAATTGTATAAAAATTGTATAAAAAACTACAGAAGTGATGCTTCTACCATACGAATCTGGATTTTGCAAGACCTTTGGGGTTCCAACCATTACAAAGCATCAGAGACTATGAGGAGTCACCAGATTAGAACAGAAGCTCTGTATTCCGTGCTTATGAGACTCTGAAGGACAGCAGCTGCACAGACTGGTCCTTCCCTATTCGGTTCTATGCCCTTATTCCAATGTAATAGCCAGTGTCATTCAGGCTTCTTGGCCTAGCAAAATCATGATTTCCAGGTAAGCACTGATTCTAAATTAGCAGAGTCTTGTTAGCATACAACTTGGATAAGCCATCTTGAGCATTCCCTGGCAAGTTGAGGAATGCATGAAATAATCACCTCTAGATGCTTAATTCAGAAAAACAGAATACTTACAAAGAATAAGAGACTCAAAAGGGATTCCCAAGAGAGCTTAACACAGCATCTCTTCAATACAGCTACATTTGTGAGCAAGTACCAGAAGTTTGTTTTAAAATTGCTTAACTGCTGATTTATACTACCTCAAGAACTCGTTTCCTGATTGGACGTATCAAATCATTGTCATAAAGACTTTTCAAAAGACGGAAAGTATTGCCACCACCTACAGAAAGAGAAAGTACCGTTTGATCAAGTTTATTCCTTTTGTTATATGGGTCCACATACTATGCATCCTAAGCTACCCAGAAATAAATCCCACTAAATTAAGGGGACATATATTTTCAGATAAATATGTATAGGATTATATCCTAGCAGGAGAAATAATACTTGGTATTTTGATCACCGCAATACAAAAAAGATGTTGAGATTCTATAAAGAGTGCAGAGCAAAAAATATGATTGGGGGACTGGAGGTTAAAGGGTACAATGAATGGTTGTGGGAACTGGGTATATCTAGCCTAACAAAGAGAAGAACTAGTGATGAGATGGCAGCAATCTTCCAATATCTCAGGTGCTGCCACAAAGAAGAGGGAGTCAAGCTATTTTCCAAAGCACCTGAAGGCAGGACTAGAAGCAACGGATGGAAACTAACCAAAGAGAGATCCAAACTAGAATTAAGGAGACATTTCCTGTCAGTGAGAACAATTAATCAATGGAGCAGCTTGCCTCCAGAGATGTGGGTGTTCCATATCTGGAGGTTTTTAATTTAGGCATGAAATCTGAATCCATTGAATTAGAGTCTTCTTCTAAATGCCCACAAAGGCCATTTAAGAACCTGATCCTGGGGAAAGTGGAATCATTTTGTAATATCCCTATTATCCCATTGTACCAAATCAACTGAAACAGGCAACTGGGGTTCAAGGAGGTTACACTGGCTACATCAGAGATACAGGGAGTCCTCGATTTATGACCATTCAAAATTACAACAGCCTTAGAAAAAAATGACTAACAATCTGTCAACTCTGCAACGAACCTGGCTGCAGCCATTTTTTCATTTTGGGTTACCACAAGAAGGGAAGGGGGGAGAAGGTATTTCTGATAGGCTAAACATGAGCAACTCTCATGGGAACCAAGGTCATTTTCATGTCGGAGGGATGGAGGAAGATCATTGAGTTAGAAAAGCCCGCCAAGGGGTTCTATTGGGTAGCATGACTAGAGGGGTGGGAATTGTTACATTGTATTACTTTGATTCTTGGGGGGAAGGTTTTTAGATCTGGTTTCACTTTTGAACGTGCCGATATTATGTATCCAATAAACATGTTCTTTGAGGAACTTTCTGATTTATTTGGTCTTATTGATTGGAACCTTGACAATTCTCGTTATGACCATTGCAGTACCTGTGATTATATGACTGCGATTTGGATGCTTGGCAACTAGCTCATATTTACAATGGTTGCAGTGTCTTGCGGTCACGTGATTGCGATATGCAAACTTCCCAGCTAGCTTTCAATAAGCAGTCAGTTGGGGAAGCCAGATTCTCTTAAGGAAGATGTGATTCACTTAATGACCATGTGATTTGTTTAAAGGCTGCAGTGATTCACTTAATAGCTGTATTAGAAATGGTCATAAAGTTGGGTTCAGTCATCTGATGACTCAATCACTACATCACTTATCGACCAAAATTCTGGCCCCAATGGTCATAAGTCAAGGACTACCTGTACTTAAAATCTTAACTGTGGGATCTATAATTTTATTCCCGATCATTTCTGAAATGGAAACAAAACAATTTTGCTGCACGGAGAGTCCAGAGTGTAAATGTTAGCAGTGTGAGAGAAGGATCATATATGAGTTGATTCTGCCCATCTCCAGCATTATATCATTGATATATGTTCAGAATCAGGTGGTCTATAGTCAAAATAAGTTCCTTTTTCCTGATGTAGACTCAATTATGCTAAATAGACCAGGGTCAGTGTAACACACTTCTTCAAATGTAAGGCTACAATCTAAATATAATTTTTAGTTGCTTTAATTGTTAAAGCATAACTGTCTTGCAGATACACATACATTAAAAACTAATATTCAGGACTCTGCAGAATTCTGAAAAGTCTGTGTTTCTGCCATAACACTTAAAAAGCAGAAGTAGAGTTCAGAGGTCTCTTTACTACTCTACTACCTTTGCCTTTTTGTATCTTAGTCTATCCTTATCAAGAAGGCAGTCTCTGTACAAATACTTTCAAGAGGTTAATATTTACCAATGAATATTGCCTCAGCTTTTCTTATAGCTTCTCTTGGATTGCTTGATTCATGGATACTGTCTAGTCCATAGCCTAAGAAGGAGACAAGAAGCTACATATAAATCAGTAAGCTACAATGTGCACTGTAACAGAATGTAAAAGCAAGAGTTTCCTAGGTCAGAGACAGAGTCCTGGATAAAATATTATAATGAATTCATGATCAAAAGATCAATCAGGAAATAGTAGTCTTTGGAGCAAGTTTCATACCTGTGCAGAAAACAGGAAGTTGAAGAAAGGATACTAAATAGCCTGGAGTGTTGTTGCTATGACCATGTAGAACATCCTTGCTTATCCCCCTTAGCCTCCATCATCAACTAAATTAGATCAAGCCCTGGGTAGTATTCAGGATGCTGCTCTGGCTAAGTTACAGTGGATATAAAAAGTTTACACATTCCTGTTAAAATGCCAGATTTTTGAGATGTAAAAAAACACCAGACCATGATAAATCACTTCAGAATGTTTTCCATCTTTAATATATCAGTTGTATAATTCAATTAAATGATTTGTCGTGGTCTGATTTTTTTCGCATCTCAAAAACCTGGCATTTTAACAGGAACGTGTAGACTTTTATATCCACTGTATACTGAAAGCACTGCAAGAGTTTTTGAAAAAAAAAGAGAAGGCCTTGTCAAGGAGAATTCTGCTGACTGTGACAAAGAAACCACAGTTTTGAATAGCAAGAGGGCCTTGTTCTTCAAGGGAAGAGAATACCCTAAATCAGGGATGTCAAACTGCCGGCCCGCGGGCTGGATGCGTCATGGAGAAACTGCGCCCACACCATTGCCCGCAATGAAAAAAAAGTCGTGATATGTCGGAACATATCACCTGACGTTGCAAGTTTGATACCCCTGCCCTAAATGTTTTCAGGAGCAGCTGTTTCTCTGCAGGTCCTCCTCAAGTGTTTTTCAAGCAGCCTGTGTCAGTTAAGTAAAAGAGAGAAGCAGATAAAGTTTGCACTTATCTATTGAGAAGAACCTAGTTCACTGGCCATGGCTTGCCAGCAGCTAAGCATTTTTGTCTTAGCTTCTGTTTGGGTTTACAAAGTAAATAGAATTATTGGGCATGTCGCACGTCACACTATATGGCTTAAGCGTCCCTCTGGGCATAGGTAAAAGCCATGTTTGTTACCAAAGAGGAAGATGAAAGGAAAGTCATATTATATATATTAGTATAGTATAGTATAGTATAGAGTATAGTATATAGTATAATATATAGCATAGTATAGTATATAGTATAATTATAACACACACACACATATATAAAATCAATATAAAAATATTGAATAGCTTCCAATTTAGTGCCTTGGAGCAAAAAGGTTACCCACCCATCTTCTACGTGAATCAAGGACAGGTCTGACTTACCTAAACTTTCCAGCTTCTCCCTTGCCAGTGTAGCATATGCGGTTTGGTCATGAAGAGCATAGGGGACAAACAGAATTTTCCTCACCTGCCTAGGAGAATCAATTTTATGATAAAGAAGCAAAAGTTTGGGATTGGGCAGTATCTCATTTTACCTGAAAAGGTAAAACAATATGAAAGTCCCCTTCCCCATCATTCTGATGTTTACCTAGCATTTTTAAGCAAGAATCCAGCTAAGCAGCCAGTTTGATCACTGATGGAATGCCTATTAAGGCAGGCAGAATATTTTTAAATAATAGACTCTGAAAAAAGCAATCAATTTACCTTCTTCCACATAAGAACCCTACAGATTTACTGAAACATTCTTTTTCCACAATCAGTTATCCAGAAACACTTTTTGATAACAAGCTGCTTGTTATTTATATTTACACACCAATCCTATATAAATATTATCCAATGTTAAATAGTTTTCTGATTACAGAGCTTCATTTTTATAGCAACAGTAACAATAGGGAACTCGATTCCTGTTCTTGCATAGAAATAGTTTTAAAAATCTTCTTTCACTCTGAAAAGGAGGCAGCATGTACCGTGCAACCAGCAAGTTAAAAGGAGAAGTCAAGAAACAGTTTGGGGAGGCGAAGCGAGCCTAGGGCCGTCAACCTGGAAGATGCAGCGCCTCTTCTCGGCTAGCCACCGGGCGCTACCTCTCATGTAAACTTACGCCCCCAGGAAGGTCTTGATCTGTTCCTGGCAGTGGTCTAGGTAGCCTCCGCCGTAGAGGGTGGAGTTGGAAATCAGCAGCAGCCGCCGGCGATTTTCCATCTTGCTCAAAAGGCGCGACGGTGCCTCTTCCAGGAAGCCGTGGAAAAGCCACCTGGCGCTGGAAGAGAGGAGGCGACCAGGCGGCTCCGTTTGGAGAGGTGTGTCTGGCTTGCCAATCGGCGGAGGGAGGAGAGGCTGCCCAGGAGAAGAGCGGAATGCGGATTAGCGCCAGCCGCGGAGTCGGGCCCCCGCCAGGCCAGCTCCCCTCCCGCTCGCGCCGCTAAAGACTCGATTGCTTTCGCCTCCCTCCTCGGATCTCCGCCTCTTTCTGTCCCTCCGCTCTCCGTTGGAGCTGCAGAGCAGAGACCGGCGCGGACGTGGACGGGTTTACTTTCGGAGGGAGGGCGGTCGGCCGGGGAGGGGTGCGACCATCATGCTGGACTTTGTCATTTTCGCCGTCACCTTCCTGTTGATCCTGGTGGGAGCTGTGCTTTACCTCTGCCCGGTAAATAAGCGGGGTGTGAGCCGGAGGGGTGGGTGGGTCCGTAAAGCAAACCAAAGGGCACTTTCGCTGCCACGTACTCGTTGCAATGCAATCCTAGGCAACTTTACTCGGAAGTAAGAAGTTGGGGCTTCCTCGCAGACAAGTGAGCTGGGACTGTCGCTTTGCAACGTCCAATTCGTGTCTGGGACTGTCTGGAAGGAGCAGTTCCGTTGAGTTTCTTGGGACGAAGAGGTCGCCTACCTCCCATGGTTTTGCGGTAGCGGTTTAATAAAGCTCCTCCTTTGTTCCTTGCAGTTTTACTCTGACGGCCGAAGATGGGACAGAAATCATTTTCTGATCCCCCCCCCCAGCGCCTATCTATTTTGGGCTTTCCAGAGACCACCCACCTTGCTTCCAGTCAGACCTTCCCCACGAAAGGGTGTCCCATTCTGTTCCTTCCCTCCCCGGCTATTTAATATATTTCTGAAAACACGGGAAGAGGATTCCCAAAGTTTTCCCAGCAACACCCATCTTGCTCTCTTCTACTCATGGAAAACCCGAGAAAACTGCAACGGATGCAGACAAACAAAATGGAAACTTAAGCAGAGAAGCCCTTGGTCGGTTGATTTATTCAGTCAATCAGCCCACCACAACTGGAGGAAAAGGCAAATCAGAGAAAAGAAGTTCAGTCTGTACTCAGTGTGGACAGCAGGTGGCAGCATTTAGCTAACTGAAGAAATAATGGACAGGATAGGATGGGGTTAATATTTCAATGGGAGACCACTAGGAAGTGGCATTCTGGAAGAAAGTAACCATTGACTACTTCCATATTGTTGCCAAAATGTTTCCATTAAATCAAGAGTCAAGCTCTATAACTTCCAAGGAGTGTTTATGTTTAATTTACGAGAACACTAATCCAAAGAGCAGAATTGGTGTAGGTGGGTCTCACACACCAGTAGGGTTCAGTTATTTTCTTTTTCTTTGATCAGTTTTCCTTCGCTTCATATATTCTAATATCCAGATGTATCCACAATTTCAATTTAGCATGAGGGCCAGGATCCTGTCAGGGATAATCTCAAATTGTGACCATTGACCACTGCAAAGCACCCCTTGAAAGGGATGTGAAGGCCCCTTTTCTGCCTTAGAGGGTGGACAGCTCAGTTGTTAGTAGCCAGTGGGAAGAAGATGGGCTTACATGGGCCTGTGATCTGCCCAAGGAGGGAAGGAAGCTTCCTGTGGTGGAAGGGGCTTTGGGTCAGGAAGGGAAGCAGAGAAGGAAATTGTTGGCATGCCAGAGGTGGAAAGTCCAGTCCCTAGCAAGGATGGGAAACATTGGGGATGGGGGTTTATCAAGGGCTTGGTGAACTATTCCAAATCCTGGAAATTAGCACAGTATCAAGGTTCTTCTAATGCAATTATTTTAAAATTTTCTGCCTTGGCTTTCTAAAAGAACTGCCCTCAAATATAGGTATTTAGGATTAAAATAAACTACAATCACATACATGTTTAATCCCGTAGAAGTTATGATGACTTGTAGTTTTACATTTGATAAAATCATAAGCATCTAGATTTAAGGAAATAGGCTAAGTAATACATTCCTTTTTGTGTTGATAATATTAACATCTTAATCTTTCCAATTATGTTACCTTCTTTTTTAGTCTTCCCGACAAGCTTCAGGAATCCCAGGGATCACTCCAACGGATGAAAAGTAAGTTACTCCTTTCTATATCATTTCCCTTTTCTACACAGGTGTGTCCTTAATCTTTTTGGATCCATGGGCATGTTGCAAATTTTAAGAAAATGTTTAGGACTACCACATTTTATTTGGGGGAGGATAAACTTAGCACTGGAAATCCCTTTCCTGTTTCCTATGTATATTATTGTCTATCTGCTTTTTTTCCTTCTGATCTCAATAATTGCTCTCCCTTTTTCTTTTAAAGACAGTTCCCTTGCCTACTCCATCCTTTTCCTAGCTGATTTTAGTTTTTATCCCCATCTTTTAAACAATGAAGCTGTAGTCTGGAGCAACCTCTGCAAAGTTTCTGTTTGGGTCAAGCTGGTTCAGCAGGGTGAAAAATATTCTTTAAATGTATTGTCCATCTCAGCAACGGTAGTAATGCCTAATTGGAAATGAATTATTCTAATGAAACACTCTGGTCTGGTTGACATAATTAGTTGGTAGAGTCATAAACTATGCTTTGAATCCAGACATTTTGGTCTACAAACTGTGGTTTGTGGGTTATTTTTGCCCAGTTTACTGTGATATTTAGTTAATGAAATAGTTGAACAAACTATGGCTTAATGTTGTGATTCCATGTTAAGTTCTTCATTTCTTCTTTGGAGATGCCAATGAATTTGCCCTAATCTCATCCTTTTTTTCATTCCAGAGATGGGAATCTTCCCGACATCATAACTAGTGGCAGCTTGCATGAGTTTCTGGTCAACCTCCATGAGAAATATGGCCCAATTGTCTCTTTCTGGTTTGGACAACGTCTTGTGATCAGTCTGGGGTCCATTGACCTCCTGAAGCAGCACATTAACCCTAACAGGACAAGTAAGTACTTTTCTCATGTCTACAATAATCTGAATCAGTGGATGGTATAAAATAAACTGTTTTGGGAGAACATGAGTCTTTTATGGATTTCATGAAGTCCACTGAATGTTATCCTCAGCTGAGTGATATTTAGACAGATGAATTCAGTCAGAAGAAGGGTTGTAAGGTGGAAAATTATTTGTGCAGACTGAAAACAGGAAGCTGAGAAATATGAAAAGATCTGTTCAAATAAATAGAAGATCAATTCAGAAAGTGGGTAACCTACTTCCAGCAAACTTGAATTGGCAAAGCAACATTCCCATGAACTCTAGATGATGGAAGTAACTAAATACATCTAACATACTTCAATTTCAAAATGTCAGGAGTACTTCAGCATCTGAAGCAATGTTAACAAGCTATTGTCAAGTGTGATGGTGCTAAATTTATAAATACATGGTTCTTTTGAAGACATTTTTTGTTGAACTACAGCAAAATTGTTCACATTTGTAAATAGTGAAATACTGGTTTCTGCCTGCTTTTCAGTTAATAACTTAAAAAAAATTCCTCTTACTAATTATTGTGGGACATCAATTCAGTTCAATGTAAGTGCCATAAAATGCTACTGACACCTGATGGCAAGGATCATTTTAGAGAATTGTCCAGGTGAATAAAACCTGAATGATGTTGCTGTTCTTCTGAATATGTCATTTGAACAGATTTGAAAATGTAATAGGCATAATAAGGGTTTATGGCATACAGCCTAATCCTAAATTTTATCACATTATTATGATAAAATCCTACAGTCACATTATTAATTATAGGTAGTCCCTGACTTATGATCACAACTGAGTCCAAAATTTATGTTGATAAGTAAGTTTTGCCCCTTTTTATGAGCTTTTTTTGCCAATAGTTAGCCAGTTACTGCAGTTGTTAAGTGAATCATGTGGTTCTTAAGCAAATCTGGCTTCCCCCATTGAGTTTGCTTGTTGTAAGCCAGCTGGGAAGGTTACAAATGGTAATCACATGATCCTGGGACAGTGCAGCTGTCATAAATACAGCCTGAATTTTGATCACAGGACCGTGTGACAATACACCACAATTGAGCCCAAAATTTATCTTGCTAAGTGAGAAATTTGTTAAGTGAGTTTTGCCCCATTTTACAACTTTTCTTACCACATTTGTTAAGTGAATCACTGTGGTTGTTATATTAGTAACACAAGTGTGATGACTCCCCCAACGCTTCCTCAGATACCTCTCTAGATGTCAGCTGGGGTGGGTGAGTGGAGGATGAACCGGCTCCTGGTACGTCAGGAGCTGAATTGATTGATGGCTCTGAGCAGCTGGCTGTGAGGGATTTGGCTGAGGCTCCAGGTGGGGAAAGCATGCAGCTGCAGCCAGTCAGGGAGGAGGAGGAGGAACTGCTTTCTACACATGATCCAAGAACACGTAGGGCAAAAAAAAGGCCGGAGCAGAGAAGGTCAGCCAGACTACTTGTGAGGAGAAAGCCTCGCCCTTCTTGATGGGCTGCACTGGAAGCTGGCTATTTAGCACAGCGGACGATGGAGGCAATGCCGGGAACAACATTTTTGTTTCCTAGCTGTGTGTTTTCTGGTCATTGTGATTCCTGCCTCACTTTGGATTAACACTGTGCCTTAACTTGGATCGTGCCTTGTGTTTTCTTGCCTTGTGAATTCTCTTGTATTGTGGATTTAAGTTTGCCTGGTGGATTTATTTTGATTCAGAAACTTTTAAGTGTCTTACGGACTCTTTGGCCATTGCTCTGTGGACTAGCATTGGTTTGCTTGTGGCTGGACTTAATTGGGACAGTTCTGAGTTTTGGTGAAGGGAATTGCTGGGGAATATTAATAAACTCACTAAACCACAGTTACATGTGTGTGTGAGTGAGCAGGACAGCACATTAAGTGAATCTGGCTTTCCCATTGACTTTGCTTGTCAGAAGGTCACAAAAGGTAATCACATGACCCCAGGACACTACAACTGTCATAAATATGAACCAGTTGTCAAGCATCCGAATGTAAATTACAAGGCCATGGGGGTGGTCATAAGTGTGAAAAATGGTCATAAGTCACTTTGTTCGGTGCCGGTTGTAACTTTGAATGATCACTAAATGAACTGTTATAAATTGAGGACTACCTGTACTGCAATGGATGTAAGTATGAAAACCAGCCTTGTCACTTTTTTCAGTACTGTTGTAACTTTGAACAGTCACTAAATGAATGATCGTAAGTCAAGGACTACCTGTATTTCAATCAATATGCTTGCTTTCCCCCCCCTTCTGCTGCCTGTAATAGGCTAAATATGATTGCCATATAACTATGTGTGTAGAAGGAATTTCTTCATACAGTTCTTTTATAATGGGGTTTAAATGCAATCTCATGAAAGCACACTTTGTTTATTAAGATACCAGAGGCAGCAGAAGCGAACTAAAATGGGGTAGGGATGCAACCCCTGTAGTGTTATGCAAATTATGGTGAACATGTAATTAGATACAGCTGCCGAGTATGTGATTGGCTATAATAGCACATTGCTAGGTTAGGGAGGCAAAAGTTTGAGGTAATAAAAATGTTGCCTTCGAGAACACAAAGGCAGCATTTATTTCATAGATATTTTTTTTTTCTAAAGAGTTATTTCTATGGGTTTATCTTATGCCTTGCTTCCCAGAGCCTTTGCTTGCCTCTTAGTATCTTCTCTTAGCTCTGTCAATATTTTTTGGTCTTTTTAGTGTTTTATGGCTGTGCTGACAGTTTATTTAACACTGGGAGAGAGTATTTGGGAGCAAGTAATGTACTTGCCTTGCCTAAGATCTTACTTCTGCATCCTATTTTCCCCACAACAGCAATCCTGTCAGGTGAGTTGGACGGAGTAAATTCCTGGTGACTGTTATGAATTAAAGCTCTCCCAGCTGTTCCTTCACTCACTTGGCAGGATATGAAAGTTTGGGAGCTAGCAGCCCTATAGTTTTTTGCAGCTTAGCAGAGGTGTTAATCTAAACACATAGCAGTTAAACTTCTCATGATGCTTTTCAACAGATTCTTGCCTTTAACAAAGGAGTGTGACATTTAACAAGTCTGTTCTTTCAGTTTTTCCTTTATAAGCAAATACAGCTTAGACATTTTCTTGGGCAAGCCTGTTTCTTAAAGCTGTTGCACATATTTTTAATTAGCAGTTCTTAAAAACATTTCGTAGAGTACAGGTATTTGAGACTTAGGTGAAGCATTATGTGAGCAGTGAGTTAGGAAGCCATTTTTTTTTCAGACAAGCATTGAGAATGTGTGAGTGCTTCCTTTTTTACTGTCCACCCAACTAGTAGATTTGTTTGGAGAGATGCTGTGCAGATCCCCTCTGAAATTGGAACTCCCCTCCTCCCCTCTCTCATGCTCGAAAGACTTTTTGTTGTGTTGAAGGAAAAGTCTTCATCGTGGTTCATCCAAGCTGGGAATAAACATGGCAACTTCTTTGGGAAGAAGGTTGTAGTTTATTGGAGAGGAGAGCCAGACAGAAAGATGGCTCTGGCAGAAAAGAGCGCGAACACATGTAGGGAGTGGGTTTTTATACCCTCTGGAGCCTTTTGTTTGTGGAGTTGTTCCTGTGGCATGAACTTTGACCTGAGTCTGAGTGTGCCTTTCTGGTATTCTGATGGTGATGGGTTAATCTTATTATGTCCAAAGGTCATATCCTGCTTCCCTGGGGCTGGGGCTGATGACTCTTAGAGTTTGGATGGGGTATGTAGATTTTAGGTCTTTGTCTTCTTAATCTCCTAGCTCCCTGGATTTACATCTGTATCTCTAGAGCTGGTTTCTGCTTGGGGAAGGGAGACCTGGGGCTATTAAGAAAAACTGGGCATGCTTTCCTGCCTCTTCCAAGATCCTGAGGAAATATATTTTTCTGCCCTTTTAATATTTCCTTCTCTGGGGGGCTGACTTCCCACAGTTGCATTTCTTCTCTCACCTCTTCGATGGATTGTGAAGAACACATCACAGAATTTGTTTCCATTTTTCTATAACTTGGGAACAACAGAACATTAAAGTTGACATATCCTTTGGCGAGAAAATGTTGGCTGGTAAGCAGTTTTGCAGAGTTCAAGAAGCAAAAGATACAGGTAGCTGTCCCGAAGGAGCTTACAGTCTGGGAAAACATGAAGAACTGAGATGGAAAGGCAAAATTGAAAAGAGATGTATTATTTGCTCTCTCTTTCTTGTGTTCTCAGTTTCCATCAGCACGGAAGCTTGCAGCAATGTGGATGCCCAAGGCTAATGGCTCTGTAGAATTTTGAGTAAGAAGGAAGTTTTCAGATAATTATCTTGAAAAGGGGTACCTATCATAAGGTTTTCTTCTCTTGTACAAGTATGTGTGCATGTGGTTATCTCATCTCTCAAAACATCATGCTGTTTTGTTTCTTTCTAAAAACTACATTGATTGGAGGATAATTGAATTTGAAAGAGAAAGAAATCCCCCCCCCTCCACAAGAGCCACAGGAGGGAAACCAGTTCTTGCACACTTTGTCTTGCCCTGTCCTTAGTCTCATTAAAATGC
This sequence comes from Azemiops feae, assembly GCA_023970755.1. Classification (NCBI taxonomy): domain Eukaryota; kingdom Metazoa; phylum Chordata; class Lepidosauria; order Squamata; family Viperidae; genus Azemiops; species Azemiops feae. The sequence continues at coordinate 91,355 of JALGBA010000368.1, forward strand.
AAATCAATTTATAACTTTTTTGAAATGAGTTTTTCTGGATTTTTTGTTGTTGTTATTCCATCTCTCACTGTTAACATAAACCTACCATTAAAATTATAGACTGATCATTTCTTTGTCAGTGGGCAAATGTACAAAATCAGCAGGGGATCAAATACTTTCCCCCCTCACTGTATGTTTTTTAAAGTACTTTTGTTGATAGCTGGTTTGCTACTGTGCTGTTGTGGCTTTTCATTGGCCTCTCTTTACTGATGCAGATGAAAGTCCTCAATTGTACTTCTGCTACTTGTAAATTGCACTTCAAGCAAAGAAAAGAATTGGACAAAGATGAAAGTCTCTTAAGCAGTAGAAATAATAGAAGCACAAATTGTTTGAGTAGTTTAGAACTGATTTCAGCCTCTAGATTGCAGCATGTGCTCTGCAGGATATTTTTCCTGGATTTTGTGTGATTTTTTAGGTTCATATTGCTCATGACATATTTGCCTTCTATTGCCAACGCTTGCCAAGCTCCCTTGTTTAATGCACACTTTAATTTCGCACCATGCTGCTTTTGTTATGTTTGGCTTGGGAGTGGGTGGAAGTCAACAGCACCTAGAGGATAGAGGGTTCCCCCCTTTTTTTTCTTTGAGTCACACATTTAAAGGGTACTTGAGCATTTATACAACAGCCAAGAAGGGAGAATAAAATAGCTCTATAGTACAGTTCTACATATTTATATTAAGATGTAAATCATACAGAATCCAGCACAGGTTTCTACTGCTGCTGTTATTTATTGAATAAATTGGGTATCTAGCTCATGTTATAGAAGCAGGGACAAAGTATTTTTCTAATGGAATGCATCTATTTTACTAATTTGCTGGACTTATACCCTGCCTTTCCTAATGGAGCTCAGCTTACTTGAAAATCTCTTCTCATTTTATCGCCATATTAACCCTGTGTGAGAGAGCAATTGGCCCAAAATCACCCAGTAAGCTCCAATGCTTGAGGGTGGACTTGAACCCAAGTCTTCCTTGAGTTCATCTTCTAGTTTAGTACTTTGACTACTATGCCTTACTTACACTTGTACTTCAGTAGACTGTTTTTGTCAATCCTGCTCATCAGGAGCTCTATCATATGGCCTTGGTTTTGTCCCTCTCTTCCAAAGATATTCAGAGGGGGGAAAAATTGGCAAGATTATGATTGCAAGGTATTCTGTTGAATAGCAATTATGTTGAGTAATAATGGTGGATGGTAGACCAGAATATTTGATAAGGCAGAGCCGGGTCACACAGTGACCCCTTTTGGATTCCTCAAGTTCTGGCTGCAGTAACACTTTGTTGTAATTTAGTGTAACATAATTTGTTCTCTGTTAAAATAAGAATGTCTTTAGATTCATTTGGATTAGCATCACACACCCTGTAATTAATGCAGTAGGAACTCAAGCATTTCTGCCAAATATATACAGTGTGATTGCACATACATTTTGAAATAGCTTGTATGCAACCATTGTTGAAGCAGTGTTCCAAGCTGTGAGTCTCCTCCAGTGTCTTATGAGACACCCAGGGTTAGCCTCGTAGCTGAAGTATTGTCAGTCCTTCTGGGTAAATCAGACAGGAAACACAACTAGGTGAGCTGAATCTACTTTATTGTAAGGCTACACGTTAACAGAATCTTGCAAATCTGAAGGTACAAACTTCTTGCTGCCACTTTTAGCTGTCTGATCAATTAAGGTGATCCTTCCAAAGTTTCTTCTTCTGACTGTTAAGCGACTGCCTGCAAGGTCTTCCCTCTCTTGTCTGATTGTTTCCTAGGCAGCATCTCTTTCATTCATTCCTTCATTCCCCCACGATCATCTACACATTCCATTACAGATATTTCCACCTAGGTTTGTAATGTAATCTTTTCTTTTAGTAAGAGACGATATAGGACTGAGACTTAAGGCCTGCATGTGTGGCCTTTTGATACATCCACTGCTGCTTTGCAACCTCTGTGATCCTCAGAAGAGAGGTTTACCTGTCGTTAAACTTGTCTACCACTGCTTCTCATGAGAGACATATTGTCACCGGCATTATAAACTAGTAGCATTTTTGCAAATTGCCTTGGACAACAGATGGTTGAGAATCTCTGAGCATCTGATAGTACTGGGCAAAGGATATTGTCAGCAGGCAAAGTGAGCTGCATAATCACTATAACCTGGAGCTGGTCCAGTTGGCATGAAGCACTGGTTGGGCTTCTGCTTTGTTCAATATGGATGAAAAACATACTTTAAGGAGGACTCCCTTAGTGATCTGGTAAAAGTTACATTGTGTCATTGAAGCGAGGGATAGGGTTATTAAAATAAAAATGAACATCTGCGGGTCTTACCAAGTTCTTACTGATTCTTACAGGAGAAGCTGGTTCTACATTGCTTGAGGCTTTCTTGAGTGCCTGATGAGATCACTTTCTTACTCTGAAGACACAAATTGTACTTCTTCCTTTCTTCTGCAGAAGGATTAGAAGAAGCTGTAAGCATGTGTGACTATTGACAAAAATGGTTATTGGAGATTTGGGCAATATAGACATTCCGGAACAAAGATATGGGAATACAGTTCTGCATCTTCTTGTGTTATTGCTCTTGAAGAAAAATCAGTAATTTAGGTACCAATACTTAGCACCAATCCGATGTAACTAACTGCAAGCCTCTGAACTAATTTGACAGATTTACAGCAGTCTTTCCTAATCTCCTCCTTTCCAGCATAAGTAGTGATTGAGAACAATGGGAACCAAAGTGAGGGAACTTCTTGAGAGCATTGTAGAGATTGATTGCATTTTCACTCTCTTTCAGCGGACCCCTTTGAAACGATGTTAAAGTCCTTGTTGCAGTATCAGTCTGGCCTGGGTGGAGACATGGCTGAGAGCTGCTTGAGGAAAAAACTGTATGAAAATGGTGTCACCAAACTGCTGCCGAGCAATTTTCCTGTCATCCAGAAGGTAAATAGCTTCCTCTGAGGGCAGAATTTTGCTCAGGAGTATGGGAGGGTCTTCTTTCTAGGAAGAGAAATGATTCAGAATAATCTCTTTAAAAGGCCGCGATGCATGGAGAAGAATCAGATGTTTTAAGGTTTTTGAAAGTTGCTTCTCTTGTAGTTGCTTCTCTCCAGTATTAAAAAAATCTTGTCTGGTACATTTCCATTTTATATTTTTCTTGTGTATTCAAGACAAGTTAAATTAAAACTCGAATGAACAGGCCTGCTACTGTTTTACCCCCCCTCCCACTCTCACTCTGTCACATAGTAGATTTTAGCAGAGCTTATATTTTCCAAACTAAAAACAATTGGCTTTTTATCTTTATTTTTTATGTCATATTGATTATGCTGTAATTTCTTTGTTGTCAGTCATCCAGAGATGGTGAGAGTCAGTCGGCATATACATTAAGTATTATGGTCAAACAGACAATCAAACAGATGTTTAAATTGGATTTAGCATTTTTATTCACTTATCAAATCCTTCCCAAGGACCTGGGAAAGGCAGATGTTTGATGACGTTAAAGATGTCATTGGGATGTAAACTGTTCCAAGTAAAGGTTCCTTTTGCAGATGTGGTAATATTCTCAATGCCAATGGTATTCAAGTGATGCTTGAGATGTTTTGGGATTGCACCCAAGGCACTATTCCTATTAATATTAAACATGTTTTGCACAGGCAAAAAGAGAGTGCTATTGAAAAATTGGATTTGCCTCATTTTCCCTGCACAAACTGATAGTGAGAAGTTGTGCCAAATACTTTGAAAACCTTCACAGTCTGTCACTTAAAATTTAATTCTTAAAAAGAAATAGTATATCTGGACCTGTTCCAGTTGGGTTTCATATCGGAGCATGGTACAGAGCAGTACAGGTTACTCTTGTCATGACCCTTGGCAGAGCAGAAATGGAGATGTGTATTGATTGCTTAGTGGCTTCCGATACTATTGACCACAGTATCTTTCTGGACTGGCTATGGGGGTTAGGAGTGGAAGGCACTGTGTTGCAATGATTCACCTTCTTCCTAAGTGGTTGGTTTCAGTCAATGTTGCTAGGGAGAGAGAAGTTGCACCCACAGCCTCTCATTGGTGGGGTACCACAGGGCTTGATGCTCTCCCCTGTCCTGTTTAATATCTACATGAAACACTTGGGTGAGGTCATCCATCAGTTTGGGGCTCAGTGTCATCACTATACTGAGGTTACTCAGCTTTATATCTCAAGGTTGGGCTGTGCAGGTGAAGCTATTGATAAACTGACCCAGTGTCTAAAGACTGTTTGGTGTAGAGGGCATGGAAAAGACTTCAACTCAATCCTGACAAAACTGGGTGGGTATGGCTGTTTAGCCCCTTGGGATCTGGGACATTTTCATCATTGGCCTTATGGGGAAAAATACTTCCTCATTTTAGACTAGTGCACAATTTTGGGGGTCCTTCTGGACTTGTAGCTATTGCTCAAAGAGCAGGTGGCAGCTGTGACCAGGAAGGCCTTTGCACACTTCATCTCCCAGTTGCTTCTTTCCTTGACTTAAGGCTGTTTAGACAGTTACTCATATACTGGTCATGTTATGATTGGATTATTGCAATGCACTCTACAAAGGGCTACTCTTGAAGATTATCTGGAAATTACATCTGGTACAAAATGCAGCAATGTGAACAGTAATTGCCGAATCCCAATATGCCTATGTCACCACTGCTACTTGAGCTGCATTATTATTGTTTATGGCACCAGTTCTAGATATCTGAGGGACCATCCATCTCTTTTTCTGCCTGGTTGGTACATTCTGATAAAGTGGATATGCTCCATGTCTCTTAAATGTTGTTTTATGGGACTGAGTAATCATGTCTTCTCTGTCATAGATCCCATCTTCTGGAACAGCATCCCCACAGAGATATGTACAATGCCTCCTCCCCTGGGCTTCCAAAAACACTTGGCTTTGTTCCCAGGCCTGTGGTTGATGTAGTTGGGCCCCTGATTTGAATTGTTACTGTTTGATCGTTTTAGTCCAGTTTGCCTGCAGGGTTGTATGTTTTTACCTGCTTTTATTGTTTTGTATTGTATTTGTAAACCATCAAGAGTCTATGGGAATGGGTGGTAATAATATATTTAAATAAATAACAATAACAATCTATTACTTGCTCAGCCCTAGTCCCAATCAAGTCAGTTTTATTCATGACATGTGGGTCAACAAGTTCATTTTTATAAGTTGTGGTATCACAGAGATTCAGAAGCTCTGTAACTGGCATTTCCACTTACTTTTCTTGGAGGAAGCATCTCCATGCCCCTCATTTTTTTGATCATACAGATCAAACTATGTCCAGTAAAATTACTAGAGGTCTGTAATTGCACAGGTGCTCTCAGCGTGCCTTAAGAATCATTGCACCTTTCCCAAAGCACCACTAGATGGGAGACATTATAACAGTAGCTCAATGCTAATCGGGCATTATGAGTTATGATGGATTTCATCAGAATGGTTTAAAAGGCATTGACCTGCTTTTCTATTCAACAGGCCATGTAACAATATTTAATTTTTGCTTTTCAGTTTCATGGGAATATGTAGGGATAAAAAGATTAACACATGTATTTCTTTTGTTTAAGCTGTCAGAAGAATTGCTAACAAAATGGCTAACCTTCCCTGAGTCTCAGCATGTGCCCCTCAGTCAACATATGTTAGGCTTTGCAATGAAGGCTGTTGCACAGACTGCTATGGGCAGCAGGTTTGAAGATGATCAGGAAGTCATCCGATTTCGTAGGAACCATGATGTGGTAAGTCTCCAGAAAGGAGAGACAGGAATATTCTCTTCAGTTCCATTTTCTACCACAGGAAGACAAATCACATAGCTATATGTAGAAAGGCATTGGCTCAAAGACATAGCTTTGCTAATTTCCTTCAATTATTGAATAAGTAGGTAACACTGCTTGGCTGACTTTGGCTGATCTTGAAAAATCTAAGCTAAATTGGACCTTGGATGGAAACCACAAGGAAATTCCAAGGCTGCAGACCAGGCTGTTCTGTTCCAGCCTACGTCCGTCCTTGTTGCGTCACAAGCACAACCCCTCTTTAACAGTAGGCTGGAAAAACCAACCTCTTTTTATTTCAAAAACAGTCCTGATAAGTTTTTCTCCAAAACAAAAACACAAAAGACTTTCCCAACAGATAAGTGGTTACAAAAGCAAAACAGAGCAGGAGTTAAACAAGAAATTCACCGGTAAAACAAACAGACCATGATCCCTGGAAGTTCTTTACAAACGGTTGCCTTCAGCAACCAGCACAGCCCACACCTTCCCTTTTTATAAAGCATTCCCAAGGCGTGGCTTCTCAAAGCCTTCTCCTCCTCTCCTGGAGTTGTCTTATTGACTGCTGCTGACCTGCTCTAGATAATTGCCTGAGTCTAGGAGCATCAATAATGTCTACCAGCTGTGAATCCTCAAGGTCTGACTCATCCTCTCCACACAGCTGAGTTTCATCCGGAACACGATTGGAGGGGCCAGGCTCTTCGGCAGGTTGTGAGTCTTGTAACTCATCAGAGTCTCTCTCTGACTCTGCTGGCTCTCCAAACCCCTCCCCCTCTGATTCCCCGGACTCAACTGCCGGATCCACTGGCTGGCACAGACTCACAACACAGGCTGAGAAATTTTAAAAAATGAAAACTCACTTCTATATTGTTTCCAAGAAAGCGACATGGAATGTATATGTGGTCACCAGATGCTAAGTTCACCTTAAGGGAAATTTAGATTTCAGTTCTTAAAATAGGCTTAGATAGCCTGACTTGTGGGCCGTTGCATACCTTGCTTGAAGTGGAATATCTGCATTAAAAACTTTTAAATAAGGATCCTTACTCCACTGAGCCGAGAGATATTTTCTTAAAATCTGATTGCATAGAGCAAATTTAAGTGCAGATTTAAGTGTAATAAAAACAAAAACAAGCCTTCGTCGAAAACTAAAATGGTAGACAATGTGCAATTTCACTGTCTTCTTTCTGAATCAGCCTGCTCTATACCAATATTATTTTCTGTTTCATCTCAGACTTTAAGTGAAATATCTACAATAGTTATAATTAATATATTTAATTGTCCTATAGTATTTATCCATATACTTTCTATAAATTGGAATAAGTACTGTACTACTTCATGTGTGAGGAAGTCCCTCTGTTTTTGTAATTAACAGAATAGACAGCCTATGAACCCATCCTAATACAGATAGTCCTCAACTTATGATCACAATTGAGCCCAACATTTCTGTTGTTAAGTGAGACAGTTATTACTCACTTCCCTTTTAGCACCCGCCTTACCTTAGTACAGAAACCACGTTTAATATTCTGGTAAGACTGAAATAAATACTTATAATAAATTAAGAAAAATGATTATTATTTATTGCTATTTCAGATCTGGGCAGAAATTGGAAAGGGTTTCTTAGATGGTTCACTTGATAAAAGCATGACCAGAAAAAAGCAGTATGAAGATGGTGAGTTCTGATTTCTATCTATTTGACACATCTACCCGGCAAGGTGATCTAATTGAACATTTCTGCATAGCATTGTTTTACTGAATGTTTCAGAAATGCTATTGTTTTATTTAGCATGTATGCTAGATATCTATTTTTCCAAATGCAGGATAGAGTAATAAATCAATCTCATCTGCCCCCCTTCAACCCTCTGCAATGCCTGTTTGCTCGCCATTTAGAGATGGTATACATTTTCTGTAATTGCTGGAGGCTGACAGATGAAATTTTGTTTCTCCATTCATACTTGCACATACAGACGGACACATATCTGTGAAACCAATGGATAGGACTATAATGAAAATAAATGTATTTCACATCATTGCATTTCATCCATCACAAGGGAAACAGCCTTCAGAAGCCAAAGACCAGCTGCCTGACATAATATGATATGTTTCTAGGACACCCCACTGTGCTAGCTAGGAAATGACCTCATTATTCTTTGTGCTTAAAGCCCTGATGGAAATGGAGCTCGTCTTGAAGAAAGTCATAAAAGAACGACAAGGAAAGAGCTTCAGCCGACACATCTTCATAGATTCTTTACTACAGGGGAATCTGAGTGACAAGCAGGTATCGGCATCTTTGGTGTAATTAACTATTAATGGAGTTCCCTCTAGATCAGCTGCTAATTATGTCCTGATAGTGTTTGATTAATATAATAGCCTCCACTGCATCTCATTTGAGTAGTTTTTTTTTCCTTGCTAGAATGTAATGTGTGTGGCTATTTTGGACCTTTAGGCTTGAAGCCATTTTTTTAAAAAAATACAGTAATATGTTATGGTATACATTTAACTGCTAAGGTGATGTGGATAGGGTTATTGTTAAAATGGGAGAAGCTGTTCCTAATGTATTATTTTAGCTAATTCCTAAATGGCAGGAAATTCTTTGTACCAGATCTAGGACTAGAGTGAATTTTTATTTTTGACAGGACAAGGCCGTGAAACATGTATACATATACATATTTACATACATACATACATACATACATACATACATACATACATACATATACACACACATTCCGTGAGAAAATCTTCATTGGCAGAATAGTTGGATAGGCGATACGATATCTGGCATATCTGAAATGTTCATCTGGCAGATACACCATGGCAATCGCATGAATGGTCTACCAGATAGCATACCAGATACCTGTTGCTTTTATAGAGACTGCATTGCCTTGGTGAAATCTATAGAGATCCACATCACTGTGGTGGTGAAGAGTGAAGCTACTGCCATTCACACACATTCTCTGATCTTTGGTATCTAAGGCAATAGCCTTTCAAATAATGCCCCATTAAATATGGTGGTATTTATGTCTGAGAAATGCATATAATTACAAAACTGTATATGGAGGTGGAGCATTAGGTGTGAGCCAATAGAAGGAAAGGCTAGAGGTCTCAAATCTTCTCTCTGGGAAGTCCTGAATGTCAATACACCTTGGATCTGCCCTCCTGCTTTGGTATGGCTGTTTAGCTGCTGCCGCCACTTGTTTTCCAGGGAGGTGCCTTTACTCGGCGTCCCTCCTCAACCTCAGTGTATCAGGCAGATGGGGATCCCATAATTTGTGCATTTTATTGTCAGGTAGAAGAAGTTGTGAATCTTATTTTATTTTTATAGCTATTTTCTGGCTCTGGGCTATGGAGGCATGTGATTAAAGAAATCAGGACCCCTCCTCTGGGAGATCATTCGCATGATATAACAGAATTAAGTTTATTTAAAAGAAAACAAGAGAAAGAAGGCTAAAATATCATTTTAAGTGGTCACATGCAATACAGCAAAGAAAAGTGTAAAAACAGAGAGCTGGGAAAGCCACTCATAACATCTCAAGCGAATCTCCAAACTCAAAACTACACAGAAAAAGTGAAATTGGTCTATTAATTAGGAAATATAATCATTGAACATTTGAAAAAGGAAAATATAAATCGGAAAGAGTATATGATCAGGCACCATAAAGCTCCATGCATTCCAAAATAAAAATAACCCTGTGCAACATTTCCAGTTACCTAAGTTGCTATTATTTCACAGGGGCAAACCGATGACTTCAACAAAGTTTCCTATTTCTCCCTTAGTTCTTCCAAATTCTATTAGATTCCCCGCTTTAATCAGAAGCTCATGCGCTTTAGCTCCTTTTGTAGCCCTGGTAGCTTGCTTCTCTCCAGGAATTTTTAAAAGATCAAATATTTTTTCTGCAGAAAGTGGGGGAGGGGGGAGTCAGGAAAACCCTTTTTGCTAAGCATACTTATGCTGGTCTATAGCCATAATAAAGATTTGATTGATTGGTCTTTTTGCTATGTGCGGCCTTTCTAAGGGGGATTTTGCTTGATACAGAGAATATGTTTTGATTTGAACAATCTTCATGACATGCAACTGACAGTCTGGAGTTCTCTGAAGGCCAGTGGTCTTCATAAAAGGAGGCTTCTAAATGTACATGGAACTGACAGCCTTTCCCATGCATATTTTTTCTTAGCTAGGAGAAGATGTATTGTTGACAATCATTTTCTTTCTTTTTGGAGCTATTTCCTCTGTAGCTACAATTAATTTGGAATTCATTTCACATATATCTGCTTTGACATATGTGAAATGTTTGATTAAATTTTCAATATTAGGTTTAGCAGTAACTCTCACTCCATGAAACTCTCTTCATTTTCTAGATTTTGGAGGACACCATGATCTTCTCTCTGGCAGGATCCATAATCACTGCAAAATGTAAGTATATAAAACAGCATTTAAGACATAGTGCAAATCATCGGGGGAGGGAGGAGACCTATGAAAATGTTGTCACAGTGCTTATTGTTGCATAATACTATAGATAATTTGATTTAGTTTGTGTGCTGCTTTTGAGAGGCTCCAGGCCTTTATAATATTCACAGTTTTTCTTTATTGGACATGAAAAGTTAAAATAGGGCAGGTGGAGGGAACTAGGGCTTATGCCTGAAATAGCAAAATAAATGATAAATAACTTGACAATTTTTAATTCCAATTTCTCGTCATGTAGAGTAAAGAAAATGGTAACAAAAGCCTTGGCAAATTGGGATTGGGAGAAGCAAAATCCCAATATCCCAGGATTAACCAAAAATTTCAGGATATAGGAAGAAAAGGTCTTTATTTCCTTTTGCTTGGCCATGAGATGTGCTTGTCTGAATTCTTTGGTTTTTTTTTTAAACCAATACCAACCAGAGGCAGATCTGAAAATAGCATTACATGGTTTCGCTCAAACTTTAAGGCAATTGCCTTCCTGGCTGATTGTGATAAACTTTGAAATAACTCTACAGCCTTTTTTTTTTTAAAGAGATTGATACTTGAGAATAAAATGAAAAGAATATACAGAAATTCCGTATAGTAGAAATGTCAGCATCCAAGATACCCTGGCAGATGCTCCCTAGTACCAGACAATGTAGTTAGATCGACATTCCAGTCATTAATAAAAATAGAATATTTGTAGCTCAGGGTTGAAATGCGGGGTCCTTGGTGCTCTCTGAGCTTGGTTGTTTTTTTGCAGATGTTTCATTACCCAGACTAGGTAACATCAGTACTAGTAGGACTATTTCAGACCGCAGGTGCCATGGCAGAAAAGGATCTGTTCCTGGGTCCTGCCAGGTGGAACTCTCTAGTGGACAAGACCTAGCGCATGTCTCTCCTGCTGGATCTAACAGGATGGGTAGAGAATATACAGTGGGGGAAGCTGGACTGAAAATAGAAAACATGGCTTTAAAATTGAAAAAAGGAAATTGAGATTAAATGTAATTTTATGATTAAGATGATATGATTAAGTATCTCATCAGCTAATGACAACGGGAACAAAAGCAAAAATTGGACTTTGAAAAGTGAGATAGAAAGAGCAGTGATGCTTTTAAACTTCTGGGTTTCAAAAAGACTCCTGAAAATGCCATGGATAGCCAAGAAAGCAAACAAATAGATTATAGGACAAATCTGGAGTTCTTACTTCAGGCACAAATGACCAGGCTCAAAGGATGATATTTTGGACGCAAAATATGAAGACGTAGCACTCTGAAGAAATTTCTAATGCTGGGAAAGGTGGAAGGATAGAGAAAAAGACAATGACTGATGATGGATGGATTTGATAACAACTGCAATGAATATACCGTTGGGGTTGAGGGCAAGTCATCTGGAAAGGGTTATCTACGCGGTTGCTGAAAATTGACAATAGTTTGATGGCTAATAATAATAATTGTTGAAGGCACTCTCTCAGTGAATCAGCTCTTCTAAATGTGTCCGTACAGTATCTGTCTACATGTGAGCATTTTCCAATAAAGAAAAGTTCTGAATACAGATTTTCCTTGTGAACATTTAAATCTGGTTCCCTTCATCTTAATTAATGCACAACAGAGGATCAGGGTAAGAAAACCAACTAGAGCAAGGCAAGAAAAAGTCTATTCCATGATATTTTTTTGATCTGGTGTGTAGTCTGTGAAACCTCCAGACAGCCATTTAGACTTCAACTAAAAAGGCCTAATTCATTCATATCAGAGATTCAGAGCTGAAAGATGCCATTTAGGCAATTGACCCCAACCCTTGCTTATTTCAGGAATCTAAATGAATGTGTCCCTTTCCAGCTCTTCCTATATGGAGATAAGAAAGGAAATCTGGAGAAAGAAGAAAGGAAAAGAAAGATAGGGAGGAGAGTATATGTTTAAGGGTGGTCAACTTATGGGGGACTGGTGACCAAATCTGAAATTTTTGGGTTGCTCATAAAGTGGTTGTCATGATGGGGCACAAATTGAATGTTAAGGTGGGCATGGCCAGGGTGGATAATAATCGATGTTTTTTTAAAAAAAAATCAAAAAATTGGATTTTTTAATTTAAATTGGATTTTTTGATAATAATAATAATAATAATAATAATAATAATAATAATAATAATAATAATAATAATAATAATAATATAAAGTTGGAAGGTATCTTGGAGGTCATCTAGTCCAACCCCCTGCTCAGGCAGGAAATCGGATTTTTTTTATTTTTATCAAATTTATTTTAATAAAATGCTTTTGCAGTAAAAATCTATCTAAATATAGTTTTCTATTTAAGATACATTAATAATTTAGTTTATTCAGCATGAAATGGAGCTTAGTTATGTAGCATGAGGCTGTATATTCTGTAATATTTACATTTTTGATAAACTCATTCAATGAATTGAAGCTTTGCAAGCTGAGATAACATGCACTGCATTGATGCATTCACACAATTTCACAGTAACCATGAGATAAATCATAAAATAAAGTTCAGGAATATTTGTTTATCCCATTGGTTTGCAAATCTATGTACACTACAAACTGTATGATTGTTTGAAGAAAAATGCATCTGTACCAGGCTCTAAGTGTTTTAATTAAATAAAAGAATTTGAGTAGTTCTCCAACTATTGTGTTTCCCTGAAAGTAAAACCCAATCTTATATTATTTTTGCCTCCAAAAGAGGCATTAGGTCTTTTTTTTTTTTGGGGGGGGGGGTCTTATATTTTTTGTGACACCTGCCTTGCCTTGCGGTGGTGGCACCAACAGCCCCATCCAGCAGGCACCCACTTGGCTGCTGGCCCACTTCTACTGCGGCCGCTCGCAGCAGGAGGCCGCGTGGCACATCACGCCACTACCACCACAACGAGGTGAAGCAGGTGGGGAGGGGGTGGAGCTGCCCACATGCCCCACACCCGCTTACTTCAGGGCCCCAGCAGCCAGACCATTCCTTGCTTGGTGACCTTCCCTTTCATTCCCCTCCCGAGCCGGACTGCCATGCTATGAAGGATGGGCAGAGTAGACCGTCCCATTAAATTGAATGGGACTGTCGGTGAGTCAACAGCAGGTCAGAGGAGGAGCCGCTGTGGGACAGAGATGACAGTTGCTCTTTAAAAATTATGATTTATGCAAGATTGGCATATGCCCAAAAATGGAAAAGAAAGGAAGCCCCCACTGAAGAAGAAATAATAAATAAAATTTTGTCCTGCGCTGAAATGGACAGGTTAACTCTAGAGATCAAAAATAAAACTGAAACAGAGTATTATGAAATTTAGAAAAATTTGTACGATTGGTTAGAGATAAGGAGGATCGCTGAGATGACTATTGATTATTGATTGATTAGTAGATAACGCAAGGATTTCCTATTAGCATCTATATCAGGATACAATGGAAAGATATGTAAATACAGAAGTTTTTTTACAGAAGTTATATGTACAGCTTGTTATACTCTGTCCTGTTATAGAAGGTATTTTAAGTTTCTGTTTTTCTTTCTGTAATAGCAGTGTTATACCCAGGGAGGTTGAATTATGTCCACTTTTGTTTTTAAATGTACATTTAATAAAATCATTTTAAAAAAAATAATATGATTTAAATCTTGTTGATTTAAATCAAGCCTTTTTACTACTGATTTAAATCACGATTTAAGTCGTGATTTAAATCGACTTGATTTAAATCAAATCCACTCTGGGCGTGGCTAATCATAAAATAGTAGTAGCAGAGGCAAACGGTTGAGATTTCTTCCTGATACCTGCTTTAGTTCTCCAGGATCCTTTTCTTCATTCCAGCTTCTCTGTATCTTTTGTCTGGGCAGATAGCCATGATTTCCAGAGCAAGCACTGGACTATAGCCTCCCATTATGCTTACTTTCTAAGAAAGCTTATCAGAGTCTGATGAACAAAGCTTATGCCAAAGGCTGACACTTTGCTTTGCAGTATGCAAGCTTCCAATGAAACTTTTGCTTTTAATTAGGAAATATTAAGTGAAGCAGAGAACCTATTAAGTGGTGCCAAAGGAGGTGCTGCCAGCGTGTGGAACATTTGGATGGGGGTGAGGGCTTTGTGTAGATATAGAAGAGTTTGGAATGAATGAATGGTGTGGGAGATAAAAGGATGAAGGATGGATGAATAGATGTTTGCATGCTTGGGTATATATGAGATTCTAAATTGGAGGTCTTCGCTCTAAACTCACTGGCTAGCTTTAGTCAAGCCATTGTCTTTCAAGTCTCATTATGTGGGGATAATTAAAAAACATATTTTAAAGAGCAAAGATAATGATGACTAAAATAATAACTATAGTGCAAATTGTGCACTTCACAAAAGGTTCTCTGATTGTTAAACGGTAGATTGCGTCAAAAGTCTACTCAGCCTTTAAATGGTTTAATCACCCGTGCTTGTTCATTTTCTCACAGGCCACCTAATACTTACTTCTTCCTATGGACTGCTTCATCTGGCGTGGGTTTTTCTACTGAGTTACTCAGTGGGGTTTGCTTTTTCCTAATTTCAGAATGTGAACTGTGAATTGTATGCATGTGTTGACCAACTAGAGACTTTTATCTTCTGATGCTTCTTTTCTTTTTCTTCCTTTAGTGTGTACCTGGGCAGTCTATTTGTTAACTACCTCAAAAGAAGTCCAGCAAAAGCTTTACAAGGAGTTCGATCAGGTACTTGGGAAGAGCCCTGTTACACATGTGAAAATTGAACAACTTAGGTATGGGCCTATTTTTATGCTCATTTTTTTTATTGTCAGCAAATGTCATACTCTTGATCTCTTAACAAGGTGTGAGAAGAGGACTCTTGTTTTCCCTTCTTCTCGCCCTATCCATTTCTCACCACTTTTCAAAATCAACTTGAACCCTAGTATAGGACTATATTGCTAATATGCTTAACTTAAGACAGAGTTTGCCATGTGAGTTAGCCAACCCATTCCATTCCAGTACCGGTAGTCCTCAACATACAAAATTTCTGTTGAGTGAGTTTTGCCCCATTTTGTAGCTTTTCTTGCCACAGTTGTTAAGTGAATCACTGCAGTTGATAAGTTAGTAACCTGGTTGTGAAGTGAATCTGGCTTCCCCGCTGACTTTGCTTGTCAGAAGGTCGCAAAAGGGGATCACATGACCTTGGGACACAGCAACAGTCATAAGTATGAATCAGTTGCCGAGCATCTGAATTTTAATCATATGATCATGGGGATGCTGCAAAGGTTGTAACTGTGAAAAACAGTCACAAGTCACTTTTTTCAGTGCCATTGTAACTTTGAACGGTCACTAAATGAACTATTGTAAGTCGAGGACTGCCGGTATTTTATATCCTGTACAGAGCAGATGGGGCAATACATGGATGTTTGAGGGCAACAATAGGCAGAACAATGATGCAAAATGGACGAGGCCAAGGCACGTACATGAAACACTGCAATTTTCTGGGATATTCCCCTCCCCCCCATTGTAGGTTTCCTTTATTTGTAAAACTATGCTAAGCATTTTAAAACAGAAGAAAACTCTAGTAGTTAAAAGGGGTGCTGAGATCTAAGTGATCCATGAATGGCACTGCACTTTGATTTGGAACAGAGATGGAAGAGAAGTGCAAGTTGCCAGGGGTGGAGAAGAAGTGCCTCAGCCAACAAGCAGCCATTTGAGCTTCAAGAAACAGAATAAAATTGGGAATATTAAAGTGGATAGCTGTAGCCAAGTGGCATGTAATTCATCCAAGAACTCATTACTGTATTGTAACACAAGTTATGCCATGACTGGATTAAATGTTCGTTAATCTGATTCTTGTTTGAAATACTGTCTCTGGAGGTTGTAGGAATGTGTGTGTTTTAGGAATCTTTTCTTTTTTAATCAAATGAAAACCTTGGAAATGTTGTGCTTGCAGGTATTGCCGGCAGGTTTTGAATGAGACAGTGAGGACAGCAAAACTAACACCAATTGCTGCCCGGCTTCAGGAGCTGGAAGGCAGAGTTGATCAGCATCTGATTCCCAAGGAGGTAGGATTGGAAGCTGGTGCTCTGATCTTCAATTTTGGTTAAACTTCCATTTTAATTGGGAGGCTTCCTAGAAAGAGATGTTACTTTGTTTTTTTAAGAGAGACACATTAGTGGACAGGTAAACCAGAACACTGAATTCTTTTTTCAATGAGCTGATTCAAAGAACATTGATTGATGGATTGGATTGGTAAGGCTGCCCAATTCAAGCAATGTGACTCCAAATGATGTACAGCAAAAAAACCCCGAACAATAAATCCCCCAAATAACCACATAATATTTTTTAAAAACCCTACCCAATATATAAAATGGCAACCAAACACAATAATTAAACAACCAAAATGCACTCAAATGCATTTTTTGTTTAATAAACCATTATATAACTGAGAATTTTGTTTATTCATTCAGATGCTTTGTGTGTCTGTGTGTTTGTGAACCTAATTAAGCCAGGAAAGGTCCAATTAAGCAAAGTTTTCCTTTTCCTCTGAGTAGAATAGCAATAATGTTCTTAGTTGAGAACAACTGGATCATGATCATGAGAGCCAGCTCAGTCTAGGGGTTAAGGCATCGGCTTGAAAGCCAGACACAGTGAGTTTTAGTCTATGAAAGCCACCTGGGTGGCCTTGGGCCAGTTACTCTCTCTCAGCCCAACCTACCTCACAGGGTTGTTGTTATGGGCAAACAGGAAGAGGAAAGTGTGCTCAATATGTTCACTGCCTTGAGTTATTTGCAAACATAATAAAGACAGGATGCAAATAAATAGATTTGGGTATATATGAAGATGAAGGATTCATTCATAGCTGTTTGTTAAACTGAGTAACTTAGTAGGAATGCTATTAATAGTTAGTAAAATTTATGATGCTCTGTGCTGAGTTATAACACAAGGCTATAAGGTAACACATTTGTATCATTAGAATGAGGAGAGACGGCTCTTTTAGTTATTCATAAAGTACTTGGGGAAGATGCTTAGAGAATAGAATAAATGCATGAAATCTTACTGAGGCTTGCTATAATCACTTTATTCATTTAAGTAAAGGAAAAATTGGCAATGGTGATCAGGTAGTTCTTGGGGCGATAATCTTTTGCTCCAAATTAGTAGGGAGTTTTGATTAATAAAATATAAATAGTCTATCCTTGCTTGTGCCATTTCCAACAAAAATATCACCATTGTGATATTTTTGCCATATTTACTTGGACATCAGTTCTAGAATATCTTCATCATCCTAATAAACACAATTGTGACTTTATCCTTAAGTTCTTCAAGGTGAGATGATCAAACATCAGACTTCTGTGAAAGTAGTGAAAGGAGCTGATTTCAAGCACAAAGCTAGAAAAAAACTTTTGGTTTCTATCACTTCTGTCACTTTCTTTTTCTTCTTGTAAAATGCAATGATTGCTATAGATGATTACACACATACTCATTTGGAACCATTATGGTCCATTTTATCTTGAAATGCTGTCATTGTGATACTGCTTCACGCAAAGGAAAATTTTCTTAGAGGTTACGTGGTACTTGGCTGTTGTCACCTTTTTCTGTCCCCGATCTCTTCTTTTCTTGCAGATTGAATTAGTTTTGCATTAAGGATCTAAACTGAAGTTAAAGCAAACAAAATATATCTCTGTTATGTATTTATACAGCTATTAATGCACATAATAGTCTACTAGTTTGTGTATGCAATGTGATGATGTTGTGCATGTCAATGGGCTAATATGATGCTTTTTAAATTCTCTTACAGACTCTTATTTTATATGCTCTTGGTGTGGTCTTGCAGGACAGCTCAGTCTGGCCGTTGCCCTACAAGTATGGAACACAGAAAACTTAGATGATAATGTTTCTTAATGTGAATTCATTTTTCCCCCTGCTAAACTCTGTCTCTTGGTACTATATGAATAGTGGTCCTATATCACGACACATGGTTTCTGGGCTCCTCCATTTAAAATGTAGGTATAGAATTTCATTTTGATTCAAAAACAACCACCACAAAGTGCATGTAAAAAAAAAAAAAGATAAAAAAGTAGAATTGTCTAGAAGATGCATTATTTTCTCAGCAAAAGATTTTAGAAGGTTCATGATTTTATGTGGCAAATGCAGTTTGTCTATTTTAGAAAATAAAAATTGCCATTGCAGTTTACAAGAACAGAGGACACCCATCAAAAGCTTTACGTCGTTATTTTCCGAAATGGCCACAGAAGAATAATTTTGGCTGCAAAATTTGAATTCCACAGGGTAGAAGAAAATGTGCTTCCAAATGGCAACCTTTAATTTCATCCAGCAGGATTGGGGAGCTGAAATAGAGACATTCATTTTGAATCCAAGAGGAAAAGAATTGAATTGATTGAAACAAAATTAACCAAATAGCTTTCCCAAAAAAATAAAAACAAATCTGGCTCTGGGAACTGAACCATTATTTTTTGGGGGGGAAGAGCCATTTCCCAAAGGACTCTCTTATTCCCATTAACAGGATATACTTTCATTGTTAGTTCAAGGAAAATAAATAGCCCTCTGGAATGGAAAGGTAGAGAAGCCAAGCTGAGTATGCTGAGTGTCAAATGTTCCTTTAAAAACCAATTATTTTGTTTTTAATATGATACTTGCAGCCACTGGATTGCAGTTGGGTCTACGTATCCTGGGTTTAATCTTTGCAAGTAATCCTGAATTTAGCCTCTGCAGCTAATGTTGGGTACTGCAGCATTTCTCACACTCATTACAGGTGGTGGTAAAGTACAGAATCTCCTCTGACTCCAGGAAAGTTGTTTCGTGTCATCTCTGTGTACATATCATTAATTCTTGGCCACTGCTTATACAAATGTAGTCTTCGTTCCACATCAAACACAGGGGATGAGTTCAGAGAGGCCCGATTGCCCCCTCCTCCAAAAAAAGCTATATGAGCATCAACTAGGCATCGCCATTTCCCAACACTTATAATCCAACTTTGTTAACTTTGCTAATTAAAACAAATTAAAGGATACATCGAACAAAACAGCTTTTCCAGACTCTGCTATTTCCCTGCAGAATATGGTTGGCCTTTTAAGGGAACATGATGAGGTACAGCCAACAGACAGCTGAAGGGTTGAACAATAGAAGATTTATTGCTCAATGAAATATCAAGTTAATGAAAAACACACGTGTGCTATACTACAGATTTAATAAATATTGCAGGGGGGGGGGGTAGTTGTGTGAAAATAAATAACCAGGCATCCTTTTGATTGCTTTATCAATCCTTTCATTATAAAAATCCTACTGTTAGTTTTAGGCAAGGCTGGATAATTGCTTGTTTACCTCTCCTCCCCAAGCTGAATGTGAAACATGCTTTTCTTTCTAATGAATCATCCACTGCTGAGCACACATTTGCTTGCAGGCCAGCTGGATTGAGAAAAATGGAGGCGGCCCGGTGCAGGCAGCGGAGAAAGAAAGGAGGAAAAAGGGAAAGAGATAGCAGCTCTGTCTCTCACCAAATTGTGCCAAATCACAAAATGTACATTGGGTGGATGAAGGCGGCCTTGGGTATTCTCTGCTGAAGAGCTTCTTAATTGCCGATTCACATTTCTTCTAGCTCATTTCAAGGAGTGGGTGGCTTTTGATCTTTTTCTTTTCTTTTTGATAGATTTGATCCAGATAGATTCAGTGATGAAGCTGCTGTAAAAAACTTCTCTCTCCTGGGTTTTTCAGGAAGTCAGGAATGCCCTGAACTGAGGTGAGAGAAAATAATACTATTTAAAAATAAAAAAAAGGGGGGGGGGAAGGGATACTTTATTTTTCTTGTTGCTGAGATTTGTAAAAAGCCTCTTTTGATGTACTTAGAAGATAGAACATAGAATAATAGGGTCTTGGAGATCTTCTAGGAAAGCATCCAGAGGTTACTCTGGCAGGAGGAAAATCTTCCAAATGAGTCAAAAACACCCATCCCTTCTTCCTTAGCTTCTCATTCCACACTGTCCAAAGGGTGGCTGATCTACTGTATCAGAATTTTTTGGAAAGATTCAGATGCCTGTGGTAGAACAAACCCAAGAAAGGGGTTACTTCCATGTGTATCTTTTTTTTCTCTTTAACTACGAATTCCAAATATTTGACTGATCTTTTTTTCATGGCTAGGTTTGCCTATACAGTTGCCATGGTTCTTCTGAGCGTGATTGTGAGGAAACTCCACCTGCAGCCTGTGGAAGGCCAAGTCATTGACACGAAATATGATCTGGTTACATCACCCAAGGAAGAAGCATGGATAACCATATCCAGGAGGAACAAAGGAGAGGAGTGAAATTTTTGGGGAGAAGAACCCTTTTGCACTACTGGCCATCTTCCAATGCTTCCTTTGAATCATCGTTAAGGCATTCTTGGCCTAAAATATTTTCCTTCCTTCATAAAAAATTCCTTGGATCCTATAAACAAATCTGTAGGATTAATGGGAAAACTGGACCTTGTGAGGCAATGATTAATTTGCCGCTCACTTTCCATTAACCAGAGCAGCAAGAAGTCGCATATTCTGACTTAGAAGTCCTCAGCCATAAAAACCAAGTGTACGCAGTCACATTGTGGAACTGCGCTGTGCATTTGGATATAGGAGCTTTTTTAAAACCTATTTTTAAATGAAGTATCACTCAAGTTTTGAGTTATAGCAGAGAAAAAACTAAAGGTGAACCATTGCTCTAAATTAAGATCCAATATGAATAATGGGTTCATGCAATTCAATAAAAATGGCGGAAGCACACTTCAATTAAGAAACATTCCTGTGTCAGTTGATTATTTCTCTTTCTTTCTGTCAGGCTTGGGTAGAAATGTTAGTCATAACTGCAACCCACTACAAATAATGGGAGCAGTTTATTGGCAGTGCAACTTAACATAGATTCCATTGTTTTTAATGGGATGTAGTCACAGTTAATTTTGAGGCCAAGGTGATATTTGGGGTGGGGAGCTGGAAGAAAATTGGCACTGGTCATTCTAGACTCTTAAGCAAAGAGTAATGCATCTTTCTTTTTTTAAAAAAAATCTGGGCTTGTCTTGAGAGATGGGAAAGATGGCATGCTATTTTTTTTGTTCTTTCTTTCCTTTGCTACATAAGTGTTGAAGCAATTGCACTACCAGTGCATTATGTTTTTTTTAGTAACAGTTTTGATCAAAATGATCTAAAGCAGTCTTTATGTGTAATTATGTGAATTAACCTATTATTTGTCAGTTGTTCCAAGGGGAGTTTCACATTCACCTATACCTTTTTTTATAGAGCAATGCTGTCACTCTGCCTTTCCTATTGCTGAATTTAATAGCAATCTTACCTACTATTTAAATAGTAAACTATAATATAGAAAAACCAAAATCAGTAAATTGACTATACAGGGCAATAGTTTGGAATAGCAACCTGGGGGTTTTGCTTCCTCTTAGAATGTGCGACTCAACTTACGTTTGGTGGTGAGTCATATTTGTTATTTTATAAAACCATTCTTTACATTTGTAGGCATTTTTCCCCAAATGGGGGGGAGGGGGGCTTATTTGTCATTCTTTATCTGTCTCTGGACAGACTGCATGTATGAAAAGTGAAGGTGTGTGTAGGTGAGTGCTTGGATAGATCTTCCTTTTTTGTATGGGTGTAAAATGAGAGAAGTTAATCTTCAGGTATTTTCCAGCATAGCCATTCTCCAATATTCTGAAGTCCACATTTAGTTAGATTGCTTTGCAGAATGATAAAAGTAATATACATCAGAACTATATAGCTTTAGGTTAATGTATGAGCCATGGAACAGTTGGAAGAAACTGCTGATACTGGTGACTATTGCTGCTTGTTACACTTCAATAGCCATATATTTTAACTTTTTCTGGAAGGAATTCATGGGGTGAGGGTGCAAGTAGACAATGGACTGGTCTTGAAAGTTTTTTTAAGGTTCTTGCCAAGGAGATCTTGTTGTACAACAGTATAGCCCAAGTAAATACACCAACATTATCTTAGACATCCTGTTTAGTAAAATCCTGTTCTTATTTGCCATCATTCAAAGCTCATGAAGTAGAAATGTGGGACTACTTGAAAGTTGGGGATTAAATGGATTTACTTTCTGTTTTACCCATCAGTTATCAAATGTGGATTTTTTTTCTTGCATTCGGTTAATCAGAATTCTGATTTATTATCTTGCTATTCTAACTTGATCCTAGATTTGTTTGGGTTTGCAATTCTGATTACTTCTTTACATTCTTTAAAAAAAGTTTATTTTAAATATAGTTTGACATAATTTTGCTTATTCAAGTTAGCATGCTCAGAGGATAACTTAATGGGCTTTTTCTATAAATAGTAGTACTATTATTACATTGTTGAGTAATTGTATTTTACTAAATATTTGACTATAGTTACTTATGCTGGTGTATATTATGAAAAAGAAAGCTTCCTCAACGAATGATTTCCAATTTTAGTTGTCCAGATATTAGCCACAACTTGCCTGTGCCTCTGGATCATCTGGAGATCCAAAATTGAGAATTCTATCTTAAACTGTCCTCAAAACGTCTTGCTGCAATGAATGTGGTACTCTAAAAAAAATGATGTTAAAACAAGGCTCACTGAGAAACCAATTATTTGGATGTTCATGTAGGTATGAAATTGGAAGCAGGCATGGGATGAAAGTAGGGAAATAAAAGCTCTTGCTTGCTAAAAAATGCCAGTGAGGATTGGACACTAAACTATATAATGCTCTCTAATCAGCACAGTTGGTTTTAAAGCGGCTTTTGTAAAAATTTTATATAATTACCAAAAATAAATTTTGTCTTAGCTTCTGATTTATAGTTTTTCAACAAGTGTCCACAAAATACTTGGTAAGTGTTATGCTTAATATAAGCTTGCTTTCAGAATGCCATAAGAATTTTGGAATTGTGCAACTCTGGAGACAAGATTTTACTGGAAATATGGTATCGTGTACTTCCGGAAATAGTATCAAGAGGAGAATGCTCTTGCTCAATACCAAGAAGATGGACTAAGTATTGGTAATAGAATCAATTTATGCAAATAGAATGGGGATTAATCCAATCTCCATTGCCCCACCATTAAACATGCATTTAGGGGTATCACTAGATAATGCCAAGGGCTATTCAACATTAAGGTTTATACACAAAATGAATGATGGGAAATGAAAACAAGTTGTAGACTAAGCAGGGCCAGAAGACTGTATTGCATTTCTGGAGTGTGAAATGACATGTTGAGAAGTCTGCAGGCAACCAAACCATGTTCTGCTCAATGATCCACTGTTTTCAAAATAAAGTATTGAGATTTGGGGAAATGTGTATCTTTGCAACAGAAGTGCTTGCCTTAAGGAAGAGGCTTCAAATGTGCAGTACTATAACCCCTTAATGAGAGCTAATTTGGTGCAGTGGTTAAGGCATTGGGCTAGAACTTGGAAGAGTGCCCTGGCCAGCTGGGTGACCTCGGGTCAGTGAGACACATTTAACCCTAGGAAGGAGACCATCTCCAAAATCTTTGCCAAGAAAACTACAGGGACTAGTACAGGCGGTCACTAGGAGTCAAAAACTGTCTCAAAGCCCCCCTCCTCCTTAAAATGGTAAATGAACTGATGCAGCCTCCTTCCATGAATAAACTTTAATTGGGTTTAAAGGTTGAACTATGCAACTCAATGAGCTTCCATGGTTAAGGATAGCCCACAACCTGAATCTCTCAGATTTCCTCCAATACCTCTCGAACTTTCCCCTCACATCCAACGTAGGCTCTCATTTCATTGCATATTCCAAAATAATTTTCTTTTGGTACACACATCTTTTCAAAATGATTGAAAACCAAACCAGTTAAAAGTTTTTAAGTTCTGCGTAAAAGAAGGGGGGGGGAATGAAATGTTGACTTTGGGTTTTGACAGTTAAGTGGGTTATTTTTATAGAAATGGCTAGTGGTTATTATTTGGCATAATTAAAAAGTTGATATTATAACTTCAGAATTCAAACAATATTATTGGCTATAGCCGGAAGGCATTTAGAAGGTATTTCAGAAATAATTCTTTCAAATTGTTCATATAATTTAGGAATAAATCATGTGGTACATGCAGATACTTCCCTGCCTGTTATTTCTTTTAGATATTTAATTTATATACAAATATGCATGTGTGTGCTTGTGCAGCAATGTGTGTTGCAAGTTGCAGTGTTACAAGAACAAGCTTTTGGCATCATCTTTATTTACAAGAATGCTTGTGGGCTCATAGGTGTTGTTCTCCAAAAATATATATAACTGGCTGATAGCTTCAATCAAGTGCAGCAAAATTATTGCTTACCTGCTCAGGAAAACTTTTGAAAAAGCTTAGCTTAAAAAGAGGTAGTAGAGAGAGGGGCACCCTAAGAAGAATGATGGAGAAGGGGAGCAATCTCATCAGTTTGCCCTCAGGAAAACCTCAGAGGGTATTTTGTGACAACTGTTTTGTGAAAGCATCCGTCACATGTTCTCCAGCGTGAAGAATGGAGAATCCACCAATGGGTTATCTTGGACCTCCTGCCCACGTAGACCAAATCAATCAAAGCTGCCACGCCCGTCTGGCTGAGGGCACGCCTCCAGTTTCGTTTTGGTCTTCAGCCCAGACAGACGTGGTAGTTTTGGCTCCCAGCGATTTGCAAATCAGGTTTAGTTATAACTATTCAATTGGTGGATTCTTTCATTGTTTTTCTGTTTTCTCTTCTGACCAGCGCTGGAATCAGCGCTGTTTCTAGAAGGGAAAATAAGTTTTAATTGTTGTGAGTGCCTTTTCGTTGAGTTCGTGTTCCCCCCCCCCACAGCTGATCATCGCGGCTGCCGTTTTGGGCGCTGCGAGGCGATCCGATCCCCATCGGCTTTTCCTTAGTTTTTTTGCCTTTCTCGCCTTCTAGGCTTCTCTGGGGGGTGTCCCCTGGGGGTGGGAGTGCGTTCCCCTCCTCTTCGGACCGCTTGGGTCTTTGGATTTTTCGGCCGATCGTCGCGGCCGCCATTTTGGCCGCCGCGACTCGATCGGCTGCCTTATTGTGAGTCTGTGAGGTGCTGGTTTAATTTGGGAGAGCTGTTGACGTGAGGGGGGTGCTCCCTATTCTCCAGCTGTCCCAGGGTGCCCAAATTTATACCCGAGTGTTGCGGCCTCCATTTTTGGCGCCGTGTGGAGCACAGACAGAATTGGTTTCGGTTTCACCTTCCCACCTCACCAGCTTTCAGGCCGGCCTTCTCCTGATTAAAAAGGCCGATCAGCCTACTTTAGTTTTCCCCTGGCGTCTGCCATCTTAGTTCACTCAAACAGGGACTCAAATGCCACACCTTTTTTTATTTTTTATTTTTGTCCCTTTCACTAATCAGGCCTTTCATCACTGCCAGTTGGGGCCTTATTTCCAGGGACATAGGGGTCCCCTGTATTGTATATTCAAGCCACACAATTATAGTCATTGGGCATTGCCAGTTATAGCCTGTTGCCATAGTCTGCATCTAGTGAACGGTCAATACTGAGCTTGCCGTCACTAAGTGAGACACGTGTTGATCCCGTCACTAAACGCGAAATTGGCCTCAAAGTAGGTCTCACGCTCAGTCTCATCATCGCTGGTGACCCGCGACATCCATCGCTAAGTGTGAGTCCGCGCTTGCCGGTGGGCCGGACCATCACTGATCCACATGGAGGCCAGTCCCACCTCGGTGGTTAACAGCCGCATCTCTTGCAGACCGAGACGCTTTGGCACCCCACTGAAAACTCTCGCTTTACAATGGCAGATAACACCGAGCCACAGGCTACCACCTCCAGTGGACACGGAAAGCGTAAGTCCTCTAGTCAGGAGGCAGCTGCAAAAATTAAGGCCAAGACCAAGGCCGGCTCAAAGAAAGCAGCCTCCAAGGCGGCCGACAAACAGGCCAGCTGTAGGCATCATGCCCTGGAGAGACAATTCTCCCGTGCACAAAGACTGGCTGTAGGGGAGACGGTTAAGCCGCCCCTACCACAAAGGTGGCACTACCTTGTGGCCCTCAACCTGAGCCTCAGGCCCCATGGTCACCAGAGCGGGATTCAGAGGGGGCTCCTTCAACTGGTCCTTATCAGGAACTCCTTTCCCTCTTTGAAGAGGAACAGGGACTTCAGGACCCTAAGGCTCCAGAAGCCACATTTACCCCAACTGCAGCGGGGCTCCGACCCCTTGAGGGATCACCCCTGGTGGGCCAGGCTCCAACTGCCACCTTTACCCCCACAGCAGCGGGGCTTTGTGAGCTGGAGGATCCATCCTTCAAAGCTCATCTGCAAGAATTGGTTTCTCAGGCAGTTGCTCAAGCCATGATGCCCATGAGGCGTCCTCAAGTGACTCCCGCTCCCATGATTCCTATGCCATTACCTGACCCATCGAGGTCAGGTGCCCTCCAGTACCCAATTTCTGATTCACCTCCTCACTCCTCTGCCAGCGGGGGCTCAGAATACGCGGAGTACAGTCAGGCGGAGGGAGAGTGGTTGGACGATGAGGAGCCTACTCAGGAACCTCCTCCTCTAATAGGACTGTTTAATCCCTCGCTATTTCCGTCCCTGCTCCGCAAGGCCTGTGCGACCGGTAGGATACATTCGGTTCAGCCTTCGGTACCTGAACAGGTGCCTGAACAGCTTCCTGGCCGGTTTTCAGAACCGGTGGTGCTACACAAATATATACCTTGCCCCCCCATGTTTTTAAAACCCATTAAGGGTCAATGGGAGGCCCCAGGTGCTCCTCCCTCTATTGGGGGAATAGACCGCAGGTTGCTTGACACGGAACCAGTCCTGAATGAGGCCCTGGAGGTGCCTGAGGTTGATGAGTCCTTAATGCCCTTATATTCTGATTCCAAGGTACCTGGAGATATAGGGGAGGCGTTGAAGCCCGAGGATAAGAAATCCGAGGCTTCTTTCCGCAGGACACACCAAGCTTCAGCTTGGTCAATAAGAGCTTCTACTTCAGCCTCATTCTTTACCAGGGTCTCTCTTATGTGGCTCCGCCAATTGCAGGCTAGAATTCCCCCGGAAGAGGTAAGAGTCCATCAGGACTTGACAAAGCTCATGGCCGCATCACTGTACATGGCGGACGTGTCTTTGCAGGCTGCCAGATTCTCTGCCCGTGCCATCGCATCCAACGTCTCCGCACGCAGGCTTCTATGGCTTAGAAATTGGAAGGCCGAGACTAGACACAAATGGCGCGTAGCTTCAGCCCCGTACCACGGCGCCTGCCTCTTTGGGGAGGCCCTGACCCCCTACTTAGTCGAAAACAGGGAGAAACGAAGGGTTCTCTATCACCTTTCCAGGAGACCTGGTCATCGTTTCTCCCCGTATACCCGTCGACAGCCCTTTCGGACGGGATCAGATTTGGCCTCAGCACAGGTCTCCCGGCCATTTCCCAAAGGCCCGGACCGTTCATTTGACCGGTCTGGGTACAGGGACAGATACAGACAGCAGGCCCAGGGTAAGAGATCCTTTCGAGGCAGGGGCGGCCATCCCTTCCATAGACCCAGGTGACTCGGGAAGGGAGGCTCCCATAGGTGGCAGACTAACTTTCTCCACCAATGGGAGACCACGACCACGGACTCTTGGGTGCTAAGCACCATCAGGGACGGCTGTCTCTGGAGTTCATGGCCAGGCCACCCCGGTGCTTTGTTTCCTGTCCCCTCCCCAGGAATCCAGTCAGGAAGACCCTCCTGGGGGAAGCCATTCTGCATCTATCACACATACAAGCCATAGAACGGGTACCAGTCGATCAGCTGAAACAGGGTTTTTACTCCATCCTATTCGTTGTTCCAAAAGCCTCAGGGGGATGGAGGGCGATACTAGACCTCAAGGGCCTGAACTCTCACCTGTCGTACCGAAAGTTCAAGATGCAGACGCTTCAGTCCATCTTGGCAAGCGTAAGACGGGGGGACTTTCTGATGTCCATAGACCTTACGGAGGCGTACCTCCACATCCCTATACATCCAAACCATCGGCAATATCTCTGGTTTTGTTATTCCAACAATCATTACCAATACAGAGCCCTCCCGTTCGGCCTATCCTCGGCTCCCAGGGTCTTCACCAAGATCCTGGCGGTACTTGCCGCACACCTACGGCTAGTACCGGTGCGCGTCCAATGTTACCTGGACGACATTCTCATCCAGTCGTCCTCCGCTCTGGCCGCCCAGGCGGAACTGGCCCTCACCATAAGGACCCTTCAAGGTCACCGTTTCTCAGTCAACTTTCAAAAAAGTCAATTGACTCCCTCAACACGCCTACTACACTTGGGTGCGATAATAGACACAGACCTTTGCCGGGTCTATCTGTCTCGAGACAGACAAAACAGCATTCGAGACATGGTTCTCAAAATCTGCAGGGAATGTGTAGTAACACTGGCTGTCCTCTCCCAGTTACTGGGAAAGATGATATCTTGCCTAGAGATAGTGCCTTGGGCCAGACTACACTCCAGACACCTTCAATGATTCTTGCTCCCATTCCAAAGACTGGGCACAAGCTCTTCCAACCAAAGGGTACGGGTCCCCCTTCAGACCCTAAGATCCCTTCTGTGGTGGGCTTCCCCAGAGGTGACAAGAGGGTCGCTATTCAAGGAGCCCAGTAGGCTAACATTGATCACAGACGCCAGTCTGTTTGGCTGGGGGGCTCATTTCCAATCCCAGTTGGCTCAGGGTCGGTGGTCCAGAGCAGATCTGACACACAATATCAACTGGCTGGAACTGAGAGCCATTCATCTGGCCCTTCGCCACTTCTGTAACCAGGTTGCGGGGCAGCACATGCTGGTCCTCACGGACAACGTGGCGGCAAAAGCCCATGTGAACCGTCAGGGCGGTACCCGATCCCGATCTCTCATGGCCGAGGCCATGTTATTGGGGTCCTGGGCAGAAAACAATCTCCTCTCCCTGAAAGCCGAACACATCTCGGGGGAGGCAAATCGTCAGGCAGATTTTTTAAGCCGGGCAACAGTAGACCATTCGGAATGGAGTCTACATCCGGATCTCTTCAGGGAGATATCAGAGAGGTTCGGGTTGCCGGTCCTGGACCTATTCGCCTCTCCGGCGAACTCCCAACTTCAAAGGTTCTTTTCCAGGTTCCCCTCTCCGGGGGCGGAGAGGACGGACGCTCTTCGCAGCCCTTGGCCAGGGGGACTGCTGTATGCCTTCCCACCTATCCCTCTGATCCCAGCAGTTATCAGGAAAGTATTGCAGGAACAGGCAGAGGTCATATTCATTGCCCCGCACTGGCCGAGACGACCAACCTCGTGAGCCTCTCCATGGTCCCTCCGTGGAGGATTCCTCCAGATCGGATTCGACTAGTGCAGGGAGTCATACAACACCCGGAACCTCAGTGGCTGCAGTTAGCCACTTGGCACTTGAATGCAGGGCCTTGGCCCAAGAATCTTATTCCTTGGGAGTGATTTCTATGATTCAGGCCTCCCGGAGACCGGCGACCAATTGCATTTATGACTCCACTTGGAGACATTTCTGCCGTTGGTGTGACAGCAATCACTTAGCTATCTCAGAGGTAACCATTCCACGGATATCTGTTGGAGGGTGTTGATAAGGGCTTGGCGCCCAACACTATTCGCCGACAGGTCTCGGCTCTGGCCACGGTGTTTACCTGTGACACCTTGGAGCCACTGGCCCATCACCCCAAGGTACGATCCTTTCTCAAAGGGGTCACCAACAGTAAACCACCAGTAGTACATAGGTATCCCACTTGGGAGTTGCCCCGGGTCTTACAGGCCCTTACTCAGGCACCTTTCGAACCCATTAGGTCCTGCACCTTTAGGTCCTTGTCTCTTAAGGTTGCTTTCTTGGTTGCAATTACCTCGGCTAGGCATATCTCGGAGCTCTCAGCTCTTTCTGTCAGAGAAGACTTGTGTGTTTTTCACACGGACAGAGTGGTCCTGCACTTGGACCCCTCATTTGTTCCTAAAGTAAACACCATTTTTCACAGGGCACAGGAGATCGTGTTACCGAACCTTTGCCCTAATCCGTCTCATACTTTGGAAAGGCAATGGCACACACTCGATGTTCGCAGGGCGTTGTGCTGTTACATCAAGCGGACGGAGTCCTTTCGTAGATCTGAAGCCCTTTTTGTTTCCTTCCATCCGGCCTCCAAGGGTAAGAAGGTATCTTTTTCTACCATTGGCAGGTGGATTAGAGCCTGTATTTCCGAAGCGTATCTGACATCTTCTTTAACGGTTCCAGGTCACTTGACGGCCCATTCCACTCACAGTGCTGCTACCTCAGCAGCATGGGCCACACAGGCCAGCACTGAGGACATTTGCAGGGCAGCGACATGGTCCTCGCCTTCCCCTTTTGTGCGCCATTATCGCCTTGATAAGTTTGCCTCGGCGGAGGCCTCTTTTGGCCGCAGGGTACTGCAACAGGTGGTGCCGGCAGCAGGGACACTGGCCCAGTCTGCTCCCCTCCCATTGGGACAGTAGGGTTTTGGTAAGTCCCATTGGTGGATTCTCCATTCTTCACGCTGGAGAAGGGGCGTTGTCTTACCTGAACGCCTTTTCTCAGCATGATGAATGGAGAATCCACACCCATCCCTTGGATGCAGTCAGGTCCAGTGTTTAGGGTCTGGGAGCCAACACGTCGTACAGTCATTGGCTTCACCCTTTCGAAACTGGGGGCGTGCCCTCAGCCAGACGGGCGTGGCAGCTTTGATTGATTTGGTCTACGTGGGCAGGAGGTCCAAGATAACCCATTGGTGGATTCTCCATTCATCACGCTGAGAAAAGGCATTCAGGTAAGACAACGCCCCTTCTCAACATTCCAAATGTGTCCACCAGCATTTCTACTTATTGAGTCAAAAGATAATCTCAAAAGAAATATAATTGTCACACATGTTATCTGACTGTGTTTACATTGTAGTGGTTTCAGAAAGGCTTACGCTATGGGGAAATGGGGAACAAAGGTTTGAATGCTTATCTCAGAAGAAGCATTTCAGCAATCTGAGAAAAAAAATGTTTCAGAGAGACTCCACCTTAATCAACAAGTTAGAGCTAAGGCTACTAACAGAGATATAACCTACGTTGAATAGGACTTAGAACATGGGATAGACTAGAAATCCTCTTATGTACTTGCTATTACAATGCTGGGCTGAATTGACTGTGGTTGACGCTGGAGTATTTTAGATTATTCCTGGTGGATTATTTCAATCCATTTTGGTTATGGCTTTGGGGTGGCTTAGGTTTAAACTTTAGAGTTTAAAGCAGCCACAATAACTGATCACAAACTAACACACATCATTAGTCAGTAGTCACTCAATTTGGCCTCTTTCTTTGGGTGATTCCATTGACATAAATGAGCCACTGTCTGGTTAAAATTGGATATATAGACATTCTTATGTAGAACTATGACAACTGATCTAGCCAAAAAGGTTGTCTATAGGAGAGTTCCTATGAGTGCTTCTGTTGATGTTTCAGTTGAGTCCTAGAATAGAGAACTCATTAGAATTGTATACACATTTGCCTCCAGCATTCTTTCAAAGTCACTAGTCAGCCCCATGGTACCTGGAAGGATTCAATGAGCTGAAGCAGCAAAGAAGACATTACAACACAGGTAGAGAAAATTTGTCTCACATCTGATAATGTAGAGCAGGGGTCTCCAATCCCCCCCGGTCCATAGCCTAGTACCGATCTGCGGTCCATTGGGAATCGGGCCACACAAGCAGTGGCCAAGCGCACAAAGCTCCATTTGTGCAAGCAGCGGGTGCATGTGCGTGAAACCATCTCCTCTTTCCCCCTCCCCCCACTGCAGCTGCTGGTCCGCAAAGCCAGAAAGGTTGGGGACCGCTGATGTAGAGAGTAAGGAAGATGAACCTGACAGAGATAGGCCAGATCCATTATCAAAACAACAAGGGGAAAACATGGCTTAAGTCCCAAACAAGAAAAAGTGATGTTCAAAAGATTCAGGCAGACACCTTCCTAATTCACATGAACATAAGGGGAGGGGGCAAGTAAAGTATAGACAGATTTGAAAGATTGTGTTAATATAGCCAAAGTTGATAAAAAGTAGTTTTAGTCTTCATGTGGAGTTGATTTTTTGGTTTGGCCTATGTACTGGGGCTGACAATCTTGTAATTCCTGAAGATGGGAATAGGCTATTTGGGGCAGTGTCATGTTCCCACTTCATCCTTGCCCAACCTGTCTTATATCTTCATGCCATGAAGATCTGGGAATGGACCTGCCAAATATTATTAATTGCCCCCTGAGGAAGGGAGGTTGCCTTTCTGTTTAATAGAGGCATTTTCAAAACAAGGAGATCCACTAGTCTCCTAGGTAGGAGATCTTTCAGAGATAGTCCCACTGCTTTCAAGGCTAACAGCCATTAATCCCCATGAATTGGTCCAACCCCTTTTTGAAGTCAGCCAGGCTGGTTGCCAGGATATCTCATGGTAGCAAATTCCAAAGTTTAATTATATGTTGTTAATTTTTTTTAAAAAAAATATCCTTTTATCTGTCCTCCAGGATTAAATGGGTAATCTTTGCTTCTAGTATTTTGGGGAGGGGAAATAGTCTATTGTATTCATGACATGCATAATTTTGTACACTGCAAACCTATTCCTTATTTTTATCAACTTTGGCTTCATTAAGTCTTCCAAATTTGCCTATGCTTTGTAGATTAAAAAGTGTCCGGTATTATAACATTTCCTCCAACTCCTTGATTATCTTAGTTGCTCTCCTCTGGAACTGCACTATTCCAGATGCAGTCACATCATTGATTTATAAGGGTATTATAATATTGGCACCTCTGTTTTCATTACCATTTCTTCTTATCCCTAACATGCTGTTGGCCTTTCTTTTTTTCAGTAGATGAACACCTTCATTGAATAGTTTCCCCTTACTCCAAGATCGCTTCTCATCTGTCTTCTACAAGTTCTGATACCCTTTGTTTGTAGTACATATGATTTTCAGCACCAATATGCACTGTATTATACCTACTTGCTCATGTCAGATGATATCTGTCTTTTTAATGCCCACTCCCATAATATTTAGAGGTCCCCTTGGACCTCTTTGCAGTTGTTTATTTTTATCTAAACAATATGGTGCCATCAGCAAACTTGGGTATTCCCCCAGCCATACCTAATTCCTGATAATTTATCAATTCATTAAAAACTGTTTTAGGACAGGTGGAGTCTGTGGTCAGAGTACTTTTTATCAGCTTTGGCTGTTGGACCATTTGCGTCTTTCATAGATAATAACCTCAAACTTCCAGGTTTGATTTCCCTAATAAGCTCTATATATGACTGTCTTGTGTATCTCTTGGAAGCTTCAAGTAGTATAAAATTAATCTCTTGAGTATTCTGCAGAGACCATTTTATACCAGTTTTGAAATGTTTATACTGGTTGCCATTTGTTTCCATTTAATGTAAGGTTTTACTATTCTGATAGCCTTAAATGGCTTTTTTCTAAGACCCCTGAGAGAAAGCCTCCTCTTAGGAGATTCTCCCTACCAACTAAGATAGTCAGGAAGACCCTTCCTGTGACAGCCATTGCTTTCTCTATGGTTGCCCTACGGTTGTGGAACTAATTTCTCAAGATCATACAGTGATTGCCATCTACACAGACCTTTGACCACCTTTAAAACCCTCTGTTTCAATTGGCCTACAAAGAAAAGAAAAAAATAGATCTTATAAACAGGGATTAGCAATGCAACACAATGTCCATGAATGCCAGGTCATCTGTAATCCACCAATAATGCCTGCGCCTCTCCCTGGTTCATTTAAATTTGGTGCAGACAAAATCTTGAAGGATCATCATATTACAGTATACAAGACTTGAATAATTTGGGTGGGTGGGTGAGGGAGGACTGCAAGTTATTAAATCAATTCCCAGTGGGTTTTTTTTAATTGTGCTCAGGAGAAGCTTTTGCTGGGATAAGTAAAAGATCCAGGCTAATTCCAGCAAAATATTGATTAATCCTATAAAAATAAAATTTCCCTTAAATTGGGAGGATTTTATGTGACTGTGGATATATCTTTGTGGTTTTCTTGGAAATGATGAACCATTGTTTTCATTCAGAGCGTTTTTTCAATCTCCAACTCTAACCTGGTGTTCCCTGGGGGTGTACTCTCAAACTCTTTATTAGGCTCAATCCTGCTTAGCTTCCAAGCCCTGACAAGGTCAGTCAGCCAGCCTATAGATAATCTTTTAAATACAGGAAGATCTCATGTGAGTATTGCAGGTCGAGTTAAGCACAGATATGCTAGGCATTTGTGCATTTTTTTTTTAGTACAAATATACCACTGACCCTGGAAACTGATAGCAATCTGTGAGGGGCTGATAGTAACTGAAGGTATAAATGCAAAGTTTCTCTCCAGTGCTGCAGCATTCAATTATTCTGGCACTGCATGGAGTGTTTCTGAAATTTATGACTCATAATTTGCTTAGCAATATAAGCGTCCATTTTTCAGTGCTGAATAATCCAGTTACAATGCCAGCGGTTTTTTTTTCTCATTTAAAAATATGTGATCTGCTAGCAGTGCTTTCTGATTTTTTAAAATAAAAAAAACTATGTTTCTGCTACTGCTACAACAACAACAACAAAATGTAATCAGAAATAGAAATGCATATTCTTTCTTCCTTAGTGTGGTAGACCATGTTCTATATAAGAACCATTTAAAATTAGCTGTATATCAAGCCAGATCAGCCTTGCTGTAAGGGAAAGATGGGGATTGCCAGTCCATGCACTGCATCTCCACTTTTAGGTTAAAATCATTATACGCTGCACTAAGATGCCAAAGGGAAGAAAACTGGAGTAGGGGGCGCCACCAACAGAAATACGAAATAGTTTTTATTCATGAGGGGGGGTGGGAAAAGGATAAAAGCTAAGTGTTGCCATGGCAATGTTTGCGTGAAGACACTTGTTTCAATCTATTTCATTCCAACCCCTCTTTTGAAATGGTGCTCTCAAAATTTCCCTCCTGCCACAGCTCTTCAGTGAATAACCCCTGCATAAAATGAAGATGAAGGCTGTAATGTTATCCTCTGTTAACACTTAACTGAAAATGAGAGCTTCAGAGGAAGCTGGCATTCCCATTGCTTTTTTCTTTAAGGCTCACAGATGGCCTTGCTCTCAGGAAATCAGAGCTGGCAGGGGCTTCTGATTTCATTTAACCCAACTTCCCCCACTGAAAAAAAATTCCACTGCTATAAGATTCCTGACTGGGGGCATCCAGACTCTACTCTGAAATTTCTATAAAAATAAGACAGTGTTACACTGTATTTTTTTTTATCTGTACACAGATTTAACAACACAGAGAACTCCCTAGCCTGGGTACCCAAAGCATAATTTATAACCTGATTAAATGTCTCAATTGCATGCATGAGAAAGAAATACAATCATTCAGTTTAAAGATACATGAAATCTTAGAAATGCAAGAGGAACTCCCCTTTCTGCTGGATTTAAGCCTGCTTCCCTATCATTATGCTCTATGGTAAATAGAATTAACTCATTATTTCATTTGCAGAGAAGAACACATTATTATTCATTGGGCATGCTCCTATAACGCACTTAATTAGTTCAGGGGTTACTATATTGTGAGAAAAACTAACAGTGGGTCAAGTGACCCAATCAACCATTCTCAGGAGTTTCGATTTAACCCAAAAATAATCCTAGTAATACATAGGGAATGCAATCCTACATCTACTAAGTCACTTGTATGGTAGAAACATCTCTTTAAATTTTTCTTTCATTCAGTCATATCCAATTTACAGAGACTGCAGTTTTCTTGGCAAGGTTTTTCAGAAGTGGGTTGCCATTGCCTTCTTCCCAGACCTACAAGAGAGTGATTGGCCCAAGGTCATTCAGCTGGCTTTTTGCCGGCTCATGGTCTCCTGGTTTCTAACCTCTATCTTAACCACTACACCAAACTGGATCAGTTTGAAGATTTACAAAACAATGAAAACCAACACCTAATAGCCCATTTGCACCATCATTGTTCATTTTAGCACTAGAGGCACTGGTGGGATTCAAATATGTGAACAACCAGTTCTCTGTTGGATGCCACTTCCGGAAGTCCATTCTGGGCCTGGGCAACAAAAAATTAGCTACCGGTTCTGCCGAAGTGGTGCGAACCGGCTGAATCCCACCATTGACTAGAGGTATTCACTAGGGACAAAAGACAGGGTGATAGAATTATAGGAGTGCACGTGAAAAAGGAGACATATAAATGAAGCACATATGCAGATGATCTCATTTTGATACTAGAAAATTCTCTGGAAGGAATAGAAATACTAATGGATTAATTAAAAGAATTTGGTGAGTTAGCTGCATTTAAAATTGTTTTTTTAAAAATTAGAAAGGCTAACTGCAAATGGAAGACAAAACAAAAAGATAAAACTGGTTTTAAAATTGAGAAGAAGATAAAATATTTAGGTATTACTAATATACTGTAATATGAATTGTATGTTGTACTAGCATAATTATGTTAAACTGTGGAATGAAATTAAGAAAGATATCTTAAAGAGGGAAAAGTTAAATCTATCATTGCTTGGTAGAATATCAGTGATAAAAATGAATGTACTTTCTAGAATGATGTTTTTATTCCAGGCAATATCAATATTGAAAAATTATCTATTAATTTTTAAACAATGGCAAAAAGACTTATCAAGGTTTATAGGGCAGGGGAAAAGAGAGTAAGGTTTTACAAAATGCAAAAGAATGGGGAAGATTA
Source organism: Azemiops feae (assembly GCA_023970755.1). Classification (NCBI taxonomy): domain Eukaryota; kingdom Metazoa; phylum Chordata; class Lepidosauria; order Squamata; family Viperidae; genus Azemiops; species Azemiops feae. The sequence continues at coordinate 128,165 of JALGBA010000368.1, forward strand.
GCATTACCCAGTCTTAAATTATATTTTACTGCATATTGTTTAGTATGGATGAAGGAGTGAATATTGTTAAGAAATAAAAGAATGTTGGAGTTGGAAGATTACAATTTGAGATTTCGATGGCATGATTTTCTATGGTATGACAAAATGAAAGTGAGTATATATTTTTTTATCTGAGAACTATTTTATTAAGAATATGGAATAAATCTAAATCTGGTTAAAGATTTTTAACATATGAGGATCTATTATTACAACATAAGGGAGAAATTAAGATGAAGACAAGAGAACAATTAGCTACAGAAGGATATTTTTTCAATGGTTTTTGATGAAATAGAGATTTAGCATGCACAAAAGGATAACGAATTGAGAAGAAAATTTGAAGTAGAGCCATGTACAAATGACGCTCAAACCTAAAAATGTACAAATTATTAAGATTTGAAACAAGATGAACAGGTTAAAGACTGTATGGTGAAATGGGCTGCAAATTTTGGTTACAATATAACTATGGATATAGGGGCAAAAATGTGGGAAAATAAATTGACAAGCCAAGCTCTGTAGATACAGGTGGTTATTGAGAGTGGAGGCAATGGCATTGTGACACCACTATGAAATGTTGCACTTACATTGTGATGCTGCAATGAATATTTCATTATGGTTAGGAATGGATGTTTATCCATGTAGACCTTTAAAGGTTAAAATCAGTACTTTGAATTGCACCTGGAACCCATTAGAAGCCACAGAAGTCTCCCTGTAAAACAAGTTAAATGGCTATATCACCCACCAGCTGTATTTTGTATTAATTACAGTTTCTGAATAGTCATTAAAAGCAGCCCAAAACACATGTACAGAGAGCAAGTTGTGGGTGCTCAAATGGTTGCAATGAGAGGACTTGTTCATTTATAAAACAGATGCTATATTGAAGCCCTTTTCCCATTACACATTTAATCCAGTGAGTCATTAATGTAGTCAGAAGTGGCAACATGTTATTATATTAACTGAATAAAAAATCACCACCTTGGGAATATAAAGTCTCATCCACTTTCTCTTAGATGTGCCTGCAGTGAGTTCTTTTGAATTTAATAAAGGAAATAATATAGATAGGTAGGTAGATTACAAAGATTTATTTCTGAAGCATTCCTCAGAAATTGTTAAAATGTCTCTGCAAATAAAACCATTAAAGAGTCTCTTGATATATTAAAAACTAATGTATTTGTTTTGACCTGTGCCTTAAAAACCAATTACTAAGTGAGAAATAGTTATGCTAAAAAAAGTTGACTCAATATCCTGCTGTATCTAGGACAGTGCATGTACAGAGAAAAGTGCTTAGTGGAACTGGGATTCACCTTAAGGGCACCGTCCAGGAACTCTTTTTCAAATCTCTCCATCCACATCTTAATAAAGACGAGATTCCTAATAACAGTAGCAGCTGTTGTTTCAGTCCTTAGATCTGGCTTTCCCTCTGTTGGGGAACCCAGGCAAATCCATTCTCTCAGAAGTTTGACGATGAGACTAATTCCAGTTCAACCTGTTGACTGCTTTCTAATTAACCATGAGTCACCGACTGCAGCAAGGTTAACATCAACCACACCTCTTTAGCTGAAATACAGAACATAAATTTTCTCATAGATGTTCTATTATGTGGACTGAAATAGCAATATCTTTCATAAATACAAGTTCTGATGCATATATGTTAACTGAATCTTGCATCAATTGAAAAATATCGGAGGTATAAAATTATTACTCTATTTCACTTCTGTGTGAATCAGTTTGTCAACTGTCAGTTTTCTGTTCCCGTATCTAAGGTCCAATGTGCCCTATACATATTGATGGGGTAAATAGTCAAGCATCAGTTTCCACACAAAGTCTCATACTGACAGCTCCAGCTTTATTTTAAACTAAATGCTTTCAGTTCTTTTTATATGTACATTTCTGTCAAGATGTACTTACTAAAAAAGAGAACATGTGAAGACAAGGAAAGTTCATAAAAAAAGAGAAAGAACTTCTAAATGCTGTAGCATTTTAATGTCCTGTTCATAATGAGATATACGCCACCATCTCTCTAAGTAACTTTGCCATTAGGTACTTCAGCCCTATGACATAGTGTTCAGGTTACAATACAAGACTGGTAGTACTCATCTGATTTTGGTAATAAAGGGAATAGTGGAAGTCTACCTGACTTGTACAACAGAGACTTGGAGGAGAGAGGGAGATGGGCTCGTATCTATCTTCCTAGCATCTAGCCTATGCTCTCTAATTTTATTTATTTCACCTTTGAGTCAGTTTTTTTTACTCTTGTGACTCCCTGGACTAGTTCTTACAGTTTTCTTGGTGATATTTCAGGAGTGGTTTCCCATTACCGTATTCCTAGGGCTGAAAGAGAGTGATTTACCCAAAATCATTCATTCTACTTTGTGCCTAAGGTAGGACTAGAACTCATGGTCTCCCAGTTTCTAGGCTGGACCCTTGACCATTATGCTAAACTGTCCCTCTATATTCTTTAATAGGGCAAGCTATGATTGATTGATTGCTTTGATTTGATTTGATGCCCATCTCGCCTTGAGGAGATTCTGGGTGGCTTACAGCATTCAAGCTATAAAGAGTGTATATGATTGTAATTCATAAGAATAAAATCTTCCTTAAAAATAACACACAAAAGGTATGATACCAATAAGAAGACCAGACTATACAAAGTGCTTATATTTCAACTGAAGATTCTGTTACTATCCTACTTTCCCCTCATTCAATCTCCAGATAAACTGAAAAATTAATCTCAGAGACTGGAATTCCTAGATTAATAGAACTTGATGACTTGTACTATAGACCTTCTACTTCAAGTCTGAGATGGCTAAGGAACTCATAGCAGTCAGAAACTATTTCAGTTAGTCACAGGTGCACACTGACAAGGTCAAAGTCAGTATTTTATCCTTCCCAGGAGTTGCCGTTTGGATAAGGATGTCTCTGGTCTCTTCATTGCTCACTGTATGGTTATATCCCATCCTAAGTATAGTCAGAAGAACAATTAAGATGATCCACTCAAACAGACCATTGAATCCATGATGATATAATCAAGAGAGTGATGGCTTCTCAGCTTCCAGTTACTTTGCTTTGTAACTTATCCAATTTTAACCTGACTTCTCCAAGATCCACAGGTTAAGACTACCTTGGCTTGAAAGGGGATTATTTTTCTGACGTCTCAGTGGCTTTTAATACCATCAATCATAGTAGCCTTCTAGATTGCCTGATAGATCTGGGAATAGGAGGCATTGCTTTGCAATAGTTCTATTCCTATCTCTCAGATGGATTTCAAGCAAAGTTGCTTAGAGACAGTTTGCTCCTTGAAATGAACATTATTTTCCTCTGGGCCCTAGTTTGTCTCCAATGCTTTTCAGTATTTTTATTAAACCTCTAGATTTGGATTGGGGGGCTGCCAGTAAGGTGAGGACTTCACTACCAGTAATGGTATTTCCATGAATGTCTACTTATAATTAGAAATAGGTTGATAAGGGAGAATGAGTTGGAACTAAATTCAGACAAAGTTAGGATGCTCTTTGCGAAAAGCCATAGTTTGAAAGAGATGGCAGATCTGGGTGTTCTGAATGGGATTATGTTCTCCTAAAATAATCAGTTTGAGTTACTTTTAGATCTGACTCTGCTTCTCTAGATTAAGGCAATATCAGGATTATCTTTGATGAGCTTTAGTGGATAACCTAATTGTTTCCCTTTCCCTTAAAACTGTAGTGCATATGCTGGTAACCTCCAAGTTTGATTACTCTAAGACACTCTACATGGGGCTGCCTTTATGTGTTGTCAGGAAATTCAATTGGTGCAGAGCTCAGCAGCCAGACCGGTCACAGATTGCATTATTCCTGTGCTACAAACGCTGTACTGGCTGGCAATTTGTTTCTAGAAGGAACATAAAACACTAGGTATTATCTTTAAAGTCCATGATAACCTGGCCTCAAACTAGTTGGAAAGACACCCCTTTCTACATTTCCCTTATCTGCTTACTGAGATCATCTGAAGAATGTAGTAGCTCATTTCAGATTGTTTTTCTCTATGGTTGCCCTAATGCTCTGGAATGACGTTCTGGCTCATCTGAGAGGCCAAGTCTTTGCTGGCTTTTGGGAAGGCACTAAAACCAAACAATTGTAAACAGGTACATTGCTGATTTTAATTGCTTTTACTATCTTTTCATATTCATTTATGATGTCTTACTGTAAATCCTTGAGAGACATTGATAGTTGGTAGTCTGACTTAAATAGTATTTTTATTTGTTCTCTTAATCCCTATTTGGCAAAAACCAACCAACCAACCAACCCAAAATCATATCTTGGTAGGGGTTGACTACCCTTTTTATTGAAATGTAAACTGCATATTTATAGCTCCTTTACATATACAGGAGATAATTTTGGGAAGGAAGGAATTTAGTCAGGCTGATTACATTTTTTATCATGTTGGTTATAGGTAATCTTTTAAGGCAATTTTAGTCTTTTGGTTTTACTACATGGCATTTTCTCTCTTGCTGTGATTTGTATTACATATCCACCCAGGAATTCAGATATATCCAAGCATCAGAGGTTGGATAGTTTTTCCTCAATGAGATTTTGCCCCAAATGTTGTCAGAGAAATATGTGATTATACTTTTGTATATCTTTGTGCTGCTTGCATTCTCATTTCATCCATTTCTAAAAGGAGTCAAGGCATCAAATAATACTAGATTATTGCTACACGGAATATTTGAGAAAGCTATTCCCTGGCTTCAGCAGTTCTAAGATGTGTTCACCATTTTAAGCTTTCCACAAACACATTTCTATTTTTTTAACTGTCTGTTAGCCAGCATTGTTCAAATTTGCTGCCACCTTGTCTCCCTGGGATTAAGGTAGGATAAATGTGCCCCATTTAAGTGCAATTGAAAAAAAAAAAATGATTGATTACATGATGTTTTGTCTTTATATGTGTTTTTAAAGTTCAGAGCAGTTTTTATCTAGTTAAAATAAACTCCCTTTATATGATTATATTTTTCAAGCCTACAAACTGTTCAAATCATCACAACAGGTGTGGGGCGATGTTTCCTTCTGTAAATCCCTGTAAATAAGAAAAAGAGATATTGATATTTTCAGTTGATTTTAATTTCTGCAATTAACAGACTCACCTGAGACAATCATCTTCATTCTAAAAGGTGATGAAAATACCTTGGGTGTTTGTGTATTTAGTTTTACATTTTTTTCAGCATTGCTCTTCCTCCCAATTCAGCCCAGAACAGTTTACAAAAGAACAACAAAAACACCCTTAAATAGAATAATCAAAGTAAAACAACAATGCTTAGAAACAAGAAATACAAAAATTAAATTAAAAATCCAAACGAAATTTAAAAAGGAAAAAAATTGACACGATTACTACAGGAAATGTAACAGACAGAAAAGAGCTGAAACAAGTAATCATTTTTTGTCCTATGAGCTTCCTATAGTATTGGCTTCCCTCTGTTTTACTAACTGGAATATACTGCCGAATAAAATTGACATGCATGACATTTTCAGTAAATGTTCTCTCAACTTGTCTAAGTCTGGGGGAGTTCCCAATTGTACTGCCTTGTTCTTTAAGTACCACCTGTCATTTCCAATCCCTGATCTACAACTGAATCCCCCAAGGCTATTCGCCGGCCTTTGAAAATCAGGCACCCAATTATATGGGAACCATCTATTGTGCATGTCTACTTCAATGACTTTGTTTTGGTTTTGAGGCTTTTAATTTCCTTTCTGCATCAGATGAATAAATATGGGACAAATCTTTCCGAACAACTCACCTATGATCTCAGAAACACTTCCTTTGCTTGGTAATTATAGCTGAAAAATAAGGAAAACAAACCAAACGTAACTATTCTGTTTGAGGTTGGCCACAGCAAGAAATCAGCTACCCAGCTCTCTATGTATCATAAACCATCTAAAACTATTTCCTGCGGGAAGGAGCCCTTTGCTATTTCTTAGAGATTAAGTGATTGTAGGGGTCTCCCAAAATCAGTCTTGCTGCTCACTATGGGAAGTCATGAGATTAGGGGTTTGTTTTTTTTAAAAAAATGGGACCATTGTTATTATTAGACTTCTATCCCACCCTTCTTATATATAACTCAAGGTGGTAAACATGGCAGAAGTTGGCAAGTATATCTCCCAGCACAAAACCCACTGATGAACTGCAACAAAAAGAAGTTATAAATCAACAACAACTGAAAAACCACAGGTTTCCCACCTCATTAAAGCGGATTTTCCTTCCTTTCTTCCATTGTATTTCCAATTGTTATCAAAACAAAACAAGATTTCACTAAAATAACCCAAAATCTTTGCACAAAGTTATTAGGGCATTAAAGCAAATGCTTTGCTCTCTTATTCAAGTGGGCACAGTATACCATCTAGAGATCTCTCTAAGCAAACCCCTTCTTTGTGTCTCATGAGAACTCAGCCAAGGCCAACCTCTCAAAGTTGACTTTAATACACTGAATTTGAATTGAATTTCAGCAATCTGAGTAGGTATTCCTCAGTTTTGGAACTCTAGGCAAAGTAAGGAAGATATTGAAGAGTTTCCTTGTTAAGTTAGCCCAGCCTTCTTATGATGGAATGGAGGTATTATGTTCACTGGCAGCAAAATATCTTCGGCCTGCTCTTGTTTCAAAGCATGTCTTTATTATGAACATGATCATTTAAAAACAAAGAGTTCATTCATGCAATAGTGGTTTCGGTACTCTTTTAATTTAAGAAAGATTGTATAGGCAGTATTAAATATGCAGTAGTAATGCCGTTTTATAAAATTGGCTTCTCCATTAAAAACAATAGAGACAATAGGCAGCAAAAACCATGTAAAGGAAGACATATATCTTATTCATAGATAAACATATCTGTTCTAGCTCTGGATAAAGAGACATTTGTTTAACTATAAATCAGGAGGCATCTGTTTTCCCTTTAAGGTAAGGGAACTCCATTGCTATATATTATCATGTTTTGACAATAACTCCAGCATTCCATTCCATTGATTATGACTAGTTAATTCTCTAAACTACACACCTTTATAAAAAAAGGAGATGGGGAGCAGCTCTTTGCAGCTGCTTGACAACTTTGTGTGAATAAATATATGTTCTTTTACCTCCATTGATATTCTGGTGATTTGTACTCAATTCCCAGCATGGGAAATGAACCAAGAGAATATTAGATGTTTGATCCTCCTGACAGTACATTTTATATAATTTTGTATATTAAAAATACTGATATTATCTTAGGGAGCTTCACCTTTGCCATTACTTTTTTTCTGGTAAGACTCTGGCACTGGGAACAGTGAAACGATAGGCACAAATGTAACTGCAGCTGAGAGGCAAAAAGCTTCAATTCTTAAATTCACAGTCATCATGCCCTCAGTTAAGGCACAGAAATGCTATTTTTAAATACAAGAGAAGAAACATTCCTGCAAAATAAGCTCATAACAATGCATTTTCATGCTAGTTAGACATGGAATTTTTAATTATGGAAAACTTAACTTTTGAATCCTATAGCTGCTTTTTTAAAACCAGCTCTGTTCTGTTGGAGGCATGGACGGGAGAAAATCAGATATAATATATTCTCCTCCAATTACCCATCTTCCCTGTAGCTAAAGTATGGCATTCTGTAAGATAAAGATAGTCTGTTGTGACTAATTCAGGTGGGCTTGCTCATGTCGGCACAGAATTTAGATAATATGAGCAGTTAATGGAAATTGACGAGATATGTGCTGGTTTGTCTGGAAGAGAAGTAGGATTGCTTGCATTTTTGGCAAGGATACCACTCTTTTCAGGAAGGTGTGTCAATGCTTTAAAATATACCATTTAGTTTGCCTTTTTTCTTTTAAAACAATTGCTCAAGGATAAAGCTGGCAAATAAGAGCATGTATTACACACTGCTAATACATCTTCTTCTAGTCAGTCAAGGTGCTATGTTGGAGGTGTGAGCCCCCCTTTTTGGGTTTGGTTGCCTATGATCATATGGAACTCAAGCAAAACTGAAAAAAATTACTCTACATTACTTGCTATTCTATAGCGTGAGCAGCAAGCAAGTGTCCTAATTAACGTTTGTTAAAAATTCCAAGGAGTACTGACATGAAACAGATTGGTGGAAAATAAATAGTCCTTTGAAAATCTGCACATGCTGCAAGTCAACCACTCTAATTAAAATTCAAACTCCAAAGGAGCTATTCCAAATTACTCAGGTTTAAACAAGGTTGCACAATTCCAATTCTCTGCAAAAGGAGCTTTAATATGCAAGCATTTGAAAACAGACTAAACTATACATTTGGAACCTTCTGTCTAGGGCCTGGAAGGCTTTCTTAAAGACAAAAATGTAAAATGAATCTTAGGAAAACATAATATTCAGCTACCAGTCATAGATAATAATCACATTTGCAGAAGTTGAGAGGCTGGGATAATTATGTGGCAAATTTATTCAAATCCAATAGAAACAAGAGGAATGGAGTTTTCTTCAGAATTGGTAGTAGTTTGGGGCCTGGAGGGGTTCATTTTGGACTGTCTATTAATATTTTGAGAAAGGCAGGAGTGAAGATTTGGGGCTGTATATTTGAAGAACTGGGAAGTGGAAACAGTAGTAGTGTGAAAGCTCCTCAAACTCACTCCAGTAGCAGTCTGGGCCCTCTATGCCCTCCCTGGATAGGCCACAGGGACTGAAAAGTAAAAGTGGGAAACAAGTGGAAAAGGTTATAATATCCTGTCCTCCTGGGCCAGATGAGGTTTCAGTTAAGCCTCCACTAACACAATAAATGGTGAGTGCTTGTGAAAAGATTAATCAGAAAACTGCTTGGCTACGCACATAGCAATAATGACCATGGGAGCTGTTAGACAGGCAGCCAAAATCAATGTTACATTTTGTTGTGCGAATTGGTCCTCAAGGCCCAGTGCTTGTATGTTGCCAACTGCCAGAAGCATTTACGATCTCCATTTTAAATCCAGATATTTTTTTTCAGCTCCTCATTGGGGGCAACCCCAGCAGACTTTTATGTTTGCCTTGAATGAAAGCTTGGCAAAATTGACAGATGCAAAGCTGAGCTGACCTCTGGAAACAGGAAACCTACTGCATGCGTGTGGAGAAGGGAGCTCTGCTCTCTGATGATTCATCCCAAGAGGTTCACGCTTCTAATGTCTAAATCAGATGAGATTGAGTGGAAAACGGTGGAGAGAGAGGATCCTGTTATCCTTATGCTTTTTGACGGAGAAAGATCTGGTTCTGCTTTAGTGATTGGTGTACATAAAACACATTTTTATTCAGACTAGTGCAAGAGGTCTTATTAAAATATTCATGAACATATTGTTGCCAAAGAGATATTTGTTAGAAACAAGATATTTTTTAAAATGTCAGCTGATGAGAAGAGATCCTAACCCTAACCCTAACCCTAACGTATTGCAAGGAGCCAGATCTTCTGTGTGCATAACTCTGTCCTCCAAACCACAATTAATCCTTGTGGAAAATGATTCTTGTATCATATTCAAATCCACATCTGTTAATGCCAGGTTTTTAATTAGAGTACTAATGATCAGTAAGTGTCTGTCCCTTACAGTTTACTTTGTGGGCAGTAAAAACTTTTCACTAACTTATCCCAGTTAAGTCCACCTGTCCCATGATCTTCCAGGTCTTTATTGTTGTAGTTTGGTCCCCTCCTTCTTTATCTTCAAGTGGCATCTATTGCTTTCCTCCATCAATCATAAAGCAACGATTCTTGACTTAGGGAGAGATGGCAGAACATGTTGATTGCTCCCAATAACCACAAAGAACTTTGACATTCCACAAAACTTGCAAAATGGCCCCAGTAGTTGGAATGCCACATATGTGAAGAATGCGTGAAGATACTCGGTTTCTTAGTTCCTGAGTATAAGATTCACTTAAATCATTGTGAACTTGGTACCGGGGCTTTCAATTGTTTTAATGTGACACTTTTTAAAATCTAATATATTCATATCATATATGGATCCTCTCTAATATGCAGTGCTTTGAACACATATTGTAATTTATGTACCTAGGACATATAACTTATTTATCCAGTCACCAAAGGAGGACTAGAAGTCAGCACAATGTGAAGTGAAATCTAAACAGCAGAAATTCTGGTTTTTCTAAAAGGCTCATGCAGCTAAATCATAATAACCATAATTCTTTCTTTCTTTTTTTTTAGCTTAGGAGGTTGGTAGCAATGAGGGAAGATTTATTCTTACTCATGATCCAAACTGAAACTGCAAAAGATATTCCCAATAATTCCCCATGTCAGGTCTATGGTGCCTTTCTATTAAACCACAAAGTCTATGAACCTTACCCTTTTGAAACAGATTGATTTGTTAGAAATTTTGCCCCATATCCCATATAACAGAACAACAGAGTTGGGACCTTGGGGGTCTTTTAGTCCTACCCCCTGGTCAGGCAGAAAACCTTATACCATTTCAGACAAATGGTTGTCCAATCTTTTCTTTAAAACCTCCAGTGCTGGAGCAGCTACAACTTCTGGAGGCAAGTTGTTCCACTGATTAATTCTTCTAACTGTCAGGAATTTTTTCCTTAATTCTAGGTTGCTTCTCTCCTTGATTAGTTTCCATCCATTGCTTCTGTCCTCCCCTCATGTGCTTTGGAGAGTAGGTTGACCCCATATATTGAAAGAAATAAAGAACAGCCTTCAATGTATATGTTGTTGTTTATTTAAATGTTCTTGTCCTCTGTCTGTCTAACCTATTCCCAATCTGTCTAACCTATTATTAACCAGTGATTAATCTATACCGAAAGTAGCCATGTCTGGAATCCATTCAGCTTGCAAACTCTGCCAAAATTAAAAATTGAGCCAATATCATATAATAAAAAACAGAAATCAGAAATCAGATTTATATATTCATTCATCTATGTGCACAGGCCCATGCTTACACGTGCACACTCACACACATACCGGTATATACTATGACTAATATCCTCATCAGCTGCTTATATATATCTTAGATTGGTCTTTCTAAGATTATTTTTAAATAATGTGTTTATTTGCCTGAACATGTACCTTTGTTATGCAAAAACCATTTTAATAATAGATGTTCTTCAAAAATGTTTATTATGATTATAAAGACTGTCAGAGTAGACTTTTATCTATTTTAGCACAGCATCTAATTTCATATATGGAAACTAATTTAACAGAAATAGTGAAATTAAATGGGATTCAATTACAGCCTTCTGAATTCGAACACTGTATTTCATCATCATCACCCCAATGCATAGTCAGGGAAGTTGATTATGAGAAACCACTGACAATGACAAGTAGAATTTTCATATTTAAATTAAATATGTTGTAGCCTTTTGTTAGAGGCTTAAAAATAATTGTAAGGGCAGCTCTGTGTGTCTCCGTCCACAAGGGAGGATGAAAAGCATCACAAAGGTTCTGCTCATTCCTGCCACCAATAAAACAATTCTAGCACTGAAGCTTAAAATAAAACTGACAAGAGATTTATCTATTTTCTCCTTCCCTTTCAGACTTGCTTTATTGGTAGCTCTGCATTCAACACTCATTACTGGATGCAGGAAAATCCTTCCTTCCTGCCAGCACAATCTTTCCTACATACTTTGAGGGAAGGAAGTATATAGAAATCTTTTTCTGTGTGTGTTTTAATTGCCTTATTAAGCAGTAGCCATTTTATTCAAATTTTGCAAATGCTATAAGTGGACAGAAAACGATGACATATAACTGCAGCATCTTTCAGACTGGTAGTCTTTTCTTGAAATTTGCAAACATATCAGTATGCTGGAAAAAAATTCCTTGGGAGAGCTTGCCCTTTGCAAAATGGCTGCCATGGAGATCTAAATTTTAATCTCCTCTCCCAGGGATGCTCACTTTGTCCTTTTTCTGAGCAGTTGGATACATTTGCAAACTATGTTCTATGCTTGTTACCCATGCTTTCTTCACCCTCTTTCCAAAGCAGCCCTTGAGCTCAAACCCAAAACTCCCTTTACTACCCTGGCTCCACATGGGCAGGGCCTGGGAAACCCATCCACAGACACAAGGGATCTGCTGCCGGCAAGATGGGGCTTACCAGTCTCAGTCCATTGGAGAGGTTAGCTTGGAGTCCCATCTGGGGTGCCAAACTGTTGAAGGAATTCATCATGGTTCAGTCCTAGCCGGGAATAAACAACATGGCAACTGCTTTAGAAAGAAGGTTGCAGTTTATTGAAGAGGAGAGCCAGACAGAAAGATGGCTCTGGAAAAAGAGAGAGAGAGCACATGTAGGGAGTGGGTTTTTATACCTTCTTGAGCTTTTGTTTGGAGTTGTTCCTGAACTTTGACCTGAGTCTGAGTGTGCCTTTCTGGTATTCTGATGGTGGTGGGTTAATCCTATTATGTCCCAAAGGTCAATCCTGCTTCTCTGGGGCTGTGGCTGATGACTCTTAGATTTTTGGTGTGAGGGATTGTTGATTCTAGGGATCTTTCTTCCTAATCCCAGTTTTCTGACTCCAGTCTTTCTGACAAGATTATCACATGTGCAATTCTGCAGACTTGGTTTCTGTTTGGGACAGAGAGACTTGGGGGCGGGGTTGGTTTCTGCTTTTAAAATCCTTTAGGGAAATATATTCTGCCTTTTAAATATTTCCAAAAATATTTCTTTCTCTGGGGCGGGGGGGGCTGACTTCCCACACTTTTTATTTTCCACAAAAACTGATGAAGCTCCTTTGGGGCTCAAGTGCATTCTTGGAAATAAAGGTGAAGCTGAAGGTTGGCAGCTGGAAATTTAGAATATTAACTTTTTAGATGCAAAATGAAAAGTAATTTCTTAAATGTACACATTTTGGAGGGGATGAAGGAGCCTGCCAAGGGAGAAATTTGAAGCACCTTGGAATTAGTTTTTTATTTCTACAAAGATAAAGGTTCTGAGAAATGCTAGCATGTTTTCAGCAACAAATCACTGCAATAGAAATGACACAATGTAACAGTCCACTGGACAGGTGTCTCGGTTCATTTTTAATTTTGCCTTTATTATCTTTATAAAAAACTCAAGATGGCAAACATATCTAATACTCCCCCATCCTCCAATTTTCCCCATAACAACAACACTGTGAAGTGGGTTGGGCTGAGAGAGAGAGTGACTGGCCCAAGGTCACCTAGCTGGCTTTCATGCCTAAGGCAGGACTAGAACTCACCATTGCCTAGGTTTCTAGCCTGGTGCACTAACCACTGGACCAAATTAGCTCTTACTCTCACTCTTCACTCTCACATTCCCCTCTCACATACCCTGACAGTGGTATATAATAAGCTTTAAAGGAAAAGGTTGGAAAAGTGCTTGACAACAAACATGTTTAATCATGAATATGATAAAAGGTAATTCACATTTTTTTCTGTGTTCTCACCTAAATTTCACAGATTGTCTAAAGTTTATTCCTGGCTAAAAGCATTCCTGTAGATAAAATCTCCTAAATAGTTTTTTTTTTAGGGGGGAATGGCAGAAAGGAGGACCTTATGTACAAGTTTCTACAATATTAAATTTCATAAATCTGAAAGAAGATCAACACAAATCCTGAAATGAGCTTTTGGAAATATTTTTCTTCCCCAAATTGAATTCTAATGATTCTGATAGTAGAAAAAAATTCAAAGAAATCTATATATAATCCATCCATCCATCCAGAAGGATCTTGGTTTTTGGAAAACTGTATGAGGTTTTTTCCCCTTTTCTGTTACCCCAGTAAATTCATATTGGGTGTTACAATTAACAACCTAATGCTCCCCCCAATTGCTCTGGATTACTTTTTCGGGGGCGGGGAGGGCAAGGTCTTATTTGCGCATGTGCACCTGACTGGCCCCACAAGAGCTGCTACGGTGTGTAGATCCATTGCACGATGGATTTTGCTTTATGTCTGCTGATGAAAACTGCAGTAAAGACACTATTATTCAAAGATATGGGTGAAGACAAGAGGAAGAACTGGAGACAACCACCAGAAGGATTGTCAAGGCATTTTTCCATATATAAATTTCTATTGAAAGCTCTGTGAATAACAGACATCCCCATGCACTCCACGCAGCTCGGCAGAAACACAAACTCTTTTACTGCCTCGCTGGTGTCCTCAGTACATGCTCTGTGCTTGTGAACATTCTGCAGCAAAACTGAGTGTTAATAAGGGGGTTGTCAAGACATTTTTCCATATATAGATTTCTATTGAAAGCCTTGGTCTTGTCACAACAGCCTAGTTTTTCATCCAGATGTTTTTTCCAAGAGCTGCAGCCATAGTTATAGGTTGCAATGTAAAGCCACCGAGTGTGCAGAGGGAGAAAGTGATGGCTCTCTTGAACAAATTTTTTTTTTTTAAAAAATGAGGAAGCAGTGTCAGACAAGAGGTATATAACTCTGTACAGCCCCTGCCCTATGGAACACCTCACCCCTAAGGTTCGGCAGGCCTCCATCCTTCTGTAAGGCTTTAAAGACCTGGCTTTCCCCCCAAGTGTTGGGAGATTAGATGATGGCATGTTAGCACAGACTGGCACCAGGTTTTTCTCCATTACTATCTATGAGGTAAGGGTAGCTTTTTAGGAGAAAGAAATACAGTATTGTATAGATGAAGTCATAAGGATCTCTGTATAATACAGTCAAAATATGTTTTGAGTTCTTATTTAATGAGAACAAAATGAGGTGCTTATCCCTCCCAAGGTCCCTGAAAACTGATGGACCAAAGATTGTATAAGGCCCCCCAGAAATTGTCAAACTGTGTCTTCAAAGATCCCGTGACACTGACGATGTTGGCTGGGGGCTGCTGGGAATTGTTGTGCAGTAGATCTAGAGGACTGCATCCAAGTTTGAGTTCAGCAAGGCTTATATGGGACTATCATATTTAGAACTGCAGAAATAAATGAAATATCAAGACACATTATGCTCCCAGATGAAATGATTACTCTGCAATTATCCCGCCTTACTCACAGAATGTAAGAATACCTGGTTTGGCCCTCATTTTCTCAACCGCCTATCTTTTCCCAGTACTTATTGTGTCATTTTTTTCAGACAAAATTTGTTAAATTTGCTAAGAAGAAAAAGACAGAATTTATGTACAATACCTTTTAAGTGATAGTGGAAGCATTTATGGTTTGAAATGTTTACTGTATACGAAGTATCTTTTATTCTAATTCTCAAGATTACACTTGTATGTAACAACTTGGAAAATAACTTATCATTTTTACAGGTAAAGTTCTTAATAATATTTGAATTATTTGTTTTTTTTGCAAAACTAACAAAGCACAAAGCAGAAATAAATAGGATTTTCTAGGCTGTCTTCCCCAGTTTTGTTTCAGCCTGTTCCCTTGGGTCTAAAATAGATTCAAAATTGTCCCTGGTGGGAAATATGAACTAACATCTCTTATTTTTTTTTAGATAATTCAGAGATATCTGGACGATGCCAAAAATCAAAACAGCCATTCTTGTATTTTGTACTATCTCCATGGTTACTTTTCCAACATCTTGAAACTGGCCTGCAATTGTCACCAATTGCACCAAGAAAAAAAGGTTCATTAAATCTAAGAAAATAACTGAAAAATATCTTTCGGTTAAATCACTGAAAAAAGGAGATACAGTATGATTGAATGATTAATGTGTTTGACTAAGATCCAGGAGACCCAGGAAAAACAGGTTTAAAATTTAATAGACAAATAATGTCTGGAAAAATGCAAGTAAATAAATTTAAGCCTTGGGCATAATGGCAATGTTTTATTCAACGTGCCTTTTGCCTGTGGATATTTGATTAATAAAATGTTACATTCTACAGGTTTTATTTTTAATTATTTAAAACATTTATATAGCTATCCATCTTTCAACCAACTCTGGATGATTTCCTCTCAAAAATTAAAAGATATATAAAATCATTTTATAAAATATAAAACTCAACCAGTTTTTTATAACATTAGAAACAAAAAAAAAACAATTAAAAAAACACCTGGTGCCAGTCTTTGCTAATGTGCCATCATGTAATCTCCCAACACTTGGGGGAAAAGCCAGGTCTTTAAAGCCTTACAGAAGGCGAAAAGGACGGAGGCCTGCCGAACTTTAGGGGTGAGGTGTTCCATAGGGCAGGGGCTGTACAAGTTGTACAGAGTTATATACCTCTTGTCTGACACTGCTTCCTCATTTATTTATTTATTTGTTCAAGAGAGCCATCACTTTCTCCCTCTGCACACTCGGTGGCTTTACATTGCAACCTATAACTATGGCTGCAGCTCTTGGGAAAAACATCTGGATGAAAAACTAGGCTGTTGTGACAAGACCAAGGCTTTCAATAGAAATCTATATATGGAAAAATGTCTTGACAACCCCCTTATTAACACTCAGTTTTGCTGCAGAATGTTCACAAGCACAGAGCATGTACTGAGGACACCAGCGAGGCAGTAAAACAGTTTGTGTTTCTGCCGAGCTGCGTGGAGTGCATGGGGATGTCTGTTATTCACAGAGCTGCTATATTTCAAAAGGCTGCATAATGTATGATGATTTTTAACCCCCTCTGTTGCCTAGCCAGAGGACTGATTAGATATTGTGTTTCCAATATCTTTTCAATATTCCAGGGCTGCACAGTTGAGTTGAAATGCCCCTTGTACAGAATTTCTATGCATGCTAAAGGATCAAGTGCCTATACAGGAAAAAAGTCCATTTGGATGCTTTCAGATACTAGCTTCCTCCACATAGGAAACTGATTTAATAATTAGAATTTGTTCTTGAGCTTTCTTTTTAGATAATCACTGTTCTCCAACATAATTAAACCTTCACAACCTCCTGTTGTCTGTAGAAAGGTGGGAAAAACCTTCTAAACATGTTTCCGTCCCTGATGGGACTGGGCAACATGTGGGAAAGGCAGATAGAATTGTCACCAGGTTCTTATGGGAAGTTAATATTTCAGGCTAAGTTAATATTTCAGGCTAAGAAAATAATATTGGAATATCATCCATATAAAAATGACAATAAAGGTTATCTTATCTATCTATCTTTTCTGAATGATAGCAGATAAAACACTTAAATATCTAAGACATGCTGGGGAAAACCTGCTATCTTTAAAGCTAATACATATTTGAATATAGATAAGTATTATTCTAGCAGTAGATGTGTAATTCGTTAGTAAGCTATTTAAATACTCTAACAACTACCCAATACTCTTGACAGACTCAAGATTAGTACTATCATTACTGTATGGGTGTCTCATTTGAGTCTGTTCTCACTATTGGCTTGAAATATAGGAATGCGAACAGTATTCCATGCTTATATTCCTGCAGTATTCCACAGAACAACCAGTTTTGAATGGTCAGTGCATGAACTGAAATGCACATCACTGGACAGGCTGATAGGATGTGCTGTGTCAGGCTCCTAACAGTGGCAGCAGAGAGATTGAAAAGAACAGAAGGTCCTGGAAAAAGGGAGGAAGCCAGCTGGGAGATGCGCAAAGGTGGGAATGACAAGCAACAGCCTTGCCCTACTCAATTTTGTTTCATCTAAAATATAGAGTAATTAAAATGTTCCAGGTTTTGCTTTCGTGACTTTGGTTGATCTGCTTAGTTGAACCAAACAAAACTCTACAAAGTGATGATTTCTCATTGTTTCATGCATACCCCTACCTCCATCCATCACTGAGTATGCCTGAAATTTGTTTTCTTCTGTTGCTGATCCATATTCTACCTCCATTGCTGGACTCTGCTGGCCTGGGAATTTGAATGTATTCTTAACTTACTGAAATGATCACAATGCTGTGGATCTGATGCCATATTTTATAGCTGAAAATATACTGCTGAGCACTATGCAATTTTGTCTGTTTTTTTAATTATTATAAACTTTTTGGTTCTTAGGTGTATGAAATACAGTGGATTTCACTTTCATGGTAACTAGTGTTTTTTGGTAATTGGCTAGGTTATTTAGAAACAGTTTTTTAAAAAACTGAATAGATGCGTCTCATATTTTTTAATCAGTTAACTTTTTATCTCTTTCAATAATGTGCATTCTTCAATATTTAATAGCTTTTAAAAAAATAAACTCATTGGATTTGAAGAGTGAGGAACATTTTTCTGCTGCACTGGATGTGTCCATTCATATTGCATAAGGCAAATAAAAATAATTTATTTTTTTAAATATAGAAAAGCATTTATTATTTTTGTAACTCAGCTTTTTAGAATTTAGAGAACATTTTCTAAACACTTGAATGTGCATACATAATGTTGTGGTTTTCAATAAGTCCAGAAAGTTTAACCTGCAATCAGAAATTAACTTTTTAACAGAGTTCTATTTTTCCTTGTACAATTTATGAAGAGTGGAGAATATCTATGGAAAAATGCCATTTATCTGACTGTAAAATAATTAACTTATCAATTAATTGTATACACAGCTTCTCTGTCTCACTACCAACACAGGTAATAAATGCATACACATACATGAATTAATTAATTGATCTGATTTTTGTCCCATTTCAGATCCAACTCTACATAGTTTACAATATTTAATAAACAAGATGCAGCAATATACACAAGCAATAACAGAGCCAGTTTGGTCTAGTGGTTAAGGCACCAGGCTAGAAAACAGGAGACTGTGACTTCAAGTTTCACTTTAGTTGTGAAAGGAAGTTGGCAGACTTTGGGCCAGTCACCTTTTTACTGCTCAACCACCTCATAGGGTTGTTGTTGTGGGGAAAATAGGAAGAGGAAGGCATGTTGGATATGATCGCTGCCTCGAGCTATTTGTAAAAAGATAAAAAACGTGGGATACAAATACATAAACAAAGCAGTTAACAAACACATGCAATATATATATTAGTCCAACCTTTATGATGCTATGTTTTTCTTACAACTTACAACTCTTAATGAGGTCTTAAGTTTTTGGAAGGCCATAAGAGTCATTTTCACCTCTGGCAACAGCTGTTTTATAAGAAGGGAAACTCCACAAGAATCCTGGTGTGACAGGAACTCTTCATATTGATACATCCAACAGTTATCAAAACAGTGAAGTGTAAACGGGTCCTCCACTTACGACCACAATTGAGCCCAAAATTTATGTTGCTAGGTGAGACATTTGTTGAGTTTTATGATTTTTCTTACCACATTTGTTAAATGAATCATTGCAGTTGTTAAGTTAGTAACACCCTGCTTGTCAGAAGGTTGCAAAAGGCGATCACATGACCCCAGAACATTGTAACCGTCATAAATATGAACCAGTTGTCAAACATCAGAATGTAAATCACATGATCATAGGGATGCTGCAAATGGTCATAAGTGTGAAAAATGGTCATGTCGCTTTTTTCAGTGCCGTTGTAACTTCAAACGGTCACTAAATGGACTGCTGTAAGTCAAGGACTACCTGTATATTGAAAAAGGACAGTTGTTTGTTCCCTCAGTTGTTTAGATACAGCAATCTCATTTGAAGGTGGGGGGGCTTGCTAGAATTCTTATATTATAATCTCAACATTAATTCCTTGGATTAATGATTTCAGCCTAAAATCAGAGTTCTGTTTTGGCTTCTTAGGACCCAGGGCTTTTCAACCTTTTCACCCACTGTACCACTTTTAGGATAAGGCAACATCCGAGTACCACCAGTCGCCCAGCAAGGTGTCAAAAACGTGACCCCCCCCAAAAGGAAAAAATGATAAAGTACAGGTAGTCCTCGACTTACAACAATTCGCTTAGTGACTGTTCGAAGTTACAATGGCACTGAAAAAAGTGACTTATGACCATTTTTCACACTTATGACTGTTGCAGCATCCCCAGGGTCATGTGATTTACATTTGGATGCTTGGCAACTGATTCATACTTATGACGTTCACAGTGTCCCAGGGTCATGTGATCACCTTTTGCAACTTTTTGACAAGCGAAGTCAATGGCCGGGGGGGCGTGGCCAGCTCATCACTCAGGTTGCGGGCTGCCTGTGGGGGAGAATCCGTGGGTCTCTGGTGGAGGGGGGTGGGACTGGGGTGGGTGCCTTCCTTCCCTCCCTCTCTCCCATTGTCCCTTCCTTCCTTCCTTCTTTCCTTCCTTCCTTCCCTCCCTCTTTGTCCCTTCCTCCTTCCCTCCCTCCCTTCCATTGTCCCTCTTTCCCTCTCATTGTCCTTCCCTCACTCCCTCCCTCCCTCCCTCCCTCCCTCCCTCCATCACTCAGTTTTAATTTCTTCGATGGTGATTCCTTTGCTGAATCACTTTCCTTTTGCACTGTAATAATTAAGGTGAGCAGTGTTAAGTCCAATATAAAGGAATGACTAAATCTCTTGATACAGAAACAGTTGCAAAAACTGCATGCCAAGATTCTGGTGCAAGAAATCTCAGCCTTTGTGTAAGAACTACAACCTCCCATAAAAGACACCCCAAAAGCTGTTACCATTGTGAGTGGGCAGGAGGGAAACCAAACTTTTCAATAGGCATGTTACTGTTTATACTCTGAAGGGCAAATATGCTGCTTGCTAAGTGAAGCCCCAGGATCAGTGGGCTACATGTGTGTGTGTGTGTGTGTGTGTCTGTGAGAAAGGAAGAGGGAGAATGTATATGAATATGCATATGTATTTGTGCATATATTCATATTTTATAGTGCTATTCCAAGTTCATATTATCCAGATTGCATATTTAAATTTCATCTTGTTGTATATCTGTAGTATGAATAAGCCTTTTAACATATTCTGATTTGATATTGTTTTTTAGCCAAAATGTTTGTCTGAAAGTACTTTTTTAACTATCCTGAATTTGTCACTTTAGTTTTGGATATTCTGAGTATTTGAATGCCAATTCTTTTGTTCTGGTTAATGACTGCAATAAAGTTAAGATGATGATAATGATAATGCAACCCAGAAGGGTGCAGTAAAGTTGAGAAATATTGAAAAGAATAACACTTTGATTCAACTGATAAAGGAGAGTATTTATAGCTCAGGGTTGACATGAGGGATCCTTGGGATCCATGAGGGATCCTCTCTGAGCTTGGTTGTTTTCTTGCAGATGTTTCATTACCCAAATTAGGTAACATCAGCAGTGCTAGTAGGGAATGGGGTTTGCTGTTAATTTATATTCTAGTAGTGGGTTGCCCTGTCAGTATAGGGACGAGTGACCTTAGAGGTTTTTTGTTTCTTTGCAACAAAGCTCAGAGAGTGCTAAGGACCCCTCCCTTTGATTCAAATTGGCAGAAATTTGCTATGAAAAGTAAGGTAATTAAAATTTGGGGGCCAAGGGTCTTGATGTTTAACATATTACAACTGACAGGAAGAAATAAGAAACTCTGGAGAAATCAAATAGATCGAGATTAAGAGAGATTATAACTGCTTGAAAACTGTAGCTAATCAAGGAAATTACAATTAAGCAGATTCAAACAAGGGAGTAGATTGTCCCAAGCAGCAGAGAAACAAAATTCAGAAGACACGGAAAGGCGTCAAAAGCTGTTGATAGATTGATAGAAATCAAGCGGAAAGCAAGCAAGCTGGACAGGAGCGCGGAATCAGCGTTTCTGAGCACACGCCGGTTCGCGCCCCTGCCCATCTCGCTCGCTTGCAGGGGTCCTGACTGACCTTCACTGGACGGGAGCGGGGAGGGCATAAAAGAGCCCGGAGGCGGCAATTGGAGTTTGGCCGCCGCTGTTGCTGAGCCAGACGGCTGCACGATGGCGGCTGCTGCGGTTCCTGCCCTTGGCTGCTTCCTCTGAAAAGGAGCGGCGGTCGCGCTCGGTGCAGCTGGGAGCCCAGCACAGCTGCTGTTCTTCCGCAGGGGGAGGAGAGCACAGGCAGCGGAGGAGCACACAGAGGCAGGGAAAGAGCCGCGGCTGCCGGACTCTCTGGTGCGTTGCGCGTGGCCGCAGCCGGAGAAAAGCAGCGAGCAGGGAAGCAGCTCATTCATTGCTGCAGCCAGCCCCGAGGAAGAGCCGGCATAACCCGCAGGTGAATCCCACCTGGCTGCATTCTTTGCGGCCGAAAGAAGGGCTTTGATCCCGCTTCCCCTTCGCTCCAGCTGGGTCCGTGAATGCCAGATTCAAGAAGACCGAGGAAGGCTCACATGTCTCCACCCCAAAACTCGCAGCCAGCCTGCTGGCCTTTCGAACCGCCCTGGGGTTAGATCTGGCATTCACGGACCCGGCTTCACTTGCTTGCACAAACAAAATTCAGAAGACACGGAAAGGCATCAAAAGCTGTTGATAGATAGAAAGCAAGCGGAAAGCAAGCGAGATGGGCAGGAGCACGAGATTGGCGTTTCTGAGCACACGCCGATTCGCGCCCCTGCCCATCTCGCTTGCTTGCCGGCGCCCACAATCTGCCCGGCCTCCCCTCTGCCTGCTTTGCGCAGCTCCTCCTGGGCCCCCCACGCCCGTTAACCCTCCCGCCACCATGCAGGGTAAGGTTGGCGCCCCACCCCCGCCCAGATGCCCTCGCCTCCCCCAAGCATTTTTTTACTCACCTGCTTTCAGCTGCACTCCCTTTCTCCTTTTGCTACTCTGCCTTCATTTGCATCTCTGCCTTCGCCACGTGTTTGTGGGTAAAAAAGAAAAAAAAGTTCCATGAGACTTTCTAACTTCTTGCGAGAAGTTAGAAAGTCTCATGGAACTTTTTTTTTTTGTTCTCATAAACACATGAAAGCTGAGAAGGACAGGAGAAAGGGAATGCTGCTGAAAGCAGGTGAGTAAAAAAAATGCTTGGGGGAGGGGAGGGCATCTGGGTGGGGGCGGGGGGGGGACCCAGGCAATGCGTCGCACAGCTCCAGCGGAATCTCCCCTGAAGACTGCGTGAGGCTGCCTGCTACCCCCAAGGCCGCCGCCAATCAGCTGGAGCTGTGCGCTTTGATCCTGGGCTCTCAGTAGGACCCAGGCAACGTGCAGTTCCAGCTGACTTTGCCACAAGCCTGTGCGCCGCTGCCGCCGCTTCACCTCATCCACTTTTACATTTTTTTTAACATTTTTTTTTACAGTGCTGTTCAACCCATCCTACGCGTACCACCAGCCAGTTGCTCGCGTACGTACTACGGGTTGAAAAGCCCTGTCTTAGGATACACTGCCAGCTAATAAATCTGCCAGCCATCAAATCTGCTCTACTTCTGACTTCCTGGCTGAACTGATGGAAGTCTGCAAACACCCTATACCCTTCAGGGGCATCCACATCCACTGCTGAACTTGGTTCTTAGATGGCATGCTGCTTGCCTTAGTTCCCTTAATATAAATTAAAATGCAACCACCATTGTACCCAAAGAAAAGTATGTGCACTGTCAATCCAATATGCCCTCTTCTACTGAGTGTGTTCTTGGATGAGATTCATTTGCTGGTAGATGTACAAGATGAAGCCTTCACTTTTTCCGGCAATATATGTGGCACCACTACTGCAACTCAGTCCACAGTAAAGTGCTGCAAGAGTTGAATGCCAGAAAGCAGAAGCATTTTGTGAATATTTCTTACCCCCACTTCGTTCAAGAGTCATCATTCCATGACCACTGATTATATGTGTCACTGGGCTCTCATATCCTTTTTATGAAATATTTTTCTACTTTTGCACATTTTAGAAGTTGTTCTGCTTTTTCTTATATCATGTGGTTGAATGTGAGTGGTGCAACTTTTAACTACATAAGCAGGAATATTCTTGGCTGAAACCACTGGTGTAGGACGCTTCTCTTTTTTTAACTATTTTTAAACATTTTCTTTCTTTCTACTTCCTCTCCTACACAGTAGGCTACTGAAGATTGGATAGATTGCACTTTCCTCTGGATTGCTGCTCTCTATTTTAGACAGCCAGATTGTTCATTCTTGGTATATACCACAGAAGGCAGACATTGATCTAACTGAACTTCACAAAAGAATGCAATATGATTTTAGTACCCAGTTTGCTTAAGTATCTTTAGTGTGGCTTACAATGTGGTTCTATTTCCAAAACCACCAATTATTTTTTGCACCATTGGTGGGTTAGTTTTAATTTTGTACAAAGTTCACAAAGGTCCATCTCTATGTTTATCTCTAGAAATGTTCTTAGTCTCCGAAAACTGAAACCAAATTGTCAGTTTTGAAAACTATTAGACTGGCACCAAGGAGACCCAGATTCTAGTCCACTCTCAACCAATGGAAGCTCACTGGATTACTTTGGGTCAGCCAATCCCTCTCAACTCAACTATAAAGTTGCTGATATGGGGGAAAAAGAAGAGGCTGAGCTCCTGAACAAAAGTCAAGGTATAAAGCTATCCGCACCTTCTCCAATAATATACACTCTTGTTTAAGAACAAGATAAGAGACTGATGGTTTTCAGATTCAGATTATGATTCATAATCTAGCTTTTGAAAAAATCTTAGTTATCAACTGGACAAGTTTTAAGGTCTTCAGATGAATCCACACCACACTGCAGTTGATAGAGTAATTCAAACAATTCCTCAAATTAGATTACTTCTAATGCATTGGCCCATGACAAGGAACTAGTGGTCCTTTGAAGCCTTTGATATAAGCCTTTGTGTATCAGTATTTATTATGGCATTTTTAACTGTATCCTGATCATATGATTATTATTGACTTTTTATATTATACTGTTCTATGCTGGACGTTGGAAGTAATAAACCTTTAAGTTTCATGATTGTGGAATCCAACCCTCTTCATCAGATGGCTGAAACTATGAGTCACCACTATTTGTCATAAACTCTGATAAAGCAGACCTAAAGTTGATATGTGTACAGTCACAAAGATTTAGGTCTCAATCAACATAATTTTTGATTGTATCAAATAACATTCTGCTTAAAATGCCTCAAGATTCTTATATTTAGATGGTTTATGTTAAAAAATTAATACAGTAAAGAAATTATTAAAGAAAAAAAGCGACTCCAGGTAATATGCAGAACTGTGCTGAGAATAAAAAGCCTTAAATCTGAATGGACAAATGTATAGGCAGGCAGTTGGAGACATGCTATTTCTCCCGCCTCCTCTCCCGTCACTATCCTGGTACCCTAGTGACTCGTCGGACGCAGTCTGAATACAATCCCTCGCAAACCTTTCCCCACGCACTTTTCTCCTCCCGGAAGCCAGAAAGGCAAGTGGACGCAGCATTCCTTCTGCTCTCCGGGTAGCCCCCCCTTCAGCTCCCCCCCCCCCGGTCGGGATGCAGGCACCGGAAGTGGGAACAGAAAGCGGTGGGCGGGAGGGAATCGCCGGGAAAGGGGGCGCGCGAAAAAGAATTTTCATGGAAAGCTTTGGCGCATGCGTAGTGGCCGCCGCCGCCTTTGGTCTCTTGCGCTGCGCCTCAGCTGAGGAGCGGGCAGTGGGTGGGAGGCAGAGGGTGAACTTAAACCTCACGGCCAGGTGGGGGGTCGGCGAGCGCTGAGCTAGTGGCGGAGGACGCGGACCAAACTGCTTTAGGCGTTGTGGACAAAAGACCGGACGCCTGGGTTTTTGGGGGTGGTGGTGGAAAGGAGGGAACAGAGGGGCGGGGCTGAGCGCGCACGCGCGCGCGCGAGAATGTGAAGATGGCGGAGCTGCAGATGCTGCTGGAGGAGGAGATCCCGGGAGGGCGCCGGGCCCTCTTCGACAGCTATACCAACCTCGAACGGGTGGCCGAATACTGCGAGACCAACTACATCCAGGTACGGTGCGGTCGCTGTTTTTCCTATTGCCCCCTTGCTGCAACAAAGAGAAGGGATGAACACACTGAGTGCGCGCTCATATGCATGCATACATGCATGCTTGCGTGCATGCTTGCCATACGGAATATCGATGTCCCTCTTCTCTCCATCCAAGGCATCTCAATTGGCCTTTGAGGCCTAGAAGGAGCTTGGAGTGGTATGAGAACGAGAAAGAGGGAGAAGAGGTGGGTGCTCGTTGAATGCCCACGCAAAAAGCCCTTGGGTATAGATTTGAGAGAGGTGCCCCTAATCCAGAGATTTCCTTTCAGAAAGATGCGTCCTCTGATAACGCCTGGAACTCACAGCTATCTGGGATCGTTGAGATATAAAATGTTTCCCATTCTGTAACTGGAATAGTGTGCTATATTTCTGCTTGGTACACTTTGGTTAATAAAGGCAAAAGATGATTTTGGACTAATAGGTAAGGGAATTTTTCACAGGCGACAAGAATAAATCCCTGACTCCACGTGTAATGCTACTCCGCAAGAGATATTACATGTACCTTTATTAAGTATTTCTTTTTCCCCGTGAACGGTGGTGCTCCATTTAATAACTACTGCCCTGTAATGTTAATATTGTGTTCCTTACAAGAAGGTATTAATTAATAACATAATTCAAAGCTCTGGTTTATCAGATTGCCTGATTTGCTAAAATTGTGATTTGGCACCAGTTCTGAATGTGATGTCAAACTGTACTGAGCTTCAAGGCTCCTATTGAGACTGGTAATGAGCTGAATATGTGGCTGGCTAGCTGATTACTGTTCTGATTTCTGCTGATTCTTCAAAGGAAAAAAAACCCTGATTTTCTCCTGGATAAACAAAGCTAGAGACTGACATGATGCTTCAATATTTAAATTGAAATCATAAGAAATCTTTTTAGCTTAGAACTTTATATACATTTTAGCTGTTGCTTTTAGTGAAATGGGCAGCTACATAAGGTGGATAGATAGATAGATAGATAGATAGATAGATAGATAGATAGATAGATAGATTGCATTTTATCTCATTTATAAACAGGGAGTGATGTTCTTAGTATCTGTATTATTAGTGTGCAGCATTATTAATATAATATATAGTAATATAATTTAGTAGCTTTCTGCTTGGTGGTTAGTATTTTGTATTTCAAATATTTTTTTCAGAGAAGTTAGTATGACCACTTAAAACATCATTATTCAATTCTAAGATGTAAAAAAAACCAGTCAGATTTTGCTGGGGAGATGGCTTGTTGTAAATTAAGATGTAATTACGGCTTTCTGTTGACAAAGAAGAGGTGTCGAACAATTGAATGCAAGGATCTTGCTTCATGGGGGAGTTATGAAACTGCAGTTTCTTTTTGGTTATCAGATAGGTTTTTATTACTTATGAAATTGGTTTAGTTAACTCTGTAATCTTGAATGTGAAATTTAATTTATCAATCACTTAAACATCTGGGTTTTAAGGAATAGACAAAAAAGATGGGTAATTCTCTTATGTAATATTTTCCTTTTCATATCAGTTTTATAACATGTTTCTGATTTGAAGATTAAAACGTATGTAGCACTGATAAAAATTCTGGAGTTTTAGAACTTTCCTTTTTCTGTGTACAGTGTAAATAAGTAAAATATGTTTTTGGAAGCAAAGCATATTCATAAGTTTCGATTTTCATGCATACAAATGTACATATTTGAAGATCAGGAGAAGGACTGAGAGTTTTAAAAAGCAGTAAGAAAATGTGCACTGTGATTGGTTTGTTTTTCCTGAATTGGATATTGAATTCTATAATCGGAAAGCTTTTGTACTTACTGTAGTCTGTCATGGGGCATGTATGGCTTCACAATGTTATTCTTTATATATAATGACTTTATAGTCCAAGGTGAACATAAGATTTTTCTTTGTGATACTGTAACAAAATAAAACATTTTTGCCATATTGCTTTAAATTGTTGCATGCATTGTGGTTGCAAAAATTTTATTATTGGTTTTGATTTTAATCATAATGCTTAAAGATGAATTCTGTTAGCTTGACCTGGGAATGATTGCATTTTTGAAAGATTTTGCTAAAATAATACATACCAAGGGAATCTTTATCAGTATATTATAGATCTGAAGTATTCCAATGAAAAATGTAGAACTTAAGGGACAATAGTCAAGGAGGAACAGTTTTGGATAGTCAGCTATAAGGTTAAAATAAATCCTCCGAATTGTTTTTGGGATTTGTACAGGAGCTGAGTAGATTTCTTTAGATTATTTCTAAATTCCCTGCTGAAGAGCAAAAATGTAGTGTGCACCTTTGTAGCACATTATTTTCAATCTGTTTCAAGCAGCTCTTTTTTATTCTTCATTTATTTGGTGGAGATTATTTTCTATTTTTTTTTAAAGAGAGTTCATGTTGTCTTTCCATGAAGTTATTCTATTTTCAGTCTAGTTTCTTTCATTCACTTCTTTCTTTTTTCCATGGACATTTCCCCCAAGTTATATTCTTGACAAAAAAAAAAGGGGGGGGGGGCTGTCCTGCATTTGGAATTACTCATTGCCTTGCATCCTTCATTAACTCTCTAGTAAGGAACAGACCTTTTTCTAAGCACATACTTATTAAACAATCATCCTTCCCATTCACTCTCAACAGGTAACCTAGAAGAACATTTTTTTTCATTCAAAATATTCACAATTTTCCAAAAAATGAGCTTGTCCCTGTATGTATTCATCAAAATACTCCACAGGATCAGGCCATGTTCACTTAGCAGTACTACAACTTTCATATATCTCTTTGCTTCATTTCCTTCCTTCCCTCCTTCCCATGCTCTTTACCGTTTCCATATGCCATTGTTGTCACCTGTTGGATACATAGTTACTAACTGTTGCCACTCATTGCTTTAATAATATAGAAAGGGTATAAACTGGGTTACCAATCTTAATTATACCCCTGTCACATGCAGTATTTCCAGCTGAGGACAGTACTAGTCAGTTTTGGCACATTTTGGTGTTTATGTCATTAAGTGCAATCAGAGTTAGTTTTGCCCAAGCATGTTCATACTGAACGTACAAGTTTGCATTTTTAACCTATAGATTTCCTTGTTTTCATCTCACAACTGAAGAAGTAAATGCAATTATTGATATATAGTCTGAGTGCACAGAAAAACTTTAAAATGTATTTTTATTTCTTTCAGAGCCTTTAAATCTCTAAATTAAAAATCTGAAAAATTATGACATGCAATTGGCTCCTTATTAATTTGGTGAATGACTTTTGGATTTTATTGTATATGTTTTAACTCGATTTGGTTTTTTTAGGGGTTGTTTTATTGTGAACAATCCAGAAAGTTTTGATAATTGGACTGTTTATTTATTATAAAAAAGTAAATAAAGTGCCGTGTTGTGGAATGAGATTATAATATCATGGGTGAAAACATGGGTAGTATTACTGTATTATTTTACCCTTGCTTTATTAGGTGAATGAGGGATATATTACATATTAATCAAAAGTATGTCATACATTGTTAATATAGGCAGACTCTGGGTTGCAATTGAGATCTATTCCTAAGTCTATCTTTAAACCAAATTCGTAGATAAGTCAGAATACTTATTTAATATCGTGATCTTATTTAAAATGGTGGACATCATTCTTCTTTTTTGAGCCAACAAATTACTGAAGCCATGCAATGTTTTCATGAGTGTCATAAAATAGTGCATGTTTATTATTATGAACCATTTGTATTTGTATTCAGTTTTTTAATATAATAGGCTTTATGGCAATCTGTTTATAAGTAAAAGTAGTCCGTAAGTCCCCTTAACCTGTAATACAGTTAGTTCTTTTGTTAAGCGAACAAAATTAAAAAAGCCTGAACCTGGATTGTTGCCTTAATTTGTTTTGATACCTGCTAAGCAGAAAAGAAAGTCTTAAATTTATATCTGAATTTTCTCATGCAATATTTTCTCAAAGATGGAGTTATATTCTGTGTATTTTTTACTGAATGCAGCCTTGTTGCATGGTGCAGGTATACTAAAAAATCTTTATACAGTAAATAATCAATTTAATGTATTGGTTGGAGGAATGCGAGGTGTTCATTAAATCAGGATGTCTTTTAAATATCAATTTACACCATTTACATCAATTTACATCATTTGTGTAATTATATAATTAACATAAATGGCCTCATTTGCAGTAAAACTTTGATTTAATGGATAAACCCTCATTTTTTATGGCTAAACTGTCAATTTAATGGGGAGTAGACATCAAATGGGATAGAGTGTGATCAGAACATTTTTCCATTGTATCTGATGTCTGCTAAACCAGCTAATTGGTGGACAAACCTTTGATTTAATACATATTTAATATAAATAGGTGGTCTCCAAATTAAAAAAATGTATGTGAAAATTGCTAATTGAGGTTCATAAAAATAATTTTCTGCATTATCATAAGATTAGAAACATACCAGTTAATGGTCATTTAAAAAAACTCATGCAAATATTGAAACAAATATTGAAACAAATATTGGTTGACATTTGATATTTTTGTATCCTTTTAAAAGATTTAAAAGTATTGCTGTTTCAATAACAACAAATGCAAGTAAAAACTCAATCTTCTGTTTTCCACTCAGCTGTATGTAACAGAAAAAGTTGTGATTTATACATGCACCCTTCATGACCTTTTCTGAAATGTATGTTTTTATAAAATATTAGAAAGAAAATGTCTTATGCAGATAAACAGAGATATGTAGCAAAGCCAGATTATTTAAGAAAATATTTTTAAAATGTACAGACAAGAAGAACTAATGACTTCATTTAATAGTACTAGAATTTGCCTCTGAAATTGATTATGCAAATTCTTCTTGCATATTTCACAAAATATTTTCAATTTTTAACATATTTTGAAAAATGTATTTAAACATGAAGATTTTAAAATGTTCAATATTGATCCAATTGCTTCACATTTTATCAAAGAAAATTGTATTTTAATCCTAAGGATGTTGAATTTCTGAATTTCCAGGGTGGAAACTATGTTGAAACCATAATTAAATCTAAGGTTGATTTAATTATAATTAAATCTAAGGTTGATTATATTATGTAATCATCAGGATTCAAGTTGAAGAAGATACTAGCTTCATCAATTCTGGACTATTAAAGCTACTCCCAACTTTCTGGAAAGCTTCTCCAGTGGCTGTCACTGGCTTGTTTAAAGTTTATCATGCCATGTTCTTATGACTCCCATGTGTTACCAAATAAAGGAAATAAGCTAAATCAAGCTGTAGGATATTTTAGGTTTGATTTTCAGTGAAAGCAGTGCAAATGACATGATAAAGGATTGAATTAGTCATTGGTGGCTGTTGATTAGTGTATGAAGTAATAGGAACATTTAGCTGGTACACTAAGGGATGTTACATGCTTATAACATATATGCTTATGCCATGTGAATTTGTCCAAAAAGTTCTTTAAATAGAGAATATTTGGCAGAAAAGCATGAGTTTATAACATAGAATTAATCTTTCATTTCTTATGAAGGGTTATAATTTAGATTATCAGTTCATATGCAGCTAAATGAAAGTTTGCTCTTTTTGATAAAAAGAATAATAATCACACATGCACCACATAAAATTAGTGCCTGAATATTTATACTGTCCGACTGAAGAATAGCCTGCCTTTTTCCCTTGGGGATAAAAGAAAGATGATTTAAAACACAGTTTTAATTATTTTAGGATAGTCAGAAGGTATCTTCCATGTGGTCATCATGATGCCAGTCTCAAAAATGTAGCAAAAAATTTCCCACTGCTATTATTGCCATGTATGGAGTTGTGTATGGAGTTGTATATAGATTCATTAGATTGAACTATTTGGCAGAACTGCCTCTTGCTGTTCTGCCTTGGTTGGGGTAAGCCCAAACTGACTTCTTTTGATGCTTTTCATAGGCTTCACTTATGGTTACTTAAAGATTTATTGTTGTTTTTCCTTCTTTAAGGCATCTATTTCATATGCTGCTATGGGCAATAGGTTCTTGCAGAGTAGCTATAGTTTTGTTTTTAAAAATAAAATTTCCAGAGAGTAAAAAAGTCTTGATTCACCTAAGAGATTAATTAGAATCATAGCATCAAAGGGCTAGAAGGGACCTCAGAGGTCTTCTAGTCCAACCCCCCTGCTCCAGGCAGGAGCCTTATACCAGAGGTCACCAACCTTTTCATTCTGGTGGCCCGGAGGGAAAGGGAGCAGCTGGGAAATTTTTGCACGCACAAATGGGGCCGCACGCACCCGCAAGGCGCTAGCAGTCCCTTTTGACTGGGGCCGCAGCTAGCACCTGCATGCATGCGCAAATGGGCCATGCAACCCACACGGTGCTAGCGGCCCTGTTTGCGCAGGCACGCAGGCGTTGGCTGCCGCCACTGCGAGCACCCGTGCGCATGCGCAAATGGGCCACACACACCTGTATGGTGCAGGTGCGCAGGTGCTAGCCACCACTGCCGCTAGCCCCACACGCATGTGCAAATGGGCTGTGCAACCCCTGTGGGTGCTAGCGGCCCTGTTTGTGTCAGCGTGCAGGCGCTAGCCACTGCTGCTAGCCCTGCGCACATTCGCAAACAGGTCCGCGGGTGCTAGCGCAAGTGGGGGTGGGTGCGCGTAAACACGTGCACGCACTGTCCCACCTGTCCCGTGGCCCATAGGTTGGGGACCCCTGCCTTATACCATCCCCGTCAAATGGTTATCCAGTTTATTTCTGAAAATCTCCAGGGATGGAGCAATCACAATCCCAGGAGGCAAACTAGTCCACTGATTAATTTCTCTTTCTGTCGGAAAATTTCTCTTTACTTCTATGCTGGATCTGTTTCTAACAAGCTTCCGCCGATTACTTCTTGTCCTGCACTCTGGTGCCGAAGAGCAGGGCTTTTCAATGTTTTCAGAGATTGTACCACTTTTAGGATATGGCAATATTCGAGTACCGCCAGTCGCCTAGCAAGTGGGCATGGCCTGCTCGACGCCACTCACTGGACACAGCTGACTCGAGACAGCTGGGTTGGAACGGAACAAGTCGCACCAGCTAATTCGGTGTGGGGACAACTCGATGCCCCACAAACTCCTTGCCTCCCCAAACTGCTAGCAGCCAAGCGCATGCGCACACGCGCACACACTGCATTCCACGTTTGGGGACTTTTATCCACAGAGGAAGGAGAGGGCCTTCTCCCCAAGCCCAGGCATGATTGGCAGTTTGCTAGCTCAGATGTGGATAAAAGTCTCCAAGCTTGGGATGTTGTGAGTGTGTTTGTGTGCGCGCACATAGAATTCCAAAGGAGACGTTCTTCTCCCAATCCCAGACATTGTTGGTGTTTCCCTGTCCGGTGTCCCCTCCCGGCAAAGCAGGAAGTGGAGGACGACGCTGCTGCGTGTGGAAGTGCAGAGGAGAAAGTTTGCAGGAAGCCATTTCCTCCAAGTCCAACTTCTGCCTTGACAGATCTCTGGAGAGCAAGAGGAGGTGGCAGGGGAGAGCACTTCCAGGTCCTGCACAAGGGAGGCTGGCTCTTCTCGAAAGGGAATTCCTGTTTCCAATTGTGCGTGGTAAGGATGTTGATTTGTTGGGGCAGCCTTCCCTCACACAGCTCCCCTGCCACCTCCTCCTCCTCTCCAGAGATCTGCAGGGGAGGCAGATCTGGAGGGCAAGGTGCAGCCTCCATATTGGCCACTTCTACCTCTCCAAGCCCTCCTCGATTAAACATACATTATATAAATTAAAACACAGCCAAAAAGAAAACATAGTTAAATCACTAATTACAGCTCTTCACATATTTTCTGGAAAAACCATCTTTATTGATGTTAGGAAGGAAGAGCATTAAGGAACTCTTAACAGGAAGGGAATTGAAGACCCCCAAACGTCTCGTTCTTTCTCCAGCATGATAGATGGAGAATCCACGAATGGGTTAACTCTGTCTTCCTGCCCAATTAGACTAAGTCAGTCAAACTTGCCACGCCTGTCCTTGACCAGGCCACTTCCCAGTCTTGACCCATTCGGACGTGACTAACCTGGCTCCCAGATTTAGCAGCAGGTTGTATAAGCAGATTTATTCCCATTTGTGGATTTTCTCTCTTTGCTTCTCTCTAGTCAGCGCTGGGCTCAGCGCTGCCTTAGATTGCCTTTCTGAAGGCTCAGAGTTTTTTTCCCTAGAGTTTTCTCTTGGTCAGGGAACTTTTGTTTCTCTTTCGGATCAGCCAATCGTTGCGGCCGCCATTTTGGACGCCGCGTGGCGGGCCGATTTTATTACTGCCGCTTGCTTATTTAAGTGCTTTTCTGTGCCTTCCTTGTTACCGCACCGGATTGCAATTGATTGTCAACCGTTTTTCGTTGCAAATTCAGATCATTCTGACCACCTTCCTGATTTGCCTTGTGGAGGCAGCGGCAGCCGCGGCCGCCATTTTGGGGCGATTTAGGCCGTTTTCTATCTGCCAATCTCTCTGGACGGAGGGGGGGAGTAGTACTCCTGAAGGCCTTTAGCTGCTTGTCCTAATCAGGACCATCGGAGCATTTTGACCACCCCCATTCTCAATCGGCTTGCCTCAGTTCATTCATCTATGCTGTGAGGTTGTTGTGAAAGAAACAAAAAAACCAGGCCTTTTGTGCGGTCTCTGTGATCGCAACCTAGTGCAACACGCTTCAGGCGGGCGCAGCGCCTATCAGGCGACCCAACAGATTCACCTGAGTCTGGCCTCCTTTACCTGGTGCCTCCTTTACCTGTGCAAATACAGCCTGATTATACCATATCTGGCCTGGCTGTCACAGATTAATCGGCGTGCTAGTCCAACAGAGGCTATTTACACATGATCTTGTCACAGCTAAGTGACCTAAGTGTGGGCAGGCTGTCATTACTGACGTAAATTTGCCGCCCCAGAAGCCTGACCTATCGCACTAGTGTGCTGACTGTCGCCAACTGCTGGCTTTGTCGCCACTTAACTCTACGCACGAGCGAGCCGTTATCACCCAGGTGATCTAGCCGCTGCCGTAGATCTGACCGGGCGCTATCAGCGCATCTAACCGGTCTTATAGCCATCTGGAGCAGTGCCTGAGTCCATTAAATTGGTCCTGCAGCCACCATTATCTAAAGTACTTACCTGATCCCAGCACGTGGCACAGCCACAGGTAGTACTCTGCTCCCTGTTGATTGAGATCCCTCTCAGCACACACACTGAGATATCTCTTTTATGATGGCAGACAATCCTCCACTTGCACAAGGTGCTGCTTCTTCCTCCACTGACCAAAAGAAGCGTAAGTCCTCCAAGGAGGACTGCAGAAAAAATCAAGGCCAAGGCCATCTCGGGGAAGACACGTTCCAAGACAGCGGAAAAACAGGCCAGTAGAAGGCACCAGGCATTGGAGAAACAATTCTCCAAGGCACAGAAACAGGCCTTGATGGAAACGGTGGATGCTGAGGCTTCAGTCTTTGACCTTCCACTGGGTCCCTCTACCTCTCCCCAGGGGGTTTGGTCCCTGGAGGGGATTCCCGGCCACTTCCTCCCATCCATGGCCGAGCAACAACAAATATTACCTCTCAGCGAGGAAAGGGAGACTTCCTGACGTCCATAGACCTCACGGAAGCATACCTTCATATCCCCATCCTTCCAGATCATCGGCAGTTTCTCAGATTCTGCTACATGAATCACCATTATCAATACAGGGCCCTGCCGTTCGGCCTCTCTTCAGCTCCAAGGGTGTTTACCAAAGTCCTGGCGGTGCTCGCCGCACATCTGAGATTGGTGCCGGTACGCATTCAGTGCTATCTGGACGACATTCTCATCCAGTCGCCCTCTATTCCGGCCGCCCAGTCGGACCTGACCTTGTCTATCAAGACCCTTCAGGACCATGGGTTCTTGGTGAACTTTCAAAAGAGCCAGACGATTCCCTCTACCCACCTCCTGCACCTGGGCGCGGTGATAGACACAGAACGTTGCCAGGTCTATCTGTCTCGGGACCGTCAAGACAGCATACGGGCCATGGTCCTCAAGGTCCGCAGGGAGCGTGTAGTGACACTGGCTGTGCTCTCCCAACTGTTGGGGAAGATGATATAGTGCATAGCGATAGTTCCTTGGGCCAGACTACACTCCAGAAACCTTCAATGGTTCTTGCTCCCATTTCAAAGACTGGGCACCAGCTCCTCCAACCAAAGGGTAAGGGTTCCATATCAGACCCTACAATCCCTTCAGTGGTGGACCTCCCCAGCGGTAGCCAGAGGGTCGTTGTTCAAGGAACCCGCTCGGCTCACCCTGACCACAGACGCCAGTCTGTTCGGCTAGGGAGCGCACCTTCAGTCGCAGTTGGCTCAGGGCCGGTGGTCCCGGGTAGACCTGAAGCACAACATCAACTGGTTGGAGCTCAGAGCCATTAATCTGGCTCTACGCCACTTCCGCAATGAGATTGCGAGGCAACACGTGCTGGTCCTCATGGACAATGTGGCGGCGAAAGCCCATGTGAACCGGCAAGGGGGTACCTGTTCAAGGTCCCTTATGGCCGAGGCCCAGTTGCTGGGATCCTGGGCAGAGACCAACCTCCTCCTCCCTCAGAGAGGCATCTCGGGAGAGGCAAATCAACAGGCGGACTTTTTAAGCAGGTCGACTGTGGATCATTCTGAATGGCGCCTGCATCCGGATCTCTTCACAGATATCAGAGAGGTTTGGTCATCCGGTTCTGGACCTGTTCGCGTCTCCAGCGAACTCCCAGCTCCCGAGATTTTAATCCCGGTTCCCCTCTCCAGGGGTGGAGAGTGCGGACGCCCTCCGCAGTCCGTGGCCACGGGATCTATTATATGCTTTTCCTCCTCTCCCTCTGATCCCGGCAGTCATCAGGAAGTTACTGCAGGAGCGGGCAGAGGTGATATTCATTGCTCCACATTGGCCAAGACGGCCGTGGTTTGCAGACCTCGTGAGCCTTTCCAGGTCTCCTCCATGGAGGATCCCTCCGGATCGCATTTCACTCAGCCAGGGAGCTCTACAACATCCAGAACCCCAGTGGCTCCAGTTAACCGCCTGGCACTTGAACGCCGGATTATGACTCAAGAGTCCTACTCGTCGGGTGTGATTTCAATGATTCAGGCCTCCTGACGGCCGGCGACAAATCGCATCTACGACTCAACTTGGAAAAACTTCAGCCATTGGTGTGAAAAGAACCACCTGGCTCTATCGGATGTGACTATTCCAAGAATCTTGGATTATTTATTAGAAGGTCTCAACAAGGGCTTGACGCCTAACACTATCCGCAGACAGGTAGCGGCTCTCTCCACGGTGCTTTCTTGTGACAACTCAGAGCCCTTGGCTCAGCACCCCATGGTACGCTCCTTTATCAAGGGGGCCACCAACACCAAACTGCCCGTGGTTCATAGATATCCCTCTTGGGAATTGCCACGGGTCTTGCAGGCCCTTACCAAGCAGCCATTCGAACCAATTAGAACCTGTACATTGTGGTCCTTGTCCCTCAAGGTCGCCTTCCTGATTGCCATCACGTCGGCTAGATGTATCTCTAAACTGGCAGCTCTCTCTACCAGAGATGACCTGTGCGTCTTTCATCAAGACAGAGTAGTCCTTTGCTTAGATCCGTCCTTTATTCCCAAGGTTAACACCTTGTTCCACAGGACGCAGGAAATTGTATTGCCAGATTTTTGCCCTAATCCATCTCATGACCTGGAACGACAATGGCACGTCCGCAGGGCATTACGCAGGGCATTACGCCATTACATCAAGCAGACGGCGGCCTTTCGCAAATCGGAAGCCCTCTTTGTTTCCTTTCAACCTTCTATGGGGAAGAAGATGTCTGCCTCTACGATAGGCAGGTGGATCACGGCTTGCATTGCAGGGGCATATCAATCGCATTCCCTTTCAGTTCCACGTCATGTTACTGCTCATTCCACTCGCAGTGCTGCGACCTCAGCAGCATGGGCAACTCAGGCGTCTATCGAAGATATTTGCAGAACGGCGACTTGGTCTTGCCTTCCCCTTTTGTGAGGCATTACAAACTGGATAAATTTGCCTCTGCAGACGCCTCTTTTGGCCGGAGAGTGCTACAGCAGGTAGTGCCACAGGCCGGGACACAGGCCCAGACTGTTTCCCTCCCTTAGGGACAGTGCGGCTTTGGTATGTCCCATTCGTGGATTCTCCATCTATCATGCTGGAGAAGGGGCGTTGTCTTACCTGAACGCCTTTTCTCAGCATGATGATGGAGAATCCACACCCACCCCTTAGGATCAGTCAGGTCCAGTGTCGGGTCTGGGAGCCATCACGTCGGACTGTCGTCAATAGCTTTGCCTTAGTCAAGACTGGGGAGTGGCTTGGTCAAGGACAGGCGTGGCATGTTTGACTGACTTAGTCTAATTGGGCAGGAAGACAGAGTTAACCCATTCATGGATTCTCCATCATCATGCTGAGAAAAGGCGTTCAGGTAAGACAACGCCCCTTCTAATTTGCCTTCCCTTTGAGACTTTAGTTCTCATTATTTTATTATTATGTATTTAAGAAGATGATCAAAGGTCTCCGTAGCTCAGGATACTCACCTTAAAATCAGAACCCAGAAAAACTTAGTTAATTCGCAATACCAGCCTATGAAGAATGAAGATAATCTTTGGGCCCCGAGAGCATGCAGGTGTCAAGTCAGAATTATTAGTGGCACATATGTCCAGCAACTGGAAGTGCATAAGTCCATGTACTTCCCTTTCCTGTCCCACAACTCAATCCATACATCCTTTAATTTTCAGACACAAATTTTTCTCACAGCTCCTTAAAAAACCCACAAAGTATACTGTAATTAGCAGGAAAAATAAATCTAACATTTCTGAATTCTTTCTCCAAGGGGGAAAAGAAAGTTCACAGCCTGCAGGTTGCTAGCAAAGTCATCAAAGATCGTAGTTATTGCTACTAAAGGCAAGAATAAATAACGAATCAATTTTGCAGCTCTCTCTTGTTACTACATCCTCTTATCTCCAGAATGTGGCCTGAGATTGCACAAGGGGCTAGGCTAAAATCCGGTTGACTAGTTTGCAACCAGGTGTTCGGAACAGACCTTGCCAATGTGATTTTAATAGTCCAGGAAGGGACAGGAAAACCCGAGGAAAATTTGGCAATCAATAAATCATGATGGACTACGCTTGTTTTGCCCTATTTTGATTCTCCTCCCCAGTAGCAGCACATCGATTTTAGAACTACCTCCTTCAGAGCCTTCCTGATCGCAACGGGGCTGGATCCTGCTTCCCCCTCCCCCCTGCAGCTACAGCCTTCGGAGCCTTCATAATCCCGCCGGGGCTGCCGGCATGACACCAGGCAAGAGCGCCGGATGAGCCCCGCTTTGCAAGATGAAGCAGGTGGAGGCAAGCGCCAGTCAGCCTGAGCTGTGTGCCAATCAGCTGGAGCCCCGAGCTGATCCTTGGCGCTCAGCAGAACCCTGGCAACACCGCAGCTCCAGCTGACTCTCCCACAGGCCTACACTTTTACACTTTTTTTTACAGTGCTTTTCAACCTGCCGTATGTGTACCACCTGCCAGGTGCAGACATACCACCAGTGGTATGCGTACCACGGGTTGAAAAGCCCTGCCTTAGAGAATAAGTCAGTCCTCTCTTCTTTGTGACAGGTTCTCAAGAACTGGAAGGCTGCTGTCATGCCCCTCCCCCCCCATTCCTCCTCTTCGGTAGACTAGACAGACCTAGCTCCCTCAATTGTTTATCATATGATTTAGCCTCCAGATCCTTTATTATCTTTGTTGCTCTTCTCTGCACACATTCCAGGTTTCGACATTTTTTGTATTAGTTTATACAGTATTGCATTCGCTTTTGTGGATTGTATTCTGCTTCACATGAGGTGGACAACAGGAAGGAAAGGGAAGGGAACTTGATAAGAGGCTGAATAGATAGTAAGCATTAACAAAGGTTAGATCTGATGTAGATATAGTAAATAAGCTTATTCTTGTAATCACAGGTCATAAAATATAACATGGATGCGAATATTCTTGTTGGTGAGCTGGTTAATCTGCATAATCCAATAAGATTTTAATATATAATATATAGTATTGAAAGTTGAAAATGTTTTGGGGAGTTTAAAAGAACCTTAACTGATTTTTGGATAGTGCCATTTCTATTGCCAGATTTGTATCCTTTTATTCTTTTATACTGAGATTGGTCAATGTTTCTAACGTGGAAGAGACATTTAAGAGACATTTCCAGAAATCCTCATCTCTCAATATTGCTATTAGTCAGCCATAAAGATGTGGGCATTTCCTCTGGTAGCATTATCGCACTATTTAATAATGTCATCTACAGTATCAGGGAATATATATTTGCTTACCTTCCATTGGGATATATGCTACTATCTGACAGCAGCTTTAGAGAGATATGGAGATAATTTTGAAGAAGCAAGGCATGAACAG
The DNA here is from genome assembly GCA_023970755.1 of Azemiops feae. Classification (NCBI taxonomy): domain Eukaryota; kingdom Metazoa; phylum Chordata; class Lepidosauria; order Squamata; family Viperidae; genus Azemiops; species Azemiops feae. Next base: position 168,092 of record JALGBA010000368.1, read on the forward strand.
TTAAGTAAACATTAATTCAGTCCTGGGAAAGAAACTCAAGAGTATTTCACTTTGATTCACTTTGATGTAAGAAACGGCAAGAGGGAAACCTCTTCAGGCTTTAAAGATTCAGTTATTAAACCCTACAACAGTGATGGCGAACTTTTTAGAGACCGAGTGCCCAAACTGCAACCCCAAACCCACTTATGCATCGTCGAGTGCCGGCTGGGTGTGGCCCATTAGCTGGGTGTGGCCCATTGGCTGGGTGTGGCCCATTGGCTGGGCGTGGCTGCGGTGGTAACGGCAGACTGGGTGGGACTAAAAAGTTCAATCAATCAATTCCAACTTTGCAAGATCTTTTTTTTTCCCACGAGAAGTTGAAATTGACTGATAGAACCTTTTTTTTTTGCACACGGCGGTGGAGGCCTAAAGTGAAAAGGTTTTATAAAACCCAGCTGAAGGCCTAGGACTGGGGCGAGGGCGCGCGTGCCCACAGAGAGGGCTCTGAGTGCCGCCTCTGGCACCCGTGCCATAGGTTCGCCACCACTGCCTTACAACAATAGAGTTCCAGTAGTCTTTGCAGCGACTGTTTCCTGACCTGGCCAACCTCAAAAGCTGGCAGCAGCCTATCTTTCAATTCCTTTTATTGTTTCCCCTTTCCTACACATATGTATGAGTGTGAATTATATGATAATGATATACATTTCCCATCTTGTTTGTTTATCCAATTTATGTGGCTTATTTTATAATTATTTAAAATTTATGTAGTCTTATCATTTGGGCATACTGGGTATGGAGCTTGGAGTTCAAAAACATGCAAACTAACTTTGATTTAAATGAAATTATAGCAGTTTAAAGGTTGGCCTTTCTTTTATCAAAGGCAGGCTTATGGTAGTATATTCTTTCTAAACTATCGGGGATTGGTATCAAGTTTTGATTGAACTATGATTTTGGTGGATTTTCCTTCAGTTTGTTGGATTTAACAGATCTGTTACAGTGCATGAAGTTAATTTTGCTGTACAATATTGAAGTGCAAGCAATATTAAATTATATAACAGACTTTTATGGTAAATATACGCAAATAATTTAGGATCCATAAAATTTAGCAATTTTAATAACCAACTGCTGTATTATTTATAGTTTTATTGACTCCCACTTTTCCCCCTGCATGGATAATAATCATGGAGAGGGAAACAGCTACTGAATAACTTTGAACCTGAACATTAAATAATCATGGATCCCTATGTTTTCCCAAATTTTCATCACTTGAGAGATGACAAAAAGAAACCAAGACCCCTCCCATCATTAAAAAAAGAATATAAAGAAATATGAGATGGAGACTTAATTTTATGTTATATACATGTGCAAAAATAACCTCTCTAGAAATGAGATATGGAATGCATAAATTATAATAAATAATCATTTAGAAATGTGTATTTTTGCTTTTATCAAAAAGTATCTCACATGTTAATATGGATTGTGCAGAACAGAATAGTTTACTGTTTTTAAAAAAAATACTACAAAAAGGAAGAAAAAATATAAAAATAAAGTAGAAATAGCACAAAGTATTAAAAGAATAAATAAAACAAAAAGAAAATTAGCTTCATCAAATAAAATACTATTAATTATATCATTGTATTGCCATAACCCAAAATGAGACTTCAGTCAGAAGGATAATAATAATAATAATAATAATAATAATAATAATAATAATAATAATAATAATAATAATAATAATAATAATAATAATAATATGGTGATGATGATGATGATGATGATGTTGGAAGGGACCTTGGAGATCATCTAGTCCAACCCCCTGTACCATTTCAGACAAACGTCTGTCCAGTCTCTTCTTAAAAACTTCCAGTGTTGGAGCATTCACAATTTCTGGAGGCAGGTTGTTCCACCGATTAATTGTCAGGAAATTCCTTCTTAGTTCTAGTTTGCTTCTCGTTTTGATTAGTTTCCATCCATTGCTTCTTGTCCTGCCTTCAGGTGAATAGGTTATAGCTTTAGTCTGGCAAGATTCTTTATATTGGGTGTAAGCAAATCGAGAAGTGAACTCGATTAGATCTCACTTTGTCATCTTTGGGCTTAGACTTGACAGATGATAACATTTCACCAGTTTTTGATATCTGTTACGTGTTTTCTATGAATGCATGATTTTCTTTTTGACAACAGCCCAAGAACAGTGAATCCAAAGTTCTTCAGAAGTAGACAAATTGCACAGTTTTGGAATATAATTTAGCAACACATTAACATTGTTAAATGTTTTATCTTCATGATTTCAATCATTTATGTTTTGCAGATTGTATTTTTTGTAAGCTTTGAAAAATTTTGAAAGTATTGTCTGTAATTTGCTAATTAATGTAACTTTAATTTTCATTATCAAAAGCCTATTATTTTTCATCCACTATTTTTTTAAAATAAGGATTCTTTCAAAAGATCAGTTTCCTATGAGAGCAAGGATTGCAGATTAATTTCTGCCTCCAAAGTATTAAAATATTTCTGAACAACCATAGGGCTGGAAATATGTTAAGCTTCCTGTAACACTCACTTACTTACCTGTAAAGGTAAGTCAAATTCTTACCTTTCCCAAATTCTTACCTTTCTCCTCACTGGCCCACTTTTTCTGCGGCATCCCCAGGCCTGCATTTCGCAGTCAGAGGCCTTTCCGGAAGGCCACTGCAGCCGAGAACTGAGCTATGGATTGAATCCCTAGCTCGGTTCTGCAAGGCCTCTGCAGCCGAGAACCAACCTATGGATTGAATCCATAGGTCGGTTCTCAGCTGCAGTGGCCTTCCGGAAAGGCCTTTGACTGCGAAATGCAGACTGGAGCTCCATTCTTAGCTGCAGAATGAAGCTGCTCCTTCGGCTGCAGAAGAAGTGGGCTGGCTGGCCAGGAGGTGAGTGGAAAAGACACCCCCCCCCCGAAAATAAGACCTGGTGCCTCTTTTGGGAGCAAAAAAAAAAAAAAAAGACCGGCTCTTATTTTCGGGGAAACATGGTATTTTCATTTCAGTACAATAGATAAGTTAAAAAATATACCCTGTCCTATAATAAGCTCATTGTCAATAATGCCTTAATCATTTTCTTTTTCAATTGCTGCAATGTGCTTTATTTAGGGCTACCCTTGAAGATGATTGTAAAATATAATCTAAATGAGAACATGTGGCATGACAAGTTTTAAAAAAATATTTATTTTAATTTCCATATATATTCCATGCATATGCATGAATAATTCTCTTCCTATAACAGATAGTCCTTGATGTATGATTGTAATGGAGTCTGACCATTACGGTCATAAGTCTTGACAATGGTAAAGCGAATCACCCACATGGCAGATCTGATTTTATGATCTTATTTGCAGCAATTGTTAAGTGAACGTTGCAAATGTAAGTGAATACCCTGGTTGTTGAACAAACTCATTGGTTGAATCAGCCTTCCATCCTTCTGAGATCGGTAAAATGAGGACCCAGATTGTGGGGGCAATATGCTGACTTTGTAAACTGCTTAGAGAGGGTTATAAAACACTGTGAAGTGGTATATAAGTCTAAGTACTATTGCTATTGCTATATAGTTCATCTATAAGCAAAATAATAATAATTATAAAACAGGTATGCAAAGTGTCTGATTTATTTCCAATTGGCCTATAAAAGTTTATTAGAACCATCTAACAATCAACATTGATAACAAGCAAAATTATGAAATCCTTATCAGTATCCAACATTTCGTGTTCTGCTATAAAAGATGAAGTGTTCTTTATTAGTACAGCCATTTTTTAATACGATATTAAATGTAAGGCTATATGGGTCTGATCCATGCAATTAATTTTAAGCAAATGCTTTTCTTCATGAACTATATGAGTTTCCTATTATTGGTTTCATCATCAATTTCTAAAAAAAAAATCAGGTGTAAAGGCATTCCATGGTACAAAAATGACAACATTGTAAATAAAACAAGTTAAATACAAATTTTCTGCTGGAAAGACTCAAGCAATCTCAGATCAAGGTCACAATAAAGACTGTATAACTTTCAAAAACTTGAATCTTGTTCGTGTTTATCAAAAGAACCAATTAAAAAATACATAATGTGAAATAGATCCAAAGTAGTGTAAAAAACCAACTGTAGAAAAATCGATAATAGTATGGATTTCTCTCATTTATCAAAGAGAGAAATGATAAATGTAAAAGTAAAAAAAATCTATGTCTAGATAAATATACATTTTATTACAGTCAGTGACCAATCCATAAAACATCACCTGCAAAGTTAAAATAAATAAGCTATGAAACTAAGCATGTGAATCAAATTGCTATCCATTTTACATGTTACGTGACAAAATTCGTCCACATTTAAAGAAATTGAATCATGTGAATATAAAAGTATTAGCTGTAAATTTGTCAAAATAACTGGAGAATTTGGTTAGATATGGCGTTATTAGCTGATACAGGGTGTTGGCATAAAACAAACAGTATAATGTGCCACATGTAATGGTTTTGTGGCTCTTTCTCTGTATGGGCATATTCTAGATTTGAATGAACTGCCCCATATCTCCCCTATGAAATTGCTGATGGGACTACATTGAATCACACCGAGTTTAGGGCCATTCTGATTTAGAGGACAATAGTTTGACTTAAGTATCTTAAGAGGTCTGGAAAGGCAGTACTTAAAAATATGCCTCAGGGAGAACATCAGATCTGATACACACTTAAATTAAGGGGGAAAAAAATCTAAATATGCATACACAGGTGTTTGTATTAAAATTATTCCTGGCGAGATTTCTTGTGGAGACCTGTCTAGATCATAGACTTTACCATTTTCCCATAGTTAAAAATCTAGTGAACCTCAAACTTCAGAGACAAAATCAACATCTTGTTTTTTTACAGTTGGATGTAAAAAAGGAATAGAAATCATCTTCCTCCTTTTTAGTTTTAAGGATTGTTGCTATTCCAATAATAATTTGGGTTTCAGACCTTCATTTTAAATAATTGATTAATTGTAGTTGCAATGTCATAGAATTTCCTCAGTTCACTATTCAGTGATAAATAAACTGCAATTTGGAGGGAAAAGGTCTTTATTTCTAACATCCTGATGTTACAAATGTGATTGATTTCTTTATGTTTTTAAAATAACTGTAGAAGACACAGTTGTTGTCATATTCCCAGCAATCCTCCAAATAGGAGTTGGGGTGCAATAAGGTTTAAACGTTGTACTTTGTAAACAGCTTTTAGAAATTCTCTATAATCCAGATTAAGCCTCAGTAAGCATTTCTCTCTGAGAGCCACTAGAGGTAGCTCATCTTCTTCTTAAGAAAAGTTTAAGATACAGAATGTTTAGAGACACTGAACCTTGAAACTGAGCCAATTTGTTTCGATAGATTGCCAACTGTTTTTCAGTGTTTATCAGGGGACTGGAGGCTAAAACATACAAGGAACGGTTGCTGGAATTGGGAATGTCTAGTTTAATGAAGAGAAGGATGAGGGGTGAAATGATAGCAGTGTTCCAATATCTCAGGGGCTGCCACAAAGAAGAGGGAGTCAAGCTATTCTCCAGCATGAAGAATGGAGAATCCACCAATGGGTTAATTCTGACCTCCTGCCCAAGTAGACCAAGTCAGTCAAAGCTGCCACGCCCATCTGGCTGAGGACATGCCCCCAGTTTCGATTTGGTCTTCAGCCCAGACAGACATGGTAGATTTGGCTCCCAGCTACTTGAGAACAGCAGGTTTTATTAAGTTTATTCCATTTGTGGATTCTTGTTGATTTTCGTGCCTCTCCCCCTCTCTATTTCGTTATTGTCAGTACTGATTTCTTGCATATAGTGAACCTTTTGGGGAAAAAAGAGTGTTCCCCGTTCTTCAGGCCTTGAAAATTACTCGGTCGATCCGGCTCCTTATAGTCATTACTCGTAATTACTAATTTATCTTTTAAAGAGAGCAGTTTGGGGAAAGGGAGTGCTCCCTGTTATCTAGGCTGCCTTGGGCCTTGAAATTATTTAGCTGATCGTCGTGGGCGCCGCGTGGTGAACGGCCCATTTCTCCTTTGATTTATTCTCTATTCAGAGGACCAAAAGGGAGGCTTGGCAGCTCTTAATTTAACCAGGATTCAAGGAAAACTGTCTTTTCCTGGACAAAGTGACTAAATCAGCTTACTTTCATTTTCCCCTGGTCCGGATTGCTGGCGGCCGCCATTTTAGTCTGCAGCATGCAGTCAAGGCCTTGAATTCCGGACGGAGCAGGGGAGGGAGTAATCCAAAAGGCCACTCATTTGCATTCCTCCTGTTGGAATCATTATTCAGTGTGTGTCAGGGGATTTTGATTCTAATCAGGCCTTTGGTTGCTTGCCATTTTAGGCCTTACTTGCTGCTGGCCACGAGGGCTCTGCTTGACCCTATATTGCAGCACGGATACTGTGGTCCCCTGTATTTGTACACACCAGGCCTAACAAAATTGGACCCAGCGTCAGTTGCTCTCTTCTAACAATCATCACTCAACGCTCATTTGGGCCTTGCCAGTTATAGTCTGTTGCCATAGTCTGCATCTACTGAACGGTCAATACTGAGCTTGCCGTCACTAAGTGAGACACGTGTGATCCCATCACTAAACGCGAACTTGACCTCAACGATAGGTCTCCCACGCTCAGTTTCATCATCGCTAAGTGATGTGCGACATCCATCGCTAAGTGTGACTCCGTGCTTGCCGGTGGGCCGGACTATCACAGATCCACATGCAGGTCGGTCCCACCTTGGTGGTTAACAGCCGCATCTCTTGCAGACCGAGACGCTTCAGCACCCCACTGACAACTCTCGCTTCACAATGGCAGATAACACCGAGCCACAGGCTTCCACTTCAGGTGGACACACAAAGCATAAGTCCTCTAGTCAGGAGGCAGCTGCAAAAATCAAGGTCAAAACTAAGGCCGGCTCAAACAAGTGAGCCTCCAAGGCGGCCGACAAACAGGCCAGCCGCAGGCATCGTGCCTTGGAGAAACAGTTCTCCCGTGCACAAAAACTGGCTGTAGGGGAGACGGTCAATCCGCCCCCTACCACAATGGTGACACTGCCTTGTGGCCCACACCCTGAGCCCCCCGCACCCATATGGTCCCCAGAACGGGACTCCGAAGGGGCTTTTTCAACTGGCCATTATCAGGAGCACTTTTCCCTCTTTGAAGAGGAACAGGGGTCTCAGGATCCTAAGGCACCAGAAGCCACATTTACTCCAACTGCAGCGGGGCTTCGACCTCTTGAGGGATTGTCCTTCGTGGGCCAAGTGCAGGCTCCAACTGCCACTTTTACCCCCACAGCAGCGGGGCTTTGCGATCTGGAGGACCCATTCTTCAAAGCTCATCTACAGGCTATGGTTTCCCAGGCAGTTGCTCAGGCTATGACGCCCACGGGGCGTACACAAGTGGCCTCCGTTCTCGAGGTCCGGCGCTCTCCAATACCCAGAATCAGATTCACCACCTCACTCCTTTGCCAGCGGTGTCTCAGAATACGCGGAGTATAGCCACGCGGAGGGACAGTGGTCGGACGATGAGGAACCTCCTCAGGAACCTCCTCCTCTTGTAGGCTTGTTTAATCCTGCGCTCTTTCCGTCCCTGCACCGCAAGGCCTGTGCGACCGGTAAGATAAATCCGGTTCAGCCATCGGTATCTGAACAGGTACCTGAACAGGCTCCTAGCCAGGACACGGACCCGTTGTTTTCTGAACCGGTTGTGATACACAAACAAATCCCTTGCCCCCCCAGGTTCTTGAAATCCATTCAGGGGCAATGGGAGTCCCCAGGTGTTTTTCCCTCAATAGGGGGAATCGACCGTAAGTTGATTGACACGGTGCTGGTCTTGAATGAGGCGCTGGAAGTGCCTGAGGTGGATGAGTCCTTAAACCCTTTATTTTCTGATTCCAAGGTGCCAGGGGATATGATGGAGGCGTTGAAGCCCGAGGATAAGAAATCCAAGGCTTCTCTCCGCAGGACACACCAGGCTTCGGCATGGGCAATAAGAGCGTCCACCTCAACCTCATTCTTTGCAAGGGTCTCTCTTATCTGGCTCCGTCAATTACAGGCCAGAATTCCCCCAGAGGAGGTAAGAGTCCATCAGGACTTAACGAAATTAATGGCGGCATCACAGTACATGGCAGACGTGTCTCTGCAGGCCGCCAGATTCTCGGCCCGTGTTCTGTTCCAGCCTACGTCCGTCCTTGTTGCATCACAAGAACAACCCCTCTTTAACAGTAGGCTGGAAAAACCAACCTCTTTTTATTTCAAAAACAGTCCTGATAAGTTTTTCTCCAAAACAAAAACACAAAAGACTTTCCCAACAGATAAGTGGTTACAAAAGCAAAACAGAGCAGGAGTTAAACAAGAAATTCACCGATAAAACAAACAGACCATGATCCCTGGAAGTTCTTTACAAACGGTTGCCTTCAGCAACCAGCACAGCCCACACCTTCCCTTTTTATAAAGCATTCCCAAGGCGTGGCTTCTCAAAGCCTTCTCCTCCTCCCCTGGAGTTGTCGTATTGACTGCTGCTGACCTGCTCTAGATAATTGCCTGCCTCTACGAGCATCAATAATGTCTACCAGCTGTGAATCCTCAAGGTCTGACTCATCCTCTCCACACAGCTGAGTTTCATCCGGAACACGATTGGAGGGGCCAGGCTCTTCGGCAGATTGTGAGTCTTGTAACTCATCAGAGTCTCTCTGACTCTGCTGGCTCTCCAAACCCCTCCCCCTTTGATTCCCCGGACTCAGCTGCCGGGTCCACTGGCTGGCACGGACTCACAACAGCCCGTGCCATAGCATCCAATGTCACTGCACGCCGGTTGCTATGGCTCAGGAATTGGAAGGCCGAGGTTAAACACAAATGGAGCATGGCTTTTGCCCTGTACCGTGGCGCCCGCCTTTTGGGGGAGGCCCTAGCTCCCTATTTAATTGACAACAGGGAGAAACGGGGGGTCCTTTACCACCTTTCCAGGAGGCCGAGCCGATGGTTCTCCCCATACACCCGCCGGCAGCCATTTTGGCCCGGATCAGATTCGGCCTCAGCACAAGTCTCCCAGCCATTTACTGCAGGTCTGGACCGTTCCTTTGATCGGTCTGGCTACAGAGACAGATACAGACAACAGGCTCAGGGTAAGCGGTCCTTTCGGGGCAGGGGAGGCCGTCCCTTTCGTAAATCCAAGTGACTCAGGGAGGGACTCTCCCATAGGTGGCAGACTAACTTACTTTCTCCACCAATGGGAGACCACGACCACGGACTCTTGGGTGCTAAGCACCATCAGGGACGGTCTGTCTCTGGAGTTCGTGACCAGGCCACCTCGACGCTTTATTTCCTGTCCCCCTCTAAGGAACCCAGTCAAGAAGAGCCTTCTGAGGGAGGCCATTCAACACTTGTTACACATAAGAGCCATAGAAAGGGTGCCATCCGACCAACTAAGACAAGGTTTTTACTCCATCCTATTCGTTGTCCCGAAGGCCTCAGGGGGATGGAGGGCGATACTCAACCTCAAAGGCCTAAACTCCCACCCGTCGTACCGAAAGTTCAAGATGTAGATGCTCCAGTCCATCTCGGCCAGCGTCAGACGAGGGGACTTCATGACGTCCATAGATCTTACGGAGGCGTACCTCCACATCCCCATACATCCAAACCACCGACAATATCTCAGGTTTTGCTATTCCAACAGCCACTATCAATACAAAGCCCTGCCGTTCAGCCTCTCATCGGCTCCCAGGGTTTTCACCAAGATCTTGGCGGTACTCGCCGCTCACCTACGGTTGGTGCCGGTGCGCATCCAATGTTACCTGGACGACATCCTCATCCAGTCGTCTTCTGCTCTGGCCGCCCAGGCGGAGCTGGCCCTCACTATAAGGACACTTCAGGACCATGTTTTTTTAGTCAACTTTCAAAAGAGTCAGCTGATTCCCTCAAACCGCCTTCTACACTTGGGCGCGATGATAGACACAGACCTTTGCCGGGTCTACCTGTCTCGGGAACGTCAAAATAGCATTCGAGACATGGTCCTCAAGGTCCGCAGGGAGCGTGTAGTGGCACTGGCTATACTCTCCCAACTACTGGGAAAGATGATATGCATAGAGATAGTGCCTTGGGCCAGACTACACTCCAGAAACCTTCAATGGTTCTTGCTCCCATTCCAAAGGCTGGGCACAAGCTCTTCCAACCAAAGGGTATGGGTCCCATTCCAGACCCTAGGATCCCTTCTGTGGTGGACCTCCCCAGCGGTAGCCAGGGGGTCACTGTTCAAGGACCCCAGCAGGCTAACCCTGACCAGAGACGCCAGTCTGTTTGGCTGGGGAGCGCAATTCCAGTCTCAATTGGCTCAGGGCCGGTGGTCCCGGGCAGACCTGAAGCACAATATCAATTGGCTGGAACTCAGAGCTATTCATCTGGCCCTCCGCCACTTCCGCAACAAGATTGCGAGGCAACACGTGCTGGTCCTCACGGACAACGTGGCGGCAAAAGCCCATGTGAACCGTCAAGGCGGTACCCGATCCCAGTCTCTCATGGCCGAGGCCAAGTTATTGGGATCCTGGGCAGAAAACAATCTCCTCTCCCTGAAGGCCAAGCACATCTTGGGAGAGGCGAATCGTCAGGCGGATTACTTAAGCCGGGCGACAGTAGACCATTCAGAATGGAGTCTACACCCGGATCTCTTCAGGGAGATATCGGAGAGGTTCGGGCAACCGGTTCTGGACTCACCGGCGAACTCCCAGCTTCCAAGATTCTTTTCCCAGTTCCCCTCTCCGGAGGCGGAGAGGCAGACGCCCTTTGCAGCCCATGGCCAAGGGGCCTGATGTACGCCTTTCCGCCTCTCCCTCTGATCCTGGCAGTCATCAGAAAAGCACTGCAGGAACGGGCAGAGCTCATATTCATTGCTCCGCACTGGCCGAGGCGACCGTGGTTTGCCGACCTTGTGAGTCTCTCTGTGGCCCCTCCGTGGAGGATCCCTCCAGATCGGATAAGGCTCATATAGGGAGTCATACAACACCCGGAGCCTCAGTGGCTCCAGTTAACCGCTTGGCACTTGAACACCGGATCTTGACCAGAGAATCCTACTCATCGGGAGTGATCTCCATGATTCAAGCCTCCCGAAGGCCGGCGACCAATCGCATTTATGACTCCACATGGAGGAATTTCTGCCGTTGGTGTGACAGCAACCACTTGGCTCTCTCAGAGGTGACTATTCCACGGCTCTTGGACTATCTGTTGGAGGGTGTTGATAAAGGATTGGCGCCCAACACTATACACCGGCAGGTCGCGGCTCTGGCCACGGTGTTTACCTATGGCAATTCGGAACCACTGGCTCAACACCCCATGGTCCGCTCCTTCATCAAAGGGGTCACCAACAGTAAACCACCCGTGGTACATAGGTATCCCACTTGGGAGTTGCCACGGGTCTTGCAGGCCCTTACCAAGTCACCCTTTGAACCTGTTAGGACCTGCAACCTTAGGTCCTTGTCTCTTTTTATTCTTTCAAGTTTTATTAGTTTTTATTTGTTTTACAGCCAAGTGCTTATAACACATCGTGGAGATAGGGCACTCCATAGAACACAACAAAAAATACAGTCATACATATACAATTTAAACTGCTTCTTTAAAAGTTCCCTCTCTATTTTATCAATAAAAAAAGAAGAAAAAAAAAAGAAAGAAAAAAAGAACACACAAAAACAAAAAACAAAAATTTATCAAAAATATTTCCACCCATTTTCACGCTTAACCAACTTTCAAATAATCTATTTCAATTTAGTCTTGCATAAACATATAGTATACAATTCGAGCATTCCTAAAATATCTGTTATTCCAATTTCAATTTATATTTCTCAATCAAATTATATCTCTTATTCTATTTTATATATATTTTAAAACCATTACATAAGACAAAATAATGTAATAATGTTATAATAATAATAGGACAATAATTATTTCTATCATAAAGTAATAATATAACTATTATATCTTAATATTTCTCAACTATATTCTATTTCATATATTCTATCCAATATTTTTATAAATTCCTCAATTGTTTCAATTTAGTCCATTTAATACCTCACTAATTACCATTCAATTCTTGTAAGTAAAAGTATCAATAATACTTCACCAGTCTCAATCTCGATCTGACTCCTTTAATTTTAGGTTTTCCAGTTTTTCCTATTGTCATTCCAAACCATAATCAAATCCATATTTAGCTCTAATGTTAACTCAAACCAAGTAACCTTAAAAATCTCAAAAGTATTAGCTCATTCAATGTCCAAAAGCCCTTTTTACCCATCAGATAAGATTTTAACTCTCATTTTTAAATCTAATTCTAGCTTTCTTTTTATGCCAAGTAGGTTTCCACAGCAGGGCCTCTAAGTCTTCCCATCTTAGTGACTGGCTAAAGGCCTTTTCCCACCATTGAGTCCAATCATGTTCTTTTTCTCTTTTATCTAGTGTTGTCTGTACTGTCATGTTGTCAAAATTTTTGGTGCCTCGTATTTGGAAGTCCAGTCCTGTTGCTTTTAAAGTTGTAAATGTTTTAGTTGAGTTCTGCCTTTGATCATCAAAGATGTCCATCATGTGGGATGTGTCCTCTTCCTCTTCAATAGATTCAATAGATTCAATAGATTGTAAATGTATTTCATCCATCTCATTAAGTTGTAAATCTGATTGTATATCATAGTCAATCAAAGGTTGAGTTTCAATTTTTAATTCTAAGTCCTCCTTTTTGCTAAGCATTCTGATATGTTCTTTATATTCCATTCTCATTTCCAAAAAATTTTCTAATATAAGTCCATAATTAATCTGTGAGTAGGATTCCATCCTCTTTTTTTTTTAAAGTTCAGCTTAAAGAATAAATTGCAGCATTATAAAATATAGAGTCCAAACAGAGATATATTTCCAATCAAAGATAGCAAAACGCCAATAGTCAAGTCCAGCACAGAAATAAAGAAAACAACAAAAGTCCCAAGTAGCAGTCAGTTGTTATGTTGTAATCCAGTCTGGGCATCACGCCAGAATCAGAAAGTGGGAGTTCAACTAGAGAGAGTTACAATGTATCAGTCATAGTTTCTGGGCTTCCTGCCAAGTCCCAGGTTACATTGTATCCAAAACAATCTACGTAAATCCGCCCAGAGGGGAGAAAGTTTTTTAGGCAATACTATTCAGGAGGGGGGAGGAAAAAAAACATTCCACCCCCTCCCTTAGGATTTTCACCTAAACTGGAAATAAACAAGCCGAAAGAGAGAGTCACAGTAAGGAGTTTTTTTTTCCGGGATGCCCGAATTCCAACTGCTTATATAAGCAAAGTGAAATAATAAAAAACAATAATTATTTTTCCAAGGCCCGTTTTCCCCGGTGATCAAACGCTGCTTTCTCAAAGTAGGGAAATAGTTCTTAAAGCTGTTAGCAGGGAAATAGGTAAAGTAACAAGAGGGAAGGAAAGTTCTCACCCGGATCTTCCACGGTGGTTCTTTTTGCTTAGATGTTGCTGTGACTTTCGGCTGGAGCAGCTGAGTGATCGGCCATGTTACTGGCCGATCTTTTCCCCGTCGGCCCAAAGGTGATTTTCTCGGACCGCAGAGGGAGCCGCCGCTCCCTCCGCGATCAACGAGTGCCCTCCTCTACGGTGGTCGCCCCTACAGGGCGACTTTCGACCCTGTCCAGGGTCTACCGGCGGGGGGAAACCGGACGGCCAAGAGAACGAGTTCTCTGCACGTCCGCGGGCGCTGCCACCGGATCCGGAAGTCAGGTCCTTGTCTCTTAAGGTTGCCTTCTTGGTTGCAGTTACCTCGGCTAGGCATATCTCGGAACTGGCAGCTCTTTCTGTCAGGGAGGACTTGTGTGTTTTTCACACGGACAGAGTGGTCCTGCGTTTGGACCCCTCATTCATTCCCAAGGTTAACACCTTATTTCACAGGGCACAAGAGATCGTGTTACCGGACTTTTGCCCTAACCTGTCTCATGCCCTGGAACAGCAATGGCACACACTCGATGTCCGCAGGGCGTTACACTATTACATCAAACGGATGGCGCCTTTTCGCAGGTCTGAAGCCCTTTTTGTTTCCTTCCACCCGGCTTCCAAGGGTCAGAAAGTGTCTTCTTATACCATTGGCAGGTGGATTAGGACCTGTATTTAGGAAGCCTATCAGGCATCCTCCTTAGTGATTCCAGGTCATTTGATGGCACATTCCACTCACAGTGCTGCTACCTCTGCAGCATGGGCTACACAGGCCACCGTAGATGACATTTGCAGGGCGGCAACATGGTCTTCGCCTTCCCCTTTTGTGCGCCATTATAGACTTGATAAGTTTGCCTCGGCGGAGGCCTCTTTTGGCCGCAGGGTACTGCAACAGGTGGTGCCGGCGGCAGGGACACTGGCCCAGTCTGCTTTCCCCCCATAGGGACAGAAGGGCTTTGGTATGTCCCATTGGTGGATTCTCCATTCTTCATGCTGGAGAAGGGGCGTTGTCTTACCTGAACGCCTTTTCTCAGCATGATGAATGGAGAATCCACACCCATCCCTTATGCGCAGTCCGGTCCAGCATTAGGGATCTGGGAGCCAATACGTCGTACAGTCATTGGCTTCGCCCTCTTCGAAACTGGGAGCGTATCCTCAGCCAGATGGGCGTGGCAGCTTTGACTGACTTGGTCTACCTGGGCAGGAGGTCAGAATTAACCCATTGGTGGATTCTCCATTCATCATGCTGAGAAAAGGCGTTCAGGTAAGACAACGCCCCTTCTCCAAAGTGCCTGAAGGCAGGACAAGAAGCAGTGGATGGAAACTAATCAAGGAGAGAAGCAACCTAGAACTAAGGAGAAACTTCCTGACAGTTAGAACAATTAACCAGTGGAACAACCTGCCTCCAGAAGCGGTGAATGCTCCCAACACTGGAAGTTTTTAAGAAGAGACTGGACAGCCATTTGTCCGAAATGGTATAGGGTTTCCTGCCTGAGCAGGGGGTTGGACTAGATGACCTCCAAGGTCCCTTCCAACTTTATTATTATTATTGTTGTTGTTGTCTTTCACCATGGTCTCTGGAATCCTTCTATTTGGGGGCATTATATTTCCACCTCTTTTGAATAATTGTAATGCAATTGTCTGTATTTTTTTTTTTAACACTTTAATGCTTATTTTGAAAGCGTCCTATTTATTGACTGCAGCACAACCAACTACTCAAAATTTGTAACCCCCTTTGGCTCAATTCTGGATAGTAACTCAAATGTCAAAATAGCTTCCTGGGTATCTCCAGATTGATAATCAGTTGGGCTACTTGCCAAAACTGTAATGCCTTCAGAGTTAGCCAAAGATTCTGGCATTTAAACATTGGATCATCAACTGATACTGTAAAGAGTTTTTCTGATTGTGAAGAAAACAAGTAGATGAGACAGAAGGGAAAGTTGCTTCTTATGATGACAAGATATGTTATCTCTAAAATTCCAAAATTAATAGACAACAGTTTAATAAATGTTTTTGTTTGCTAGTTAGTTTTTAACAAGTGGCTTCAGTATGATTATTAACAATTCATAGAGGGAGGGAGGAAGAAACAAGATGAGATTTTGTCATCTTAGCCAGAAGTCCAGTTTGGTCTGATTCTAATACTGTTTCCCTGCCCTCTCCCCCCTCCCAAAGGTGATTATTGGCTACAGTATTTGCATGGGAATTCAGCTGTATATATTGATAAATCCTGCAGTCTTGCTCATACCTGATATTTTGTACATGGGTCACAAATAACATCAAAATAATCTTCAGTTTAAATGTCTTAGAATCTAGATAAAAATAACCATTGAGAGGCAATACAATTTAGGGAGTTTTTTTCTTTTATTAACATAAGTTAGCATTATTTTCCAAGTCATGTTCTTGCAGTTTATTATTGTCCTATTGGTAGTATAGCTTTTTTGGGACAGTAGTAATTTCAGATGTTTCAGGGCAGAGTTTGGTTCTGAAATTGTCTTTGGTTCTCCTGACAGATGTACCAGAGCAGGGACAAAAGAAGTGTAGGTCTGAGGGTTTTCCTTGATACAGGTAATCCTCGACTTACGACCACAATTGAGCCCAAAATTTATGTTGCTAAGTGAGAAATTTGTTAAGTGAGTTTTGCCCCATTTTATGACTTTTCTTGCTACAGTTGTTAAGTGAATCACTGTTATTAAGTTAGTAACATGGTTGTTAAGTGAATCTGGCTTCCCCATTGACTTTGCTTGTAGGAAACTACAACCGTCATAAATATAAGTAAGTTGTCAAGCATCTGAATTTTGATCATGTGACTGTGGGGATGCTGCAACGGTCGTAAGTATGAAAAACAGTCATAAGTCACTTTTTTCAGTGCCACTGTAACTTTGAACGGTGACTAAACAAACTTGTAAGTCAAGGACTACCTATACTTTGCTTGGCTTTGGATGCTATTATCTTACTGGATTGGCTCTGAGATTTGGAAGATGGTATGGCTCCACCCTTTTATGTAGCTTGATTCTGGAAATGTTTTTTAATTACATCTGTTCACCTGAGGTATTCTGAGTGCTGTCTTAACATTTGCATTTTTGTATTTTATTCTGATTCTTAGCAAAAAGAATCTTCTTAACTGTAGTGTCTTGGTTAAAGAATGTATTTTCTCTAGTCAACTGTAAGTTCTAGTCAACTGTAAAAACCAAGATGTTATTAATACTTCTTTCCTGCATTCCTGCAAATGACTGAGCATCTGTATCAAACCACTTGATGAAGTTATTAAAAGATTTGGAGTTGAGTGGTATAACTGAACTGATTATAGCCATCTCATAAAGATGGTAGTTCAGGGAAGATTGAATTTCAACCCCATTAATTGGGTAAACAGTTCTACCCTGCATGGGATTGCATTAAAGAGAAAGTACATAGTCTGGAAGACTCTTAGTTTACAGGAGGCCCAAGTACGCTAGAGTACTTTTGATTAGCTGCTCTAGGTTTCTTTAATGTTCTGCATGTATACATTGATAATAAAAAAGCTTTGTGGTTAGATTGTTGTAAGAATCATCTTACTGGATAGCAATTTTACAAAAACTTCATTGGCTTCTAAAACATTTCTAATACAAGTTCAAGTTGTTAGTATTGATATTTAAAACCCTTGACATAAGCATATGCTTGGCCATTTTTTTTAGAGTATTGAGATTGGTGATGAGGATCTTTTTATGACCCATACTTAGGAGTCTTTCCATAATTTAAACCAAAATTAATCATAGTGAATTATTCTGATTCTTAGCAAAAAGAATTTTCTTAACTGTAGTGTCTTGGTTAAAGAATATATTTTCTAGTCAACTGTTAAAAAATCTAGAATACATCAAGTTGAAGGTAGTATTTTCTTCAGAGAACTGAACAAAAAGTCTCCCAAGTATTTATTACTATTCCAGTAAGAATTTATTTTAATAATTAATCTCATGGAAAAGATTTGCTGAATGATTACTTGATATGGTAGAGAAATAAGCCATAAGATGTTTTCATTTGTGTTTTATTGTACCTAGAACAATATGGATTTTCATAGTTTAATTTGTTTCCTTTCATTTAGTTTCTTGCTAGCTTTAAGATTCCACCGTTCTGAAGAGAACAAAATTTAATACTAACCACATTTATGATTATGTATCTGTTGGAAGATTAGTTTAATTACTTTACCACCATCCCTGTGGAAAACAGTGGCAATCAATTTAAATTAGAATGTTGTTTCTTATAGATCTCATAGTTCCATACTCTGCATAAAACAATAGGACAGG
Organism: Azemiops feae; assembly: GCA_023970755.1. Classification (NCBI taxonomy): domain Eukaryota; kingdom Metazoa; phylum Chordata; class Lepidosauria; order Squamata; family Viperidae; genus Azemiops; species Azemiops feae. The sequence goes on from JALGBA010000368.1 coordinate 185,799, forward strand.
AGTTTATTTTACACTCTTAAGGGTTAATAGCAGTTTGAGATAATCCCATGATAGTTGTAAAGCCATAGCCCAATCCTAAAGTGACCAGGTATTTGGAAGCTCTATATAGCACATTGCTGAAAACTACCTTGGCCTGTTTAGACATGGAGACTGTTGGCTTGCAGAATTATTAGGGTATAAGAAATGGAGTAAATGGACAAACTGTGGTTTTTCTCTTTTTCTTTTTGAAGGCATAGATGATATGGGGAGAATAACAAAAAAATATTAGTTAAACTATATAAACATGGGGTAGATATTCATAATTACATAATACTAACAGAAAAAATACTTGGAAATAGATAATAGATAATTGCTATTTTTAGTACCTGGGGTGGCTTTTTATTACTGGTTACTGGTATGAGTTTTAGCTATCACCTTGAATCAGTGAAATAATACAAACCCATCAAAGAGGTCATGCATGCATGCAGGTTTCCTTTTTGGTTGATTGTCAGTGAACAGTGGTCCTATTGTTCAAGGTCACGGTGCTAGGTATAGGAAGGGTATTCCTTCAATCCAGTCTTTTTGAACTGTTCAAATTAAATTTTTTTGTAGAGTTAGTTTTCAGGGCAGGGGAAGCAATAATGGCAAAGTGCCACAAATGAATACGATTGGAGGAATAATACTCTCTTGCTGCTGGTCTTGAAGGTGGAGCAAGAGGACTCTTAATTATTAAGCATAGAACCCTTTCTCAAAAACTGTTGAATAAACGTTCTGGTCCATTTTTGTTCACATGCATTGCTAAGCATACAAAATTAAATTACAAATAACACCACTGGATCAGGGAGGAAAGCTGTAGGGGCTATGACACCATAGCGACAAAGATACAGCGATGTCCTGGAATGAAAAGGGCATTTTAGCAATCAGTACAGTAATAAATTTAACAGTGAATCAACAGTTTTCTTAATTTGGTGCAAATTTTACATGTAAATAATTGTGTCTAAATTCTGCACCCAAGCAGAACATATATTTCTTTGAAGTGAATGATTCTACATTGTAAAAAAATTAAAAGTAAAGATACTTTTAACTGAAGTGATGAGCAGAATGCCTGAAATTGTGTCGCCCTAGAAATTTCATAGAGGTTCCTTCCATTTAGAAAACTCTTAACTTATGCTGTAGTTTGCCATGGTTGACAAATGTGTAATTTTTTGTTTTATTGGACAGCAGGTTGCAGGAAACTAATTGCTCACGGCTTGTACCTGATGAAAATAGATGTGATTATTTTGAATGTATATAAACATTCTGCACATTGACAGAAAATTATTCAAAATTACAATTAGCATTCACTCATGATTTAAATACTGCTTACAAAAGCAATGAATATCCTGTATGGGTCATAGATTTTAAATTGGCAATCCCTAGTTCAGTGATGGACATATGACACATGCGTCATAGGTGACACTCCATATTGATTTTGGTGATACACAAGGCCTCGACTCTCTGGAAGTTGCGCAAGATGTCAGGTACCTAGAGAGTCTCCCAAAAGTACATGAGAATGAGATGTGCTTTCCCACTCTTTTCAGAGGCTGCAAGGTTACCCAAGGGCATTTTGTGAAGTTTCTGGGCCTCACACGGCCCAGAGCTGCCTTGGGATAGGCATTTAGAAAAATATCTATTATCTATTAAGTTCATATCCATGTGTTTGGAAGCCAGGAAATCTACAATGTAATCACAGAGTAGTTTGGATGCTGAAATTGCCAGTTCATTTAGTTCATGCTTTTACATTATCCACCGGTGCCAAACTAGCTCCACGCATGCTGGTTGATGTCATTATATGGGGTCATGGCCATGTCCCGATCTCCCGGTGTCTCTGGGGCTAACTGCTGCTCCTAATGTGGCCCTGGCTCCGATCTTAGGTCAGTCACAATCTATGCAGCCCAGCTCTCACTGGACTGTATTTATAAGTATGTATGTATTAAATAAATAATAAATTTAAATAATTTATTACCTCTCCCTCCCTCCCTCTGTATGTTTGTGTGAGAGAGAGAGGGGGGGAGAGAAAGTGTGACATGCCAGCAGAGTCAAGTCAGGCATTTTCTGAATTTTTGACGCCGAGCCAAAAGATTTTATCATCACTGCGCTAGTTCTAATGTGGATCCAGATTTCAGGATCAGTGTAACTCAGTCTTAACGTTTTCTGAGTGCTGTTACACTATTTTTAAGTAACTCAATATACTTTAATTTATGGAACTGTTTTTCATTGGAAACAGCATGATCAAGTTTGGCATCTACCTGTATAAATGATTTTTGTACAAAAAGAAAAATATGAATAATTGTTAGAAATATATTCTTTTCAGAATACATTTAAATAATTATTTTTCTTGTTCATAAATGATGTCTTCAGAGTAAAAATTAATACCAACAAGAACTTGCAAATATTTCATAACTTGCATTAACTTCAAATAAGCTAATGTTTTCTATGGTTTGTTGGTATTTTCCTTGAATACATTTTTATTTTATTTGGAAAACTAAGGTAAAATACAACACCCCCCAAATTTACAAAAATAAAACAAAGACAAAAGCATTAGAAAAGAAAAAAAGTGCATAAAAAAAGACAAAAGGCACACATAGAATCCCCTCCTGGTTGAATACTGATAAATATATTGGAACAATATTAGTTTCCCCCCCTTGTGAAGCAGGCCCAAAATTTATAAACTTCTACCTTTTTTTGCAAACCAATTTGACCTGTCATCTATTTATTATATAAATATAAAGGCAAAGTAGTTAAGAGGTGAACCAGCAGCAAAGTTAAACTTCAAAGCCTTCTGTTAACAATCTATTATTGTATTTAACTCATAAAAAGTCTACAATGGCTTATCTATCATAAATCACCATTATCATTATCCTGATCCATCTGGGATCAAACACCCTCATTTAATTTTTAATAATAAAACTTTTCCTTAAGATTTTGGTTGCTAGCTTTCCCAACAATTGTGTCCAATTCCCCAAAATCATAAATCTCTGTTGTTGATCCATTTTCCTCAAAAAGTCCAGGCCAAATTGTTTTTCAGTTTAATATAGTAAGTCCATTCCTCAATCACCATGAATCATAGGAAAGTCCAGTTCATCACTAATTGATTCTGTTAGCTCCAAATATGTAGAATCCATATCCTCTTCAGCCTTCTCCAACAAACCTGCAGGTTCCAAAGTTCCTTCTCCTTCAAATCTGCCAACAGCAATTTAGATTCCAATCCATCCAGTTGCGAGTTTGGTTTGGCTACAGTTGCTTGTGTTTGGATATCATCTTTAAGTTGATTGAGAGCCCTTATTATATTATCAAACTTTTTACCAAAGTTTTTGACTTGAACTTGTAGTCTTCTTTCTCCAGCATGACGAGTGGAGAATCCACCAATGGGTTTTGCTTGTCTTCTGCCCGTATAGTCAGCCAAATTGCCATGCCCCTCTTCCTGGGACCTCCCCCCAGTCTCAACTTAGTCTTTCGCCCAACTAGACACACACCTTGGATCGGAAGATCAGGTCGTATTGAAAATTTACTTTTTTTTGTTACTTCTGAAGCTGGGGGGGGGGGGGAAGGCAGTAAAACAAACAACTTTGCCAACTTCCCAGCCGAGCGGAGCAACTCCGTGAGGCTTCCCCAAGCCAGCTGATCTGCGGAGAGCAGATAGGGATTCCGCTCGGCTTCCCCGAAGCCCAGCTGATCGACGGAGAGCATACAGGGCTCCCGCGGCTTCCCCGAAGCCCAGCTGATCGACGGAGAACAGCAAAAGCTCCGCGCGGCTTCCCCGAAGCCCAGCTGATCGGCGGAGCGCAAACTAAGCTCTGCGCGGCTTCCCGGGCACTCAGCTGAACCGCGGAGGCTGAACAAAGAGGCCGGTCGCCATTTTGACTCCACGTGGCCTTCGGAGCGAGGGGGAAACAAAGTTTTCAGACCGCGCTCCTCTTTTAAAAGCAATTGGAAACTCCTTTTCAAGGCAACTTTCAAGTGAGTTTAAATAGCCTGTTCTCCAGAGTATTAGATTAGAGTGGCTGAACGGTGGGAGGGGGAAGGCAGGGAAGCGCGTGTCGCCCCGCCTTCACTTAAAACACCTCCTTCATCGGAATAAGGACCTAGTCACCTACAGCCCACCACACTTTAAAAAAGAAAAAAAAAAGGGAAAGGAGAAGAGAGAGAGAGGACAATTGCCTGGCTCCCACAAGGGTGATATACCCTTGCCAGCAACACAACAGAGGCTGATACAGGAGAGCACAGCGGGTGTCTGTACCATTAATTGACATCTCCACAGGAGCTATTTCCAATTACTACCAGACTGCTCTCTGGCCTACACCGGCCCATCAACAAGCCTCTTATCAGAGATTTCTCTCAGTCTTGCGCTGAGATATCTCTTCTGCCAATGGCAGATACCAACGCTGCCCAGACAACGCAGGATTCCTCCATTAGCCCTCCTGGATGCAAGAGGCCAAGATCCTCCAACCAGGAGGTGGCGGGCAGGATCAAGGCCAAAGCAATATCTGGCAAAGGATCCTCCAAGGCAGCGGATAAGGAGGCCAAGCGTCGCCACCAGGCCTTGGGAAAAACAATTTTCTAGAGCCAAAAAGAGGCAAAATACAGCAGGAGACTGTCTAGTCCCACCTGCTTATACGGAGGAGGAAATATTTGGCCCGCTGCAGCCTAGTCAGGAACCTCTGGGAACAGAGGCTGACGCAGAACAGGCAGACAGATCCCCCCTAAGCGAAAGGCCCGAAGGGCCGGGGGCACCCGTCACACACTCAGCAGCAGGGCCCAGTCCCTCAGACAATCAGGGAGCCTTGTCATCGGAACACTTACAATCCCTGATATCTCAGGCCGTTGCTCAGGCCATGGCCTCTTCAAGACATCATAGGCCCAGAGCCGGGTCAGTAGCTTCAAGAGGCCGTCCTACCTCTCACAGGACGAAGCCTCAGCATACCAGGAATCAATTTCCCCCTGCTGCCATCAGGAGCATTACTTATGTGAGGGCAGTACCATTAATTTGATACTGCAGCCATGTTCGAAACTCGAGTACACGGTTTCTTACATTGAGTGGCCCTGCCACTATCAGTCCTTTGCTCCTTACTATTGAGATCCCTCTCAGCATACCACTGAGATATCTCTGATTGCAATGGCAGTCAGTTAGTTTTGCTGTCACTAAGTGGACTACACGGGCATTGGCTACTACCATTGGGTTGGTCTTGCTGGCACTAAGTGAACTACATGTGACTTGACCGTTACCATTGAGTTGGTCTGGCTGTCACTAAGTGATCTCTACATGTGCATTGGCTACTACCATTGAGTTGGTCTTGCCATCACTAAGTGAACTTCATGTGACTTGGACATTACCATTGAGTCAGCCTTGCCGTCACTAAGTGAACTACAGGTGCATTGGCTACTACCATCGAGTTGGTCTTGCCGTCATTGGTCTTGCCGTCACTAAGTGAACCATTACAGTGAGGGCAGTATCATTAAATTGGTCCTGCAGCCACTTTGAATACTACAGGTGACTGAACGTTACCATTGAATTGGCCTTGCCGTCATTAAGTGAACCACATGTGCGCGGGCTGTTACCATTGAGTTGGTCTTGCCATCACTAAATGAACTTCATGTGATTGGACATTACCATTGAGTCAGCCTTGCCATCACTAAGTGAACTACAGGTGCATTGGCTACTACCATCGAGTTGGTCTTGCCGTCATTGGTCTTGCCGTCACTAAGTGAACCATTACAGTGAGGGCAGTACCATTAAATTGGTCCTGCAGCCACTTTGAATACTACAGGTGACTGAACGTTACCATTGAATTGGCCTTGCCGTCATTAAGTGAACCACATGTGCGCGGGCTGTTACCATTGAGTTGGTCTAGCCGTCATTAAGTGAATTACATGTGCATCGGCTGTTACCATTAAGTTGATTTGGCCATCACTAAGTGAAACACATGTGACTTGGCTGCCACCATTGAGTTGGTCTTGCCGTCACTAAGTGAACCACATGTGCGTTGGCTGTTGCCATTGAGTTGGTCTAGCCGTCATTAAGTGAATCACATGTGCATCGGCTGTTACTATTAAGTTGGTCTGACCGTCACTAAGTGAAACACATGTGACTTGGCCATTTGGCCCTGCTGCCATCAGGAGCATTACTTGTGTGAGGGCAGTGCCATTAATTTGGTACTGCAGCCACGTTTGAACCTCGAGTACATGGTTTCTTAAATCAAGTGGACCTGCCACTATCAGTACTCGGCTCCTTACTATTGAGATCCCTCTCAGCATACCACTGAGATATCTCTGATTGCAATGGCAGACAATTTGGCATCTCAGACTCCACAAGATGCCCCTAGCACTTCCAAGAAAAGGAAGTCCAGATCCTCCAAACAGGAGGTGGCCGGTAAACCTAAGGCCTTAGGAAAACAATTCTCCAGAGCACAAAGGCGACAAGGTGTGACCGCATCTGGAATAACATCTGCTGTTCCCATGGAGGCCTTGGTCTTTGGATCACAGCATGCTCCTTCTACTTCAACTGCCCCAGGGGCCTTGTCCCCAGAAGGAGAGCCAGTATACTCTCCATTTCCCAGGGCAGTCTGAACACCCACCTGGCATACAGAAAGTTCAAAATGCAAACTCTACAGTCAATATTAGTAGGCGTCAGAAGGGGAGACCTCCTGACGTCCATAGATCTGACAGAGGCTTACCTTCACATACCCATACTTCCGGAACACCGAAGGTTTCTCAGGTTCTGTCATGCAGGCCAGCAATTTCAATACAGGGCCCATCCCTTTGGACTTTCTTTGGCTCCCAGAGTATTCACAAAAGTACTGGCGACACTCGCCGCACACCTGCGAACAATTCCTGGGCGCATACAGTGTTACCTGGATGACATTCTCATCCAATCCTCGTCAGTTCAGTCGGCACAGTTAGATCTGACACTGACCCTAAGAGCCCTTCAGGAACACGGGTTCTCAGTAAACTTCCAAAAGAATCAGACGGTCCCATCGACCCGTCTTCTTCATCTGGGAGCTGTGATAGACACACTAAAGTGCGAGGTCTACCTCTCTCGAGAACGCCAAAACAGCATTCGAACCCTGGTCAAGCTGATTCGAAAGAAACTGGCTACCACACTGGCCACACTCTCCCACTAGCTGGGAAAGATGATTTCATGCCTAACAATCGTGCCCTGAGCACGGCTACATTCGAGAGACCTCCAGTGGTTCCTGCTCCCGTTCCAAAAAAAGGGGGAACCGGTTCCTCCAACCAAAGGGTAAGGGTGCCACCAAGGGTCCTGAAATCGCTCCAGTGATGGTCGTCTCCAGCAGTGGGAAGGGGACACATGTTCAAGGAGCCCGCCCGAGTCATTCTGACCACGGATGCCAGCCTATTCAGTTGGGGAGCGCACCTACAATCACAACTGGCACAGGGCCAATGGTCAAAAGAGGATCTAAGACACAACATAAACTGGTTAGAGCTCAGAGCCATACACCTGGCCCTCCGTCACTTAACGCAGTGGCGGATCAGCACGTCCTAGTTCTCACGGACATCGTGATGGGTAAAGCCCACATCAACCAACAGGGGCACACGGTTCAGATCCCTCATGACCGAGGCCCAATCGCTGGGAGCATGGGCCGAGAACAACCTAGCCTCCCTCAGGGCCGAGCACATATCAGGAGAAGCAAATCAGCAGGCGGACTTACTGAGCAGGGCAACAGTAGACCACTCGGAGTGGGGCCTGCACCCAGCTCTCTTCAGGGAAGCATCAGAGAGGTTCGGTCATGCAGTGCTGGACCTATTCACCAGCCCTAAGAATGCCCAGATCCCGAAGCTCTTCTCCCGCTTCCCGTCACAGGGGGCAGAGAGAGCAGATGCGCTCCAGGGACACTGGCCGAAGGGGTTGCTATACGCCTTCCCACCTCTTCCTCTGATGCAAGCAACCATCAGAAAGATATTACAGGAACAAGCAGAGGTGATACTCATTGCGCCACACTGGCCAAGACGGCCGTGGTTTGCCGACCTTGTAGGTTTTTCTATATCTCCTCCATGGAGGATTCTCCACGAGAGAATCTCCCTCAGTCAGGGGGCTCTACAACACCCAGAGCCACAGTGGCTCCAACTAGCCGCTTGGCACTTGAACGGAGTCTCCTAGAAGGGAAGGCCTATTCACAAGGAGTCATCAAGAGTATCCAGGCATCAGGAAGGCCCACGACTAACAGAATTTACGACTCCACATGGAGAAATTACTGCAGCTGGTGTGCAAGGCAGCAGCTAGACCCTTTTAAGATTACTAGAAGAAGAAGAAGAAGTCCAAAGGTCTTAGACTACTTATGGGAGGGTCTTGAAAGGGGTTTAGCACCCAGCACAATTCGCAGATAGGTGGCCGCCCTGTCCACTATTCTCACATATGGCAACTCTGAACCACTGGCCAAGCACCCAGTGGTGCGATCCTTCATAAAAGGCGCAACAAACAACAGACCACCCGTGGTCCACAGATATCCCTCCTGGGACCTGTCTAAGGTCCTACAGGCCATTACCTCACCTCCATTCGAACCTATCCGGACCTGCATATTACAGTACTTGACTCTTAAGGCCGCATTTCTGGTCGCCGTTACCTCAGCAAGTCGCATTTCAGAGTTGGCAGCACTATCAGTTAGGGAAGATCTCTGCACCTTCCATACGGACAGGGTGGTTCTACGTCTGGACCTTTCCTTCATTCCCAAGGTCAATTCCCTATTCCACAGGACACAAGAGGTGGTGCTACCAGATTGTTGCCCTCAGCGCTCCCATGATTTGGAGCGCAAATGGCACACCTTAGACATTCGCAGGGCCTTAAGGCAATACATAAAGCGAGCTGCACCCTTCCACAAATCTGAGGCCCTGTTCGTTGCCTTCCATTCGCACTCAAAGGGTCCACAATCGGCAGGTGGATCAGGAATTGCATAACACAGGCATACAGGGGACAATCCCTAACAGTTCCTAGACGGATTACTGCCCATTCCACTCGCAGCACTGCAACATCAGCAGCGTGGGCGACTCAAGCACAGATTGAGGAAATATGTAGGGCAGCGACGTGGTTGTCACCTTCCCTTTTTTTATAAGACACTACAAGTTAGATAAGTTCGCATCGGCGGAGGCCTCATTTGGCTGGAGGGTCCTCCAATGCATAGTGTCAGAAAGTGGGACACAGGCCCAGACGGCTTCCCACCCACAGGGACAGTGAGGCTTTGGTATGTCCCATTGGTGGATTCTCCACTCATCATGCTGGAGAAGGGGTGTTGTCTTACTGAACACCTTTTCTCAGCATGACGATGGAGAATCCACTCCCACCCTTAGGGCCAGTCAGATCCTGTGCTGGGAAAGGATTAAGCCAACACACTTGAATCATAGCCAACAGCTTCGCCTCAGTCGAGACTGGGGGGAGGTCCCAGGAAGAGGGGCGTGGCAATTTGGCTGACTTAGTCTATACGGGCAGAAGACAAGCAAAACCCATTGGTGGATTCTCCATCGTCATGCTGAGAAAAGGCGTTCAGGTAAGACAACGCCCCTTCTCAATAACAAATTCCTATGTATAACTAGAGAGTTTTAAACTTTTCTTTTTGGCTCTTTGGCTAAGATTATGTGTAGTATAGAAAAGTTCTATAACTTCTCTGACAAATGATGTGGATGGAATTGACTATAAGACATTCTTTGATGTCTTTTTAGAAAAAATAATAAAATAGAATAAGTTGAACATGTAATTTTAAAAATAACAAAATTATATTTTTATATAAATTATGCAACATTTCAGAGGCAAGATGGATAAAAAAGAAGAAACCCTTGCTAATACAATCTGAGCTAGGCAAATTTTCACCTCAAAACCACATTATGGCTTTTTTGAGAGAGTTATCCTTTGTAACTTAACGTCTTGTAGGAAATCCGCCTTTTCCGACTTCCTGATTCAAAGATATGCTTGTGTTTGGAATATGGCCAGTGATTTGTGAAAGACTTTATTTTCATCATTGTCAAGTCAGATAATATAATGAACTATGTTTAAAGATGTAAACATTGTTTCCATTTTCTAGATTCTAATAGAGGTTTTAAAAGAGCTAAGCATTTTTATTTAGAGTCTAGCCCTTTCTAAAAAAAAGGGGGAATTTTGCCATCTTTGGTGAATATTATATTAAAATATTTTATATTGAGGTTATTTTTATTGTGACAAACACATTAGAGATATACTGAGAGTGTGTTAAAAGTGATCAGTCTAATTTTTTCAGAAGTACTTTGTTATTACACTGTAGTATAGGGAATGTTTGTGTTTGCATTGCAATATATATATAAAATTATTAAAAGTACTAGCTATTTACTGAAATTGTATCTAGGTCTCTCACTCCCATACATATTTTTTGAAGAAATAAAATGAGATTTGACATTGTTGAATGTTATTTCAATCATATTGTTTTTACAATATACAGTATTTTCATTGCCCTGCTATAATACATTTGCAAATCTAATGATGAAGATTATTGCTTGTTTTGCAATAGTTTGCACCAGTTATATAAAATGTAGGACAGAGCTTGTAGAAAAAGTCTGATACACGTATTATTATGATTGATTTCATTGTTAAATTTATGAAAATCTCATAAAAATGAAAGCTACTTACTTGGTCCCCAATGAAGGAAAAATTCCAACACATCAGTAGTCCTTCAATTTCCAATTTACGCCCCCTCCTGAATTGAAAAATTGTACTTATATTTATTAGCAAAATGCTCAGATATTTTTGGGCTTTTTATTCAAATTGAAAACTACCCTCAAATCTCAAAATAGTCTGCTTTTCTTGGGATGATTTGGGCATGGTTTGAGAGACCGCTAGGAAGTGAACTGGAAGGACGGCTGACAGTAGGTTTGGTTTGTTGATTTTGAGTCCAACTCAAAAAGGTCCAACTAGCTCATCTTTAATAATACTAGTTGGCGTCTGAGTCGAAGTAGAGCTCTGTGCCTATTACTGATCCAGCCACAGGCCCATCCATCTGGAACGTCAAGAATCACTCTCATTCATAAAACCTTTGAAAAATCAGATATTTCTTGGCTCAGTCTTGCCGTTTAAACTTATGTATCTTGTTCAGTGGTGAACAGCTTGCACTTCTGGGCACTGAACAGCTTGTACTTCTGGGCACTCCAGGTAGGCTGCAGTTCTGGAATATGACAGCACTGGAGGATAATGGGTTCCTGGTAGCTTCACGTTTGATTCTTCTAAATCTTTGGCAGTTAATGTGCGTCTTTTTTTCTCAATATGTTTCTTGCGACTCTGTTGACTATTTGCAACAAAACATTTGATGGTTCTGTGATCACGCCCCGATATCTTAGCAATTTCAAGAGTACTGCCTAATAATTATGCACACCTTGATATAGGGTGTTGATCTCCTTAGGCCACACCATCCCTCATTACACAAATACACATCAGGATATGCTTAAGCATTCAAGTTTGTACAGCTTGGAGGTGGAAAATATGCATGACAATGATATGGTCAAAATATTCACTTGCCTAATAATTGTGCACACAGTGTATGGCAGTTTTTCCTTTAAACCAGTTCTTTGATCTTTTCTCAACTTTTCTAATGCCAGCAATTTATATAATAAAACACCATGAAAGAACAATTTGACCTAGGAAAGAAATTGTGGGAAATAACTATAATATGTTTATTGGCTTAAAAAGATGCACAGGATGTATATGAAAAATGTACAGTTCTGATTGATTTTTTTTTCTTTAGTCACCAGATAAACAACGGGCTCTAGAAGAAACCAAAGCATACACAACTCAGTCCTTAGCTAGTGTAGCCTATCTGATCAACACTTTGGCAAATAATGTTCTCCAAATGCTGGATATCCAGGCCTCCCAGCTTAGGCGGATGGAATCTTCAATCAACCACATTTCACAAGTAAGATAATGTATTTAGTCACTTTATATTTAAGGCTCAGTGTAATACAGTGAATATTACACTGTTTCATGTAGGCAGATAGAATCTGCTGTCTTTTAGTTTTTATGGAAAAAATAATTATTTTTCTCGAAGGAAATAAAATATGCACTTTTTCAAAACTTCTAGAAATAAAAAAATCTTCATTAGACAGCTTTACCATGTAAAATTCATACTTGAAATGTATTATTATTGCAACAAATGCTGAATAATACTATTTATTATTTCCTTGGGATGTTTTCCAAAAACGTTTAATCTGAATTGCCAGTTTCGCAAAATGTTCAACTATGGCAATGAGTTTATTCGGTTATTAGGACCTGCAGCATTAAAAAAATTTCTACAACCTGAAGATATATTTTTTCCCATGACTATTGTCTCATATTAGATAAAAACAATATTAGGAAGCATAAAATTATTCCTTTCATTCCAGGAAGTCCATATTGGGGACAGTAAGTGGAAGTAGTATTTTGCACAGTTGTATCTAATGTTAAATTTCTATAAAGATCTGAGAGAGTAGCAGACCTAGGTATTTATAATATACGGTAATCCATGTACAGAAAGAATCCTTGATGTAACATTATTAATCATATAGAATGATTCACGAATGGCTCATATTTCTAGAAGGAATATCTCTTCACTTAATGATACGGAAAATGCATCTTATGAAAATGTATGTTGTTATTTTTAATTATCAAAGTACAATTATAATTTGTACTTTAAAAGAATTTTGTTTTTTCTCCAGTATGACGAGTGGAGAATCCACCAATGGGTTATGCTCGTCTTCTGCCCGTGTAGACTAAGTCAGCCAAGTTGCCACGCCCCTCTTCCTGGGCCCTCTTTCCCAGTTTTCGACTTAGTCTTTCGCCCAACTAGACTCATCTTTGATCGTCAGATCAGGTTGTATTTAGAAATAATCCTTTTACTGTTTTATTCAGTGCTGGGGAGGGGGAGGCAGTAATCAGCAGCCTTAACAAGGTTTTTTTAAAAGTCAGAGGCAAGCGGAAAAGCTCCGCGAAGCCTCCCAAGGCCAGCTGATTGCCGGTAAGCCGAGAGGAGTTCCGCGCGGCTTCCCCCGCAGCACAGCTGATCCGCAGAGAGCGCAAAGGCGCCCATGGCTTCCCCCAGACTCACCTATGAGCGGCAGATAATTGCTGGGGCTCCACGCGGATTCCCCGTAGCTCAGCTGAGCGGCGGAGCTAAAATCAAGCTCCGTGCGGCTTCCAGGAGCAGCGGAGGCTAAACAGAGAGGCCGGCACCATTTTGGACGCACGTGGCCTCCGGAGCCGAATAGGACGATTTGCCCTTCGTTTCCCCTCCTAGAGGCGCCTGATTTAAAACAGCGTGAGCATAGCAGGCAGCCTCTAAGGATCCTAGAGTGCCTTTCTCCAGAATTTGGGGATAGTTTCGGAGTAGTTAAAGGAGGGTAAGGCAGGAGAGCGTGCGCTATCCTGCCTGCCCATAAAACAACTCCAGCACTGGATTAAGACCTTTTTTGCTCCTATCTAGCCTACAACCGGCTCAATAGGGGGCCTACCTTTTATATATATATATATATATATATAAAAAGAAGGGGAGAAGCAAGAGACAATTGCTTAGCTACTGCAGGAGGCAGATTCCCTTGCTAGCATACAACAGAGGCGACCCAAAGAGAGCGCAAAGGTGCTTGCACCATTATTGACACTAACAAAGAGACCGACCTAAATCAATATCTGATTGCTCTCTGGCCTACACCGGCCAATCAACAAGCCTCCCCTTTCAGAGATTCCTCTCAGTCTTGAGCTGAGATATCTCTTCTGCCAATGGCAGACAACAATGCGGCCCAGACAACACAGGGCTCCTCCAACAGTCCTCCTGGACGCAAGAGGCCCAGATCCTCCAAACAGGAGGCAGCGGGCAGGATCAAGGCCAAAGCAATAGCTGGCAAGAGATCCTCAAAGATAGTGGAAAAGGAGGCCAAGCGTCGCCACCTGGCTTTGGAAAAGGAATTTTCTAGAGCAGAGAAGAGACAAAATACAGCAGGAGACGATTCACCTGCTTACACGGAGGAGCAAATATTTGGCCCGGAGCAGTCTGCTCAGGAACCTCCGGGACTGGAGGCCAACGCAGATACAGACAGATCCCCTCGAAGCGAGGGACACGAGAGCACGGGAACGCCCGAGGCACAGGCTGTGGCAGGGCATAGTGCCTCAGAGGAGCGCTTGCAATCCCTGATATCACAGGCCATTGCACAGGGCATAGCTTCTTCCAGACACCATAGATCCAGAGCTGGGTCCGTTGTTTCAAGAGCACGTTCCTGCCTCTCACAGGAAGAAGCCTCAGTTTACCAGGAATCAGTCTCCCCTTCCCCTTCCTCCAGAAGCAGGAAGTCTCCTGCGGAGGACTATGAACTAACGGATCAGGGGCTGTCAGAGGATGATGATATATCCCCAGATCCTCCTCCATTTATGGGTCTTTTCAACCCATCTCTATTTAAATCCCTGCTCCACAAGGCTAGCAGCACAGCAAAGATTAAGAGGCCGAGGCTCCCACAAGAGGATCCCTCAACAGGCCAGGATACTAATAGCAGGGTGTTCTCACAACCCACCTACACACAGCAATTTATCCCCTGTCCCCCTCTCTTCTTTGATTCAATCCAGAATAGTTTGGGGACGCCGGGGGCCTTCATCCCAATGGGGGGGACAGACAAAAAGCTGTTCAACATAGATCCGGCATTGTCAGAAGTGACAGAGATCCCGACAGTAGATGAGCCTCTAACAACCATGATTTCACCATCCACGGTTTCTGGGAATGCGGCGGAGGCCCTCAAGTCAGAGGATAAGAAGGCGGAACTCACCTTCCGCAGGGCACACCAGGCATCAGCGTAGGCAATCAAGGCAGCCATCTCCACTTCCTTCTTCGCCAGAACTACGTTGCTCTGGCTATGCCAACTCCAGGCGAGGATTTCCCCAGAGGAGGAGAGAACCCTCCATGATTTTAAAAGGTTAGTGGCGGCAGCGGAATACATGGCAGATTCCTCATTGCACGCAGCAAACTATTCGGCCAGGGCAATAGCATCCAACACCGCAGCTCGCAGATTACTGTGGCTCAGACAGTGGCGAGCCGACATTAAAGCAAAGTGGTTGGCGGCTGCTCCTTACAAGAGCGGCCTACTATTTGGCAAGGCCCTTAACCCTTATCTGACAGAAAACAGAGACAAACGAAAGGTCCTGGCCCACCTATCGAGGACGGAGGGGAGAGTCCCCTCATACCCTCGCAGACAGCCCTTTCGTGCAGAGGCAGGCCAAGAACCTGCCTCATTTCCCCGTACCTATCAGCCTAGATCAGACCGTCAGGGTGACAGATCAGGTAACAGGGACAGGTTCAGACAGCAATTCCAGTCGAAGCGCCCCTTTCGAGGCGCGGGAGGCCGCCCCTTTAGAAAATCCAAATGACGGTGGGGAGGCCTTCCCCATTGGTGGCAGGCTAACTCTCTTCGCAGACAGATGGCAGGCCACCACCATGGACCTCTGGGTCTTAAATACCATCAGATTCGGCCTCTCACTGGAATTCTCCTCCAAACCCCCGAACCGGTTCATTCCTTACCAATTACCCAAGGATCCAACCAAGAGGAGTCTCCTCAGGGAGGCCATACAGCACCTCCTGGATATCCAGGTGATAGAACTGGTGCAGAAGGAACAGCAGGGATAGGGGTTCTACTCCATCCTGTTCATAGTTCCAAAGAGTTCGGGGGGTGGAGGGCAATTCTAGACTTAAAAAGTCTGAACACTCACCTGACATACAAAGGGTTCAAAATGCAAACTCTAAAGTCAATACTGGCAGGCGTAAGAAGGGGAGACCTTCTAACTTCCATAGACCTGACAGAAGCTTACCTTCACATTCCAATAATTCCGGAACACCGAAGGTTTCTCAGGTTCTATCACGCAGGCCAACATTTTCAGTACAGGGCCCTTCCATTTGGACTTTCTTCGGCTCCCAGAGTATTCACGAAAGTACTGGCAACACTCGCAGCACATCTACGAACAATTCCAGTACGCATCCAGTGCTACCTGGACGACTTTCTAATCCAGTCTGCGTCAGTTCAAGCGGCACAGTCAGACGTGGCACTGACCATAAGGCTGCTTCAGGAGCACGGGTTCTCTGTAAACTTCAGAAAGAGTCAGACGGTCCCATCGACCAGTCTTCTTCATCTGGGAGCCATAATAGACACACAAAGATGCCAGGTCTACCTCTCTCAAGAACGCCAAAGCGGCATTCGAGCCTTGGTCAAACTAATTAGAAAAAAGCGTGTTACCACATTGGCCACACTATCCCAATTACTGGGAAAGATGATTTCATGTCTAGAGATCGTGCCATGGGCATGGCTACACTCCAGAGACCTACAGTGGTTCCTGCTTCCGTTCCAAAAGAGGGGAATAGGTTCCTCCAACCGAAAGGTAAGGGTACCATCAGGGGTCCTGAAATCGATCCAGTGGTGGTCGTCCATAGCAATAAAAAGGGGACACTTGTTCAAGGAACCTCCAAGGGTCATCCTCACCACGGATGCCAGCCTATTTGGTTGGGGAGCACACCTAAAGACACAGCTGGCACAGGGCCAGTGGTCAAACAGGGACCTAAAACACAACATAAACTGGCTAGAGCTCAGGGCCATACATCTGGCCCTCCATCACTTTCAAAACACAGTGGCGAATCAGCACATCCTAGTTCTCATGGACAATATAGCGGCAAAGGCCCACGTCAACAGACAAGGGGGCACACGGTCCAAAGCCCTCATGCACGAGGCTCAATTGCTGGGAGCATGGGCAGAGACCAACCTAGCATCCATCAAGGCCGAACACATATCAGGAGAAGCAAATCAGCAGGCGGATTCTCTCAGCAGAGCAACAGTGGACCACTCGGAGTGGAGCCTGCATCCTGCTCTCTTCAGAGAAGCATCAGAGAGGTTCGATCAACCAGTGCTGGATCTATTCGCCAGCCCCAGGAACGCCCAGCTCCCTAGATTCTTCTCCCGCTTCCCGTCACCAGGAGCAGAGAGAACAGATGCACTGCAAGGCCACTGGCCAAAGGGGCTACTATATGCATTTCCACCCCTCCCCCTGATGCAAGCAACCATCAGGAAGGTATTGCAGGAACAAGCAGAGGTGATACTCATTGCACCACACTGGCCAAGACGACCGTGGTTTGCCGACCTCGTAAGTCTTTCCATTTCTCCTCCATGGAGGATCCCACATGACAAAATATCACTCAGTCAGGGGACCCTACAACATCCAGAGCAACAGTGGCTTCAACTAGCCGCCTGGCACTTGAACGATGCCTCCTAGAAGGGGAGGCCTACTCGCAGGGGGTCATCAGAACAATACAGGCCTCAAGAAGGCCTACAACTAACAGAATTTACGACTTCACTTGGAAAAACTATTATAAGTGGTGCGTAAAGCAACAGCTAGATCCCTTTAAAATTTCCATCCCTAGGGTCCTAGACTATCTGTGGGAAGGACTGGAAAAGGGTCTAGCACCTAACACAATATGTAGACAGGTGGCCGCCCTGTCCACTATCCTCACATACGGTAACTCTGAACCACTGGCCAAACATCCAGTGGTGCGATCCTTCTTAAAGGGCGCAACAAACAGCAGACCACCTGTAGTGCACAAATACCCATCCTGGGACCTATCTAAAGTCCTACAGGCAATTACAGTCTCACCGTTTGAACCTATACGAACCTGCACCTTGCAGTATCTGACCCTTAAGGTCGCATTCCTGGTTGCCGTTACCTCGGCAAGACGTATTTCAGAGTTGGCAGCATTATCAGTTAGGGAGGATCTATGCACCTTCCACCCGGACAGGGTGGTCCTACGCCTGGACCCTTCGTTTGTTCCCAGAGTTAACTTCCTATTCCATAGAAAGCAGGAGGTGGTATTGCCAGATTTTTGCCCTCAGCCCTCCCATGAATTGGAGCGCAAATGGCACACCTTAGATGTTCGCAGGGCCCTAAGGCAATATATAAGGCGAACACCACCTTTCCGAAAATCTGAGGCTCTGTTTGTCGCTTTCCAGTCGCAATCCAAGGGCTGAAGGGTCACAGCATCCACAGTAGGCAGGTGGATCAGGAATTGCATTACAGAGGCATACAGGGGACAATCCCTAGCAGTTCCTAGACGGATTACTGCCCATTCCAAACGCAGCGCTGCAACATCAGCAGCGTGGGCAACTCAGGCACCGATTGAGGAAATATATAGAGCGGCGATGTGGGCGTCGCCCTCACCTTTTATAAGACACTACAAATTAGACAAGTTTGCGTCAGCGGAGGCCTCCTTTGGCAGAAGGATCCTCCAACGCGTAGTGTCAGAGAGTGGGACACAGGCCCAGACGGCTTCCCACCCACAGGGACAGTGAGGCTTTGGTAAGTCCCATTGGTGGATTCTCCACTTGTCATACTGGAGAAGGGGCGTTGTCTTACCTGAACGCCTTTTCTCAGTATGACGATGGAGAATCCACTCCCACCCTTAGGGCCAGTCAGGTCCTGTGTGGGGAAAGAATTGAAATAATAAAATTGAATCATAGCCAATAGCTCTCGCCTCAGTCGAAACTGGGAAGGAGGGCCCAGGAAGAGGGGCGTGGCAACTTGGCTGACTTAGTCTACACGGGCAGAAGACGAGCATAACCCATTGGTGGATTCTCCATCATACTGAGAAAAGGCGTTCAGGTAAGACAACGCCCCTTTTCTTTAATTACTTAATAATATAGCATTAGTATAAGGACTGTTCTGTATATCCCAGAAGTTTTTGTATGAAATTAAATTTGTTTTATGATACCAAAAGAAATAAAACATGTAACAATTGTAGCTGTTTTGTTTAATGATATTTAATGATTATTTTTAAAAAATCCTTATATGTATATATTCATTCTGCCTGCAGACAGTTGATATACATAAGGAAAAAGTGGCTAGAAGAGAAATTGGCATCTTGACTACGAACAAGAACACTTCAAGAACTCACAAAATCATTGCGCCAGCCAACTTGGAGCGACCTGTTCGTTATATCAGGAAACCTATTGATTATACAATTCTTGATGATATTGGTCATGGGGTAAAGGTAAGTGGTGAGGTGAAATAATTCAAATGTATTAATCTGCCTGTATGTTTTAAGAATGCAAAAATGTTTGTCTGGAGAGGCTCCCTTGCATTCTCCAATTACTCCAATTATTAGCATGGTTTGTTTACCTTTTATATTATTGATCCTGTATTGTTCTTTGTCAATAAGCAAAAAATAAAATTCATTTGTGCCCTCTTGATTTTGATTTGGTACAAGCAGTACTGACTGACAACATAATACTTCTTTTCGGTTTGCTTGTGAACTAAAATCTTATAATACTATTGCAAGCATGATATTAATCTTTCCTTTGGTCAGATCAATTTATTTATATTTATTATATGGATTTGTCTGCTGCCTACTCTCTTGATTCTAGACTCAGTTAATTCCAGACTTGCATAATAAGCAAAATTAATCTTTGAATATCCTTTTAAAACAGAAAAGTAAGATAAACCATAAAAAATATCTGGGATCTACTGGGTATGTGGCTGTAACAACACCTATGATTTAAGTGTTGCTAAATTACAGGTAGAATTACATATTAAATTTGTATGCATGCACTGTGTAGCTGCACATTTAATTGCATGCGTAAAGTTTGTTCATTTATTGCATGCGTCTCTGGAACACAACCTTAAAATATATGAAGTAATTAAAAGATGTGAAAATACCAGAGAGAAGGAAAAAGTTAATGTGAAAAGAAACAATTTACAGTACCTGCAGCATTTTCAGTCAGCATAGTAGCAGAAATGACAAAATAATATGAAGTGGTATTTTCTGGGGAATTATTTGCCTTGCAAAGAAATGCATTTGTTTGTGAAGTTCTTCTTGAACTAAGTATATTACTATTTACTTCACAATCCAGAATGTAATGATTCAGATTCTTCAGAGAAGCTTGTGAAATTTGAAATATATTTAAATCCATCTTTCTTCAGTGAAAACATTTACTGTGTTGATTATAATATAAAATTATTCTGAAAGTGCACAATAACCTTTGATTGAAATTCTCACTTTAAACATTAGTGAATTTCCTAAATATTGCATGCATAGGACAGTCATACTGTGAAGATGATGCATAGAATAAACTACAATTATTTTTCTTATAGTTATCATGTCTCCAGGATTTATAAAACAAATACAGAGAGTTTCTGTAGCTGTTAACACATATTTACATTTGGATTGTAGAAATAACATAGCACCTTTGATTTATGGGATAGCATGTTTGGTTCTGTTTTTCTTTCAATATAGCCATCCCGGAGACAAACAATAATCAAATATGTGTATGTCAGTTTGCATTATCTGAAAGAATATTTGAGATGCAAGGTTAATTTGTAAGAACAATAACAGAAATATATATGATATGTTGTATCATCTTTGGTAATAATTATGAGTTCTATCTAATATCAAAACAGTTCATTCCTGTTCTTCCTTGTATACCTGTTCTGGAATGTTCATTAATGTTCTGGAGCACATTAAGGAGTGTGAATTGCTCACACAGAACAAGGAAATCTGCTTTGGCAACAGTTTCTCTTGTGCTGGTGGATAGACTGATTAAATGCAGTTCACTGCCCCTACCTAGAAGATAATGGTAATGAATAGTGGAGGTAATGACTAAATAAAACCTAATTTTAAGGGAGCATACAGGCCATTAATTTAATTATTCTGTAACATGAATGCTATAAATAGAAAACCAGAATAAAAGTACTTAGAAATAAAAATTATTTGTGGAAAATGATATAGTCAGAACAGGTTTTGATAATGCCCTACTTTACCTGTGTAAAGCAGAAAGTCTTAAACAAAAGCTGTGCCCAGTTTATAAGTTACTTGTGAAACTTGTTTGAAAACCCTGGCTCAGGGAGCATGCTGTGTGCTCCAAAGCATCTATTTCTCTTCAAATCTGAAGTGTTTGCAAAGCCCTGTTGTGTGACAAGCTGCTAGGCTTTTTAATCAAGTGAAGGATTTTAATTTGAGAGTAACTTTATAATTGAGTCTATACATGGGCAGGGGTATGTACTTCCATCAGAATATTTAATAGATTTAGCAATAGAAGAATAGATAAATAGCAGATCGCTTATAGCTGAATAAATTCCTTCAAACAAGGTGTTTCAGAATATAATTATAGAATCATGTATAAAGAATCTGCTTTTGATTTATTAAAACAGCTGTGTCCTTTTGTACACTTGTGGCTGCTTCAGAAGCTGTTCTCAGTTGTCTCTGAACGTGGGTGCATGCAAGCCAAAAAGCAACAGGAAGTGGCTTGGTTTGTGCAAGTATATAGAGTTAGCTGGCACAGTAGGTGTGTGAGCCTGGAAAAAGATACCACTGTTTTAATGACCCAAAGAGAGCTTTGTTCTAGCATGGATTGAACCACTTCTTCTGAAGGATTTTCACAGCCCTAAAATCTATATTGGGTGAACTTCTTTTCTCAGTATTTTATAGCATGTATGAGATTAATGAATATGCTACATGTGCAAAATAATTTAGAATTCAATTTATCATTGTTATTTGTTAACAAATTTGTTAACAAATTCTGTTAATAATGTTTTAAAACGTTATTCATTTTGAAAACCTTTATTCATAACACCTTCTGCTTTAATCACTCTTTCTATGATCTATTGATACATTATTTAGTTGATGCTAAGTGCTTAACTTTTCTTTTTCCCTTCTTTCTTCATATCCTGAAATTTCAACTAACCTTTCAATGCTTTTCTTCCTTACCTCTTTTATTTGCTTCATTTATGCATTAAGTGGTTGCTTAGATTTAAGGTAAGAAACATCAGGGCTGGATTTCATTCTTATATTTGAGACTATTACATATGGGGAGAATGTTGTTTGTTGCCAAGCTCATAGGAAGAAAGTAATCTTTAATATGTTTCTTGAATCTTAAAAATATGCTAGATGCTGAAAGAACTAGAAAACTAGCAAGGCCTTCAGTAATCACATTTTACATGTAAAAATATAAGTTTGTGGCAGGTCTTCTCTCCCCCTGTGTAATAATATATTATTATTTATATGATGTGATTTGATCTCATTCATGAGCCAAGTTTGAATTTGCAAACTTATTTTATTTTGCAAAATCAAATATAACTTGGGGCATGTTTATTTTATATGTTTTTAAGTTATACTATCAATTATTAAGCAAATTTTTGAACTGCTACACCAGTCCTACTATTAGGCTAGTGTTGCAGATCTGTATATTGTAGTTCCTTTGGAAATATATACGTTTATATAGATTCTGCTATGTTTTGTTGTCTTCATTATATATAGTAGGATTTAAGGTTACTTTTTATGTTCTGAATATTTTTATATTAAACTACATTCATAAGCAATGTGTTTACAGTTAAGTAATATAGAACAGAAAAATGTGTGCCTAAAGTCCATTTGAAATCAACTCCTTGAATGTACAGAGCTAATTATCTACAAATTAGATAGTTGGGTGGACAGAGTCATACACTGAGAAATTCTTCCCTTTTTTGGGGGCGGGATATAAAGTAGGAGTAGATATAACAATATTATAAGTACCAAAATGACTCTCCTAATTATCCTGAGCCCTTTGATGATACTTTATAAGTAACCTTTGTTGCTTTAAGAATGTGAGCAGTCCCCATGAAATTCAATCTAGTGCTGGTAATTCGTCCCTTGTGGGTAACCATAAGAGATGTAGATAAAAGATGAAGGGACAGTAGAGTCCCTAAAGTTATGCTGAATTGAACATGATTGGATTTGGTACTAAGTAGCATGTACTGCCAACTTTGGCTTGTTTACATAGTGACTTTTATCATGTAATTAGTATGTGCGGAATTCAGTTCTTTACTGTGCTAACTATAATGTTCAGCTCACTTAAATGTACTGTAGTTTACAAAGTTCTTGTGAGTCTAAAGTGGGATCGTCCTTAGGGATATTACTGTATCCTTGCCTCTGGAGGAGTTGGTGATTTAATAATGTGGAAATTGTTTTTTTTTTAAAAAAAAAAGACAGTATAACTGATGACAAGAAATTGGACTTATGCCAAACACATCTTAGTTTTTGAACATTAATTAAGTTGAGCACTGTGTTTAAATCTTTTGTTTTGTTCATGCCTTAGCAGATAAATATTTTGATGGCAAGGTATTGAATATTTGCATTCCTCTTTGTGGCATTTTGCCATTTTTTCTGAAAGTGAATACAGATTCACAATTGACAATCTTAAATGTCAATGTATCACATGTCTAACAAATATCTGAAAGCCAGTCTACCAAAAGTAAGAATAAGAATAAGGAGGACTTATTTACTTCTGAGGTAATCTATAAAAGCTGCACATCAGCAATAGGCACAGCCATAACTGTCTCACATGGTCTTTACTAAGGTCACCAAAACCACTATTACTTTCCCCCTATATTGCTGATGTTGTGAGGAACAGTGAAGCAATTCGTATGCATTTACACTTGCTGGACGATTTTTAGAAAAATATCAGAATATATTCGGTAATCTTGAATTCATATTTCCGTATATTTGGCACTAATTCCCTGGATATTGTATATAGATAATCTAAAATTACCAAATATTCTGCATATATTAACTATTCTAAAGTATTGACAATCTTGTTTAACTTGATGCCATCCAAATATTAGATACAGCATCCATCACCTCCAGGTTTCATAGCATTCCATTATAATGGTAGCTGCAGAATGCCATGCTTCTTGGACTTTTAGATAGATTCAGAAGCTTTAAACTGTAGGGTGTCCCATAAATTTACAGACACTGTGAATGCATTATTAGTGTTGCTTTTACGGTAAAGAAATATTGTTGAATAACTTTCCAAAGGCCATGTCGAATCCTAATTCTTAAGCTTAGATTGACTCACACTCTAGTGATTCCTTCGCTTAGTGACCTTTTTTCTTATCTACAGAGAAATCATCACAATTTCTATCTTATTTATGATTGATAAAAATCCTGTTTATTTCATAAAACGTTCTGTTGAACATGAGACATTTACTTATTTATACCTTGAATTTATAGCATCATTTATATAATTTGATTTACTGATATGATCAGTAAAAGTAACTGAAAAATTGAGGTAATTAGTGCACTAATTATAATTTGGGTTTTTTTGTATTTACTGTTAAGTGAGGATAATATTTTATTTTTTTACAGTCCTGTATACTATTTATTTTATTTGTAAATTGCTGCAACACAATTATACATTAAAATATTCATGGTAAAAATAATTAAGAACAAAAATTAATAATATCCCAGCAACATAATAAACATAAACATAAATATTTATCTTTTGCTGCATAGCGCATCATAATATGGTTTCTAGAAAAAATCAATTTTTAGAAGCTTCCCAAAGTGCAGTAATATCAGTGTGAATTTAATGTTGAAATTTACAATTATACTCAATGTGCAATGCTTATGAAACCCATTTCAAGGTTTATTTAAATATTTTTAATTTAAATATTGGATTATTTATCCTATAAGCTCAGAATGAACTGTCCCTTCAGAAGCTACATGCTTGAAATTTTAATTGCCCTTTGAATGTATGATGTTAGTGATATAACACAGTTTATTTCTGTTGTGGCTTCAACAATTTTAAATAATTGTAACAAAAATTAAATTTAGTACCTGTTCTTTTGGGTCAAATTCTTCTGCTCTTCATGCCAAAAAAGAATCCCCCTATCTCAATGATTCTTGGAGAAATGGCTTATCAAGATTTACATCTCAAGCCATATTAAGGGAGAGGGACTGAATAGAATTCTTATGATGATGATGAAAGGACCTTATATGGAAAGGGCAATGGAAGCTGTTGGATTGGCAGTGCCTACGCTTTATCGCTACTTCCTGTTGCTGTTGACTCCGGCAAACCTTTGCGTCCCCTTAACAAATGGTGATATATGATTAAGTAGATTGAAAAGATAATTGGATTCATGTTTCTCATTCCAATTTTGTTATAAAACTTATTATGAGAGCTCATACACTTCAGGAATTTCTTGGAATAACTTAATAAAATTATATGCAAGGCATTCATGAAAAGAAAATTGTTCCTGAAAGACACTGCTCAGAGGCAGTAAAATCATATTGGATTTTCATACAATATGCAGTTGTAAATTTGTACTTGTTAGCAAGAGTATGTATAGTGAGAATCAAGCTCCAAACCAGCTTTTGAGCATGTAATTGATTACACGTAGTTGAAAAACTCACATGCATACAGTATAATTAAGGCACAGCCAATAAAATGTTTCAGATACAGTTACTTTTCAATCTCATTGGAGTAGACAACTACAGTACTGCATTCTTGGGGTGATAATTTGTCTCAAACTCCTAAGATGAGTCCAGAAAGCTCAACAACTTTCATGGAGATAGATTTACTATGCCACATTGCCAATGATCTAAATGTAAATGTGATGGCCTAAGGCAAACCCTGTCTCAAAACGACACCATCACACTTTATATAACCACAATTTAATAATTTAAACAATGGTAGAAATAGCACACGTATGTATGATTAGTTTGGTTTTTTTTTTTTTAAATGTAATAGATCAAGATCAAATAAGGACTCTTATTTAAGTTTCAGTGAAGTTATTTTTCCCCATTACCTCTTACACAGGTTAGCACGCAGAATATGAAAATGGGTGGTCTGCCTCGTACCACACCACCCACCCAGAAACCACCCAGTCCACCAATGTCAGGGAAAGGAACTATTGGGTAAGTATAATTGCATATACATCAGAAGGTGGAGGGAGAGAATGTAAAGGGGAAAGCTAAAACTTTCTTTTAACTTTTACAATTGTCTCTTGTCTCTTGGCATAAAGTTAAAAGCTGCAATCTGGGGTTTGAAGGCATCTTTCTTGCAAGCGTAAACGTATCCATAATACCACCAAGAGGTGTTGCATAGTTGCATAGGTGTTGGAAATATAAGATACATTTTTTTTCTGTGGAAGCCTTTGGGCTAGTGCTTGCAGTTTGAATAGCTGTACACTATTTTTGGCTATATTTGGAAAAAGTGACCAGCCTGAATACCTTGTAGTACATGAATAGAAAATTTCATGGCCCAGTACCATAATGTGGGGATTTTTTCAACTCCAAAGAATCCTATTCTCTCTTCCTTTCTTCTGCTTAGGGATGCCTGTTACACGTAGCATGACAGACCATCAAGGGGAATAGGAACTCTGTGCATGCCTCTTATAACCTAATCCCATCTCTCCTTTCTGCCCCAGTACATAGTACATAAATGATCTTGAGGAAAGAGGGAGGGAGGGATAGTTTATGGCAGGCATGCATGGATCTCTTTGTGAATTATCTACATAGATGCCAGCTGGGAAAGCTGGGCCTAAGGAAATCCTACACATACGCTACTCCTGCAGTGCAATGGATCCAGCCCTGTGCATTTTTGAGCAGAACAATCTAGCAAGACTTCTGCACTGCCTTGCCCAAAAGGTCTTTGTATTTCATTGTCTGAAATTGCTTCCATACATGTTTTTCTTGTGTAGGCGTCACTCTCCCTATCGCACACTGGAGCCAGTGCGTCCTCCAGTGGTACCAAATGACTATGTACCTAGCCCTACCCGTAATATCGCTCCCTCGCAGCAGAGCCCTGTTAGAACAGCTTCTGTGAATCAGAGGAATCGCACTTACAGGTATTCACTCTGCTCCTGTGCAAAATATTAACAATAACTAAGACAGACAACTCGGTTTATAGCAATCTGCTTTTAACCACCCCACCCCACTCCACCCCACCTCTCCACTTAGAGCTTCATAAATTCATGTGATTTCCTGGGAAATCCATTGGGAGATAGAGAGAAACCATGCTGCTTATACTACGTGTTGTGTAGTGTGAAGTTGTTTGTCTTGGAACAGGTTTTGTTTTGTTCAAAAGCAATATACAATACATTACTGCATTGTGTAACAAATACTATTGTACCTAATGTATTTATTTTTACTGCCTACCTTCTCTTTATAACTGGTGTGATACCTAGCTTCTAAAAAGTGGTACCTGCTAACAAGAATAACGCAACTGTGAAGTTTATGTCCAAAATTGTGAAGTGGTGAAATTTTGAAGCTTGTGAAAGTGCTGCCAATTTTGAACAAATGTGTAGTTCAGTTGACTTGAAATGTGGCTAATATTATTTATTTCTGTTGACCCTTAGAAGACATATTGTAACAGCAGGAAAATAGCCTTGGTAAAATAGTTTTTGCAGTGTGGAATCAACCTGCAGAGCAGGCCAGCAGTACACAAGGAAAAAAAATGTCAGAATACACTAGAGAGCTCTCATGACCATTTACAAAGAAAACTATATTTTATACGTAGACGTTTTTACTTCAAAGAGCATTACGCACTTTAGACGAAACCAGCTTCTTTCCACCGAAGTTCCATATTACCAAGATTTTTAGGAAATGCTCTTGAAGCTGTTTCTGATCATTTCATCTGTACTTATTGATCCTGAATGATGTTTCCTAATTTAACTCAGGCATTGGCAAGACATTTAAAAAAAAACAAAAAACCAAGTTTCCATTGGTCTCTGAAATGGCAAATTTAGCAAGCTCCTATAATGTTTTGTAGCTGCAGTTTACCTGTTAGGGAATGGAACATAGTTACTTTGGTGGTTTGGATTTCTTTTAGCAGCAGCGGAAGCAGCGGAGGGAGCCATCCCAGCAGTAGGAGCAGCAGTCGAGAGAACAGTGGGAGTGGAAGTGTGGGCGTCCCTATTGCTGTCCCTACTCCATCCCCTCCCAGTGTGTATCCAGGTAATGTCCCTTTTGTTCCTACTTCTATTCTGTTCTTTTGATTATGTGCTCATTTAGCCAGGGATTTAGAATTGCAATCAAGTATGTACAATTTACTTGATTAGTACTGTTGAAATGGAAATGAGTATTTTACATTAATTTGGAATGTTAAGATTTATTTAAAATCTTAGCTATTTTGTTTCACTACTCCATGTGACTCTATGATGTAAGTCTCCCAGAGCCTCCTTGTGGCGAAATGGATGGCAAATAAATTTAAATAATAACAACAACAACAACAACGATGATGATGACGACGATAATGATGTGACAAATAGCAGATATAGTAAAACTAGATTTTGCTAGTATTATAAAATATATACTGCTTATAGGTAATCCTTGACTTATGATCACAATTGAGATCATAATTTTGTTGTAAATTGTTGCAATCATAAATCAAGTCATCATATGCAACTGATTTTATGACCATTTTTATGGGGACCATAAGTTGAGTCATATGCGTGTAAGTGTGAATTCAGTTTAATCAATTATATTTTTTGCTGGAAAACAGTGAAAAGTGTCATACCTAGTAATCATGTGACTGCGGGTCACTGCATACAGTTGTAAATATGAACTGGTTGCCAAGTGCCTGAATTGTGATCATGTGACCGTAAGGACAAGATGATGGTCAAAAGTTCAAATTTAGGTCTTAACTGACTTTTTGGGAGGCCATTGTTAATTCATTGTTAAGTGAATAAGTTGAGAACTACCTGAATTTGAAATTTTTGAATTTCAAAAATTCCTCACAGAAATCTGGACCAATGTAGCATTCATAAGAAGAGAAGAGAGGTTCCCTTATGGATTGGTAACTGGTTCAAGATCAGGAACCAAAGATCAAAAATAGATTGATACTGGGGTTCCCTGAGCAACTGCTTTGGAATTGGAACATTTTCTTCGTGTCTAACCAGATGTAAAATGAACATCAATGTGGCCAACTTTGAGGAAACGGCTTATTTATTTCTGTGTTTGTTTGTATCCCACTTTTATTATTTTTACAAATAACTCAAGGCAGCGAGCATATCTAACACACCTTTCTCCTATTTTCCCACAACAACAGCCCTGTGGGGGAGTTCTTTTGAATTAGAAGAAAAGAGAATAAGAAGAGTCTGGTATAGATTTGGGGATTTTCCTCATAATTGTAGATTGTACAGTCATCCAATGAATTTGAATGGTAGGAAATTGATAGTTAAGCTGTGATTGTGAAGATGTGAAAATGGCCACCAGTTTCCACCAGCCTTATCACCCAATATATATTTTTCTATCTATTTCTATTAAGTCACGTTGCCACTTACTGGAAAACATAGGCATGAGGGTGTTATAAAGTTAGGTTCTGTCTATGGGCTTCTCTTAAGCATATGGTTGGAGCCATACAGCAGAATCCTGGTCTAATCCTTTTGTTACAATCTTACCAAAGCACATTAGTCATACACTTCTAAAATGTCCTTCTTTGGTTTCTTAGCAAAAGTCGTGTTATACCACCACAGGGGCCATATATTTTCAAATGCAGTTTCTGTATTTTGCCAACCACAATAACAACAAACATGCTTTTGCTACAATTAAATTTTTCAAGGCTAAGGTACCCATTTGTTATACAGCTCACAGATTTGTTATAAGTTATATAGAGGTCTATAGAGGCATTTCAATCTAAATTTTTGAGAGCATTGCTATGAATTCCTTATTGGGGTCTTTCTGAGACTGGAATCTCGTACATGGAGACACTTTGCTGCACTTTTTTGGGGGGGGGAGGAGCTGAAGAAGTTTGTGGAAGTGAGGCATTCTCACAACCTGAAACATTACCAGCCCACTGTTTTCACTTTATGCAGCCCTGAGAAAAGCTGCTGTAAGCTGAAGCAAAACATCCTCAGCACTGATACTTAGTATGACCAGTGCTGTATGGAAGGGGAACATTTTGGGAGACTCTTTCCCATGCCAGCTATTCAGCAAAGATCTCTTGCCTATTCCATAAAAACCTTTTCACTTTTTTCCATTTTAGTGTTTTGTCATCCTTGCTGTTAGGAGAGGGAGGATTCAATAGTTGCCCTGTTTTGCCTTGTCTGCTAGCAGAAATGGAAAGCATCTGTATAGTTTGGTGATCCATCCTACTAAATGCTCTTCTTACTTCATTCTCATGCCTTTTCAGAGGAGGGGGGGGGCACTCTCTGTCTTCCTTTTAGCTAAGAAATCATTATCAGATTTCTAACTATTTAGCAATCTTTGTAACTTTTTTTTTTGTATAAATGTTATCAGTTTTTTTAGGGTTAGGAATGAGGTGGGATCAGGATTGGGGTTGGGATTTGGGTTAGGGTTTTTCCAAATATTCTCAATATTTAGCAAACAGCATAATGTCTGGGTTCATGTGTTTAACAAGAAATAATAGATAATAGTTAATTATCATAAACAATATGTTAATTAATTGCTCGATAGTCTTTTTACTAATATATATTCAAAGTTACATATCACATTCCTTTCTCTCTAACTCATGTTTCTAGCCATTGATAGAAATTATTCCATGTTCTAAAATACACTGAATCTTCTTTCTCTTTTATCTTTAAAATCAATCTGTCCATTTCTGCACACTCTAAAATTTTCTTAATTAATACTTCTTCAGCTGGTAAATTTTCATTTTTCCAATGTTGGGCAAATACAATTCTTGCTGCAGTTAGTACGTGTAGAATTAAATACATACAATCTTTCTCATAATTTGCTCCTATTATTCCTAACAAAAATAATTCTGGCTTAAAGTCTATTTGTTTTTTAGTCATTTTCTCCAACCATAAATGTATTTTTACCCAAAATCTTTTTGCTTTTGGGCATGTCCACCAGATATGATAGTAAGTACCCGGGCTTTGTTTGCATTTCCAACACTTGTTTGAAGTATTTTAAAACATTTTTGCTAATCTCACTGGTGTCATATGCCATCTGTAAAACATTTTATATAAGTGTTCTTTATATGCCATTGCTTTAGTTAATTTATCATTTCTTTCCCATAACCTTTGCCAGTCTTCTAATTTTATATTATATCCAAAGTTCTTTGCCCATATTATCATCATTTCTTTAACTTGTTCTTCCTCCATCTTTAAGTTTAACAGAAATTTACAGAGTTTCTTAATCAACTTTTCATCTGTTTTTAACAGTATCTGATCAAATTCTGTCTGTTCCTTATAGAATCCCATTGTTTTAACATCTTTTTCATATCTCGTTTGAATTTGCAGATATGGCCACCATGATAGATCAATACCTTGTTCTTGTAAATCTTGTCTGTCTTTCAATTTTCCTTTATTGTCCAAAATATCTTTAGAAGTCACAACTTTGTCGTAATTAATTAAATTTGGGTAAGCGAAAGCTTCCATTGTTGAAAGCCATCCAGGTATCTTAATATAAATTTTTGCTTTTATTTTTTCCCATTCTGAAAGAAGTGCATTTCTTATAAAGTGGTTTTGAAAGTATCTATGTGTTTTATTCTTCCTATACCACAGAAAGGCATGCCAACCAATTTGTAGGTCATGCCCCTCTAGGTATAATAGTCTTTTGTCTCTAAGCATTATCCATTCTTTAAGCCATGTTAAAATAGTTGCTTGGTAGTATAATGTCCAATCCGGCAGTCCAAATCCTCCACTTTCTTTTGCTTCTTGTAGCATTATCAGTCTAATTCTACCTTTTTTTCCTTGCCAGATAAATTTCAGTATTGTTGTATTCAGTTGATCAAAAAAGGTTTTTCCCAGCCTTACAGGAATCGTTTGAAATAAAAAGAGTATTTTTGGTAAGATATTCATTTCCACTGTTGCTATTCTCCCTAGCATTGAAAGTTGTAAGTTTTCCCACTTTTCCAGATCTAATTTTATTTGTTTTTAGCAGTCTTACATAGTTATCTTCTTTTATTGTTACACATCTTGCTGTTAGATAAATTCCCAAATATTTGACTTTTTTAACTATTTGAAAATTTGTTTTTTTGTTAGATGATTTTGTTGTTTTTCTGTTAGATTCTTTGTTAGCACTTTAGTCTTTTCTCTGTTTATTTTCAACCCTGCCACTTCTCCAAATTTTTCTATTTTCTCCATAAGTTTAGTGCTTGTTTCCAATGGATCTTCCAATATAAAAATCAAGTCATCTGCAAATGCTTGTAGTTTATATTTTTCATCTTTTATCTCCAGTCCTTTAATTTCTATATCTTGTCTGATGTTTCTATTCAATATTTCCAGTGTTAGTATAAATAGTAATGGAGATGGTGGGCATCCCTGTCTTGTGCCTTTTTAAATGTTAACGTTTTCTGTAAAATCTCCATTTACAAATATTTTGGCTGTTTGTTTACGATAAATTGTTTTAATTACATTTATAAAGTTTTCTCCAAAGTCCATTTCCGCAAGTTGCTGAAACATGAATTTCCAGTTTACATTGTCAAACACTTTCTGTGCATCAAAGAATATTAAAGCCATCTGTTTCCTGGGATGAATTTCATAGTACTCATAACACATCAAGAATCATTCTTAAATTATTTTTTATCTGTCTTTTAGGTAGAAAACTATTTTGGTCTGTATGTATAAATTCGATCAAAAATTTCTTTAGTCTTTCTGCTATTATTGAGGTGAAAATTTTATAGTCTACATTTAATAGCATATTGGTCTATAGTTTTTTATTTGTGTTAGGTCAGAGTCTTCTTTGGGTATTAAAGTAATGTTGGCTTCAGTCCATGTATTTGGCATTTTAGCCTCCAGGAGTATTTCATTACAGAGTTCTTTCAAAGTAGGACTTAATACATCTTATAATGATTTATAAAGCTCTGCAGGTAATCCCATCTGGACCTGGAGTCTTATCATTTTTTTGCCTTTTTATAGCCTCTATAATCTCCATCATTGATATTTTTCCATTTAGTATATTTCGAATATTCTCTGAAATTTTTGGTAAGTCTGCTTTTTTTAAATACTGCTGTATTTTTTCTTTTGGAATCTTTGTAACTTTGATAGTTTCTATGCTGTATGTGTTTCTAGCTAATCATGTGATTAGTGCAGTACTGTATTTCTTTGTTATGTTTATTTTGGTCTTTGGTATATTTGCTTTGGCCTAGTTGTTGGGCTGAATATGGAACTGCATACCCAAATTTCTACTAGTACACAAACTTATTTTTTAAGAGAGATGAATTTTCTGTAGCAAAAAGCTATATAGCTTGCATGCCAATTAAAAAATTTACACTCCTTTTAAATGTGCAGTTTACCTTTACTGAATATGTGGCTATCTCTTATCTATTTTGGTATGTGACTAACATACAGGATAAAATAATGCAAAAGGAATCCCAAAATTAATTGCTGTGGTACTTGGTGTTTGTAAAGTATTTTTAAACAATAAAATACCTATAAGATGCTATCTATACATTAAATTCCACAGGTGAATATGTATGAATCTAAAATCTCTATATTGTAAGCTTTATACAATAGCAATAAGGCTAGAATCTATATAACTATAAATATAGAATATACAGGCTAAGATATTGGCATATCATTCTCCATTATATAGTGAGCATAGTATTAATTTGAATACTGTCAAATTATTCCATCCAGATCAGAATTATCTATATTGCTTAGTTCCAGAAGTTGTGGAGAGTTGTAAACTTTCTCACTCATACCTAAGGATATTGTACATTTTATCTGGCACTATTTGACTGGAAATTTATACTCTTTTTCTAACTCTGTTCAATTTACATTTAACATTTTTAGCAAGATGGGAAAGGCATTTTACATAATTGATTACCACTTCATCTTTTTGAATCACATCATCAAGTATCAGTCTACATCAGATTATCACTAATAGAACTGTTGGGCTGTGAGATGACTGTCTTGTTGTATTAGCATTTCCAAAACCTGTATTTTAATGAATTTCTCCCTGAGGTCCTTATGGCTCTGCTCCTTCTGTCACTGAGGAAAACTTAAAAATCCAGGTTCTCCCAACTTGGCCTGAGCCAAGGGTGATTTATGATCTTATATGTATTTACATATATGTAACTACATTGTATCAAAGAATACCATAACAATTAAAATACACACAATACATATGTGTAAATACATGTATGTATTTTAATTTTTACAGTATTTCCCTGATTCAGTGGTTATTTTAATCTGTTAATTTATTTTAATCTGTTTAATGTTTCATGATTACTTTTAAATATTTGCATGTATTGCCTTGAATTGCTCACGCTGAAGTGACCTTATGAATAATAATAATAATAATAATAATAATAATAATAATAATAGTAGTAGTAGTAGTAGTAGTAGTAGTAGTAGTAGCAACAGCGGTGGCAGCTGGTCTACAAATAATCAAGTCCTAAGTTTTAATGGTTAAACACAATACATTAATTTGTATATTTAAAAAATTAGTAGCCACATTGAAACCTTTCATTCATATTCACATGCATCGTGCGAAGTAATGAGGGTACAGGCTGATTCTATCTCATATAGATAACCCAGTTGTTTTAAATTTGAATTCTCTTCTCTACAGCAATATAACAGAACTAGGAATTCTAACAAGTTATTGCCACAGTTAGAAATCTCTTGTTTGAATTGCTGGAGCCAGCCTATCAGTTGCACAACAGGTACCAGAATGGAATGGATAGCTAATAGCATTTTAAAATTCAGAATATGATAATACTGCTTAATGCAGTGGTCTTAAGATTTTTTTTTAAAAAAACCCGACTGATAAGCTGCAAAATATTTGCAAAGAAAAAACAAGAGAATTAATGAGTTATATTATTCTTCTACATGTTCAAAAGATAAAGATTATCTCCATGCATGGAGTAAAATAAATATTTTTATTGAAATATAAAACAATGCATAACATTTATAGTACTTTCTTTTGTAGTAAATCAAATTTTATTAAGTAAATGAAATAGGTCTTTCCTCAATTTTGTGTTATTTTAATGGGTGGGGTGATGGCGGTAAAAGAAAAATTCCACTCCTCAACCCCATATAGTCGGCAGCTTTTCCCATTGTTGATGGCATGCACCTTGATAGTAAAGATTGGGTCTCCTCTCATAGTTCCTTCACCTGATAAAAAGAAAAAAAAACACCTGCAGTCTTTTCTTGCTTCATTCCAATCGAACAGAACATTGAAAAAATATAAATGAGTTTGCAACTCTGTCCGAGGGTCGGTCCATCAGTAGGGTAGAACAGCAGCAAAATTGGTATGGGGAAAGGAACTAGTAGAACAATTAAGTACAAAAATGGGCTGGATTTGACTGGGGGCTACAGCAAAATACATTCCAGAACACCTCCCCCTCTTGTGTCTCCCACAGTTGGGTAGTAGCTTGGAATGCCGCTGACTGCTCTGCTATAAGAAGTCCTGTCCTGCAGCTTATCTATTGCTGTTCAGTACACATAAACATAGATGCAACATGAAGGGAGAGCAGAAAGACATGAATGTAGAGATGCATCTGCCTGCCTGCCTATCTGTCTGACTAGCTGCCCATATATCCACTCACATACTGTATATTAGGCTGCCTGACAATATACAAAACCAGGCCACATATATGTAGTCATTCTAAATAGACCTTTTTTCATGCGCACCCAGGCAATGCATATGCGTCCACTCTGATTGGACCCTGAGAGACACACAAATAGATGCAATATGTACTTAAGAGGAGAAACATACATGTATCATGTTACTTTGTTACATAGAAAAAAAAGTCAGGTGACACCTCTGGAAGTTGGAAAGAATTCCAAACAACATGGGTTTCCCTGTTTTTCCTCCTCCTTCCTTTTCAAACAGGAAAATAATTGCAACCAAAAGAGGGAAGTTACTAGAATTGGTGGGGTCAAATACCTGCTTTTAAATTTTTATTTTGCATTTTGGGATGGGCTTTTGTTGAATTTTATTAGGAGTCCAGTAGTTAATAAGAAAAATTGGCTGGGACCATAAAAGGTGCAGTAGGTCCAATTTGCCCAATAAAACACCAACATGCAAAAACACATCAAAATCCCCCCTCCCCCCCCAAATTTTGTTCCTGCCTTCTCTGAGAGCTGTAAAGAACCACACGGCACTCTTGTTCTATATATCAACAGCTAAAACAGGACATGATTTAGTTTTGTGAAGTTTTTAGGTATAGAATGCATTCCTGCTCCTCTTTTTATTTTGCATATGTAATGGGAAACCCCTCAGTGCTCTGCCCATTTTCTTTTTTCTTTTGCTAATTTTTAAAGACTTGACCAAAATCTAACAGCAATGATTCAAAAAGCTTTTCTCCTCCTTGCTAACCTGAACTACTCCTTAATGCTGCCTCTTCCTCCTCTTTCAACATAGCCCCTGCCAGTTCTGCTGGCACTTCTCCTCTTCCTGCTA
The DNA here is from genome assembly GCA_023970755.1 of Azemiops feae. NCBI lineage: Eukaryota > Metazoa > Chordata > Lepidosauria > Squamata > Viperidae > Azemiops > Azemiops feae. The sequence goes on from JALGBA010000368.1 coordinate 221,900, forward strand.
CTTCTGCCTCTGCTTCCGTCCCTCTCACTCCTGCCACTGTCCCATCCTCTGCTACCCCAGATGTTGCTGCTGCTGCTGCTGCAGGGGTTCAGCCCCTTGCTGATGGCTTCACTTCTCCAACTCCCCCTGCTGCCTCTTCCAATCCCTCTTCAGGTGAGTTTCTGCTGCTGATTGCTGGCAACTGAAAAGTGCAATTCCTGCCTAAAGCTGATCAGATGTTTTGAGCTTTTAGATCATGGGTGTCAAACAGGCCGCGTCATGTGATGTATCGTGACTTTTTTTGCATTCCTGCAGCTGGGGTGGGCGCGGCCTCTGTATGATGCAACCGGCCCACGGGCCAGCAGTTTGACACCCCTGTTTTAGATAAATGGATATTTCCATTATTTCTTTTTTCCTTCTTGAGTGAGAGAAAATGCCTTTTCCCCATGAACCATATCAGATTGAAGTTGGTTCATTTTGGAGCTAGTGGCTTTCGTTTTCCTGATGTTCTGGACAAAATTAGAAAGATGGAAGCTACAATCAACCAAGATGCATTTTGCCAGATTAATTCTGTGAATATCAAACTCTGGGATATGCTCTAGTCTAGTTCTAGTGCTAATCAATTTATCTATAGTTTTATTTCTTAACTTCATATAGTACAGCTTCTGATATCAGCTTGGCTTATTGCATTCCTTCATAAGAAGTACATAGGTCTGAAGTGAAAATAAACCTTCCACATGTACTAAAGCACAATTAGGCCGTATGAAATTGATGTGTTTTAAATTATAGCTCCTAGAAACTCTCATCATATTTGCATAGAATTTTGGATTTGTTTTTCTTCCATTCAATAGTGTCTGATTCTCAGCGACTGCCTGGGCTAATCCCTGCAGTTTTCTTGGCAACATTTCAGAAGAGATTTGCCATTGCCTCCTTCCTAGGGCTGAGAAAAAGTGACTAGCCCAAGAACACCAGACTGGCTTTGTGCTAGTGTGGGACTAGAATACATGGTCTCCCAGTTTCTAGCCAGGTGCACTAAAACACCAAACTGGCTCTCTCATTCTGCATCACAATACATTATATTTGTTCTGTTAACTGTTCTAACAACTGCTCATGATCACATATTTATATAAAACAAGCTGAAAATATTTAAGATCAAATATCTCATAAGATTTGGAATGGCAATGCTGAATGAACACCAATAGTTTTACAGTTGGCAATATTTTGTCGTTTTTTAAAAATATTTTTGGCAATCAACCAAGAGAATATTTCCAAGCCCTAGGAGCCACCAGGTCCTGAGACCACCAGTTCCAATCCATTGCCCTTGATTTTACCTTGGTCCTGCCTTTGAAATATTGAGCCAAGTAACCTCAAGCTGGTCAATAATAAGATTGTGGTTGCAAGAGCTGTGCATGCAAATGCATGCAAAAACAACTGGGGAGAGTCCAGGCATGAAAAATTCAACATTCTGTAATTAGTGAAGCCCATTCATACTTGAGCAGTACCAAATGCTTAACAACGCAATATCTAACATGAGATTCTTCTGCATTCTGATTCTTTACATTTTCACTGAGAAGCACTGTGGCTAAAAGTATAGAGAACGTAGATATTCAGTTCATATTAATTCATTCACATATGCTGGTTATTAAATAATTAACTTACATGTTATGTATGTATTATATTGAGAGGCTGACTTCCAGATAATCAGTCAAGTTATGTACTTTCATATTTAGCCAAGTTTTTCCAGAGTCAAGAGAATCACCTCTTAGAATGTTTTCTTCTTAAATTTGTTTAATATACTTTTCATCCACATAGGATTTTTTTTCCATTAGAGAAGCATATTAATTTGAATTACTTCATCTAAAAATGCATTGCTCAAGGTTTTATATTTTTTCTAACCTGTCAAAATAGGTCATCCTGTTCAGTTCTACAGCATGAACAGACCTGCTACTCGGCACACACCTCCAACAATAGGGGGTTCTTTGCCATATAGGCGCCCTCCATCCATCACTTCACAGAACAGCCTTCAAAGCCAGGTCAACGGAGGACCATTTTATAGCCAGAATCCAGGTAAGATAGGCCCCTGCAGAATTCCCAGTTCTGATCCATTAAAGAAGAGTAGAAGAGAAGAGTATTAACCAGAAATAGTTGGATATGGTTAGCAAAAACCTTCTGTATATCATAGCACATAACTAAGTCCTACCTTTAAATTTTCTAGTATGTTTGTTAAACCAAGGAATTGGTAATGGAAACATCAGACCCAAAAGCTCACTTACTTTAAGTGTCTTTTGACACAGTACGTAAAGGCATTATCATAATGCCTCTATAATGCCTGAGAATAGAAAGGTATATATGTACAAGTACATACAGGTTAATGTTCAGATACATATATACCCCCCCCTCCAAAACTTGCATGTACTTTTTAAAAATGTGAAGTAAGTTGCTTAGGTTTGGATACTTTCTTCTGCAAAAACTCTTACTATTGAATATATTTGGTAGAATACTTTGTAAAATAAACTGCTGGAAGATAAATTGTTGACATTTGTTATTCCTTTGTTGAGATACCATGGAAGCTACCCAGTAATGTATAATTAGTCATGTAATCCCAATTCAATTTATCTAATCCGAAGAAAATAATTAAAGTTGTTGCTTCCATTGATTGTAAACTTACATAAATATAATTATTTTGATAAATGCGATTCAGGACTTAGCCATATAGTCACTCTTTAAATGCAGTTAAATCCTCAGCCCTAAATTAATTTTGATTAAGTTAAGTGGAAATGAGTCAAGAGTCCATATTTATATCAAATTTATAAATATGGAAGGGAAAAACATTCTGTCTTGGAAGCATTAATAATGTAGCAATATTTCTATTTGTCACAATAATATTGTGGGACGTTTTATTTGCTATAATAAAATAAGTATGATTTGAATAGGGCTGTTTCAGGTATATTATCCTATAGATATTCTAGATGTTTCCCAGAATTGTAAAAAAAAAAAAAAAGTTACTTAAAAAAATTGGTTATCCAGTTTCAAAGTTCTGCACAATTAATATTACCTAGTTTTTAATTATCTAGTCACTCCATTGCATTTATTTATTTTTTATTTATTTAGAAAATTTATATTGCCGCCTACTCGCACGCGGCAGCCTTTAGTAAGATGCCACATTGTCTATCCAGTTATTTCATGTTTCTATACTATATTTCTGATTAGAGTCTATTTATTTGTACTCCTTCACTGCAGTGTCTCTTGCACCACCTCCTCCCTCCATCCTACAGGTAACTCCTCAGTTACCGTTAATGGGATTTGTGGCCAGAGTTCAGGAAAACAGTAAGTTTGCCTTTTTATTGATCTGTGACTTCAAGTAAAGATTTTTCAATTTTTGTTTCTTATCTTGAATTACCTGTATACACTAGCTTGATTGATCTTTGGGTAACAGGCAATTTTGTATAGCTACCTCTATTCACTCCTGATCTGGTAGAGATTCCATGTTTAGATGTGTTGATCAGATTTATCTGGTAAATTCTGTCCAAATTTCAGGCAGCAGCTAAGACACAGGATGTGTTGCTCTAATCTTCTTTACTTCTGAAAATAGGGTAATTGCCTTTCTTCCCTGGCCTGTGTTAGAGCAAGCCACCTTCTAGCTTTCAGATACTACTTGTCAGGTGCAAAAGACCAGGTGCACACCTGGAGGTCCAGTTAAAATGATTTATTGCTAAAAAGCCTGTGTGTGCACAGGAATCTTCTCAACTAATGATTAGCACATGCTTGGAGTTAGATAAGGGTCAACTGAATTGGGAGCCTGGAGGTTGGACTTAGTTGACTTGTGGCTATGTAGAGAACCCTCTTTTAACTGCACCCCCAGGTTCTGTCGCTCCTTTCCCTACAGTGCTGGGTGGTATATGATACATAATATCTGATGGATACCAAAATTATTGGATTATCCCCATTAAACATACTACATTAGAAGAAGGGAAGCAAAGGAGTCTTGCAAATTCTTTGCTATAAAACAACCTATATAAATGCTATGCATATTGGTAGCCTTCATTATCTGTAGTTTTATTATCCGCAAGTTTGTGTATCTGTGGTTTTGCTCATTATCAGTGAAAGTTTTGAAGGATGAAGGATGAACTATAATAGTAACATTATTTACTAGACATGTCTATATTTCCACTTTGGGTTTCCTATGTAAAATAAACTGGACAAATATGTCCTGTTATTTATTATATTGCTATTTGTATAAACTTTTAAGTCAGGAAACTTGAATATGTTTTTTTTTTTTTTAGTTTCAGACACACCTCCCCCTCCACCCCCAGTAGACGAAGCTGTTTTTGATGAATCTCCACCGCCACCCCCTCCCCCAGAGGATTATGAAGAAGAAGAAGCAGCTGTGGTGGAATACAGCGATCCTTATGCTGAAGAGGATCCACCATGGGCACCAAGGACTTATTTGGAGAAAGGTTAGTTTGTTGGAGTTGTAGGAAGGGTGGAAGTCTGTCTCCCTCCTTGGGTCTGAATTATATCACACTTCTTATCCTGAGAGCTTGAGAGTCACAGGTTTTTTTTACATTTTGCCAAGTAATAGCACTAGAAGAATATTTTGCTCTCTTATGTGGTGTCCCAAAGTGTGACTTACAATGTGATCGTGAAATAAAATTGCTATTAGCCGTCTCCAGCTCCTTTTAAACAAAATGTTACTGGCTCCTTTCCCCAAGAACCGAAACCTGTCCAGATATGAATGTAATTCAAACATTTAATTTTATGCACTCAGTTTTTTTAAAATGTTTCCCTATATCAGTTACCAATAACTGTGATTGTATTCCATATCACCTGTGTGTCATGTGCAGTCTTTGACTTACATCAGCAATTACAATCAGAATTTCCATCAGCAAGCAATGCAGTAATAAAGCATGACTGAATCTCTTAGTGATGCAGTCTGTATAATCCTGATTGCCATTGTTAATTGAAGTTCACAGTTGTTGGGTGAGGCAACTTCTTGCTGGTTTCTTACACCAAACTTAGTGGAGAAGCTGACAGGAAGTTGCAAGTCCTAGGCTGGCAGGCAGGTAAGTTGCTGCTGCTGGGGGTGGGTGGGAGCAGAGAGCAAGGAGGTTTGTGGAGGTGCAGGGAGGGGGTCTGCAACAGGTGCTGGTCAGGGAAAAGTGTGAAGAGTGCATGAAAGGCTTTGCGCAGGTCAGTGAGGGTGTGATGGGCTGCCTGAGAGTTGGAATGAATCAGATGCATTAGGCTGCACGAGAGTGAAGTGTGAGAAGGATGCACAAGGGCATGCACGACATGCAGATCCAAGAGGGTATGCATGGAGGTGCAAGTGGCATGATTGGCAAAGGGCTGGGGGCTGGTGCACAGGTGAAGGGGGCTTAACCCAGTGATTTGCGACATTCCCTGCTGGCTTCCCCTTTGACTTTCTGGAAAAGCTAGCAGGGAAGATCACAGATGGCGATTATATGAACACAGGGTACTTGGCAACTGGTTATGTAATCAACTGACTGCGTGGGTGTTGGTTTAGCCAGAACACTGATGATGAGTCATAACCACTGTCATTCAGTACTGTCATAACTTTGAACAATCGCTGAATGAATGGTCATAGTTCTACCTGTATAGTATCTTGGGTTTTTTGAGGGGAGGGGGTTGCTTTGACTCAGTGTTGACTCCTGGCTACTGATTGGACAACTCCGTGTAGCTTTCTTGGCAAGATTTCAGGAGTGGTGTGCCATTGCCTCATTATTAGAGCTGAAAGAGAGTGAGTGGCCCAAGATTACCCAACTGAAATTGTGCCTAAGATGGGACTAGAACTTGGGTGTTTGGGCACAAGGCAAAGAGGTTTTTGAAAAGTTATCCACTAAATCATTTTTGTGCTTTTCATTTCATTTTCAGCCATATGAGAAATGAATAGCATTCCGTTAAGCCACCAAAGCATTGTTAGCAGTCCTGCACCACATACCCTGGAAAATCACTGTTAAAAGAAAGATGTACGGATTGAACTCCCACTTCTATTAGCAAAGAAAGCTTGTTGCCCCATCAGTGGACACTTTTGAGGAATCAGTCATTTAGTGTGTTATCTTTGTTTTGGTTTTTTCCCCCTAATTTAGTATTCCATCATTTTAGAATCAACCTTTCTACATGTTTTACAATTTTGTGTTAGCAACTATTTCTGTAAATGGGAAGGAACTCTTGCATGACTAGCCAATAAAGAAAATGCCTACTTTTTGATACAAGAGACCACTTAAGTGAAAGCTGTAATTGCCTTGTGTCCAACTGCTTATTTGAAATGCTAATTTTGTTTTTCTTCTTGTTCCTAGTTGTGGCAATTTATGATTACACTAAAGACAAGGAAGATGAACTTTCCTTTCAGGAAGGTGCCATCATCTACGTCATTAAGAAAAATGATGATGGGTGGTATGAAGGTGTGATGAATGGAGTAACTGGACTCTTCCCCGGAAACTACGTAGAGTCCATCATGCACTACTCAGAATGAAGACCACTATGGCAAGAGACAGAACCAAGAGATCGTTGGGCTGCCCAGGTCCCTTTGGCAGCTTGGGAACCTGGGCACCTGAAGGAAGGATCATTGTAACAAAACCACTCCCCTTTCCTCCTTTTTATAAAATGGTGATTTGAATTGTTTTGAAGAATGGCTCTTCCATTTGCCAGCAGCGACCAATGACCAATATTAATGAGCTGACTGATCAACATGTAGATACAGAGATGTAATGAACTTGCCAGTAAAGGGATCCATTACTCAAATTGAGACCCATTCAATCAAAATATGGGATTTTTTTTTCCTCAGGAATACCATGCCTGGTATTGGGGCATCTTGGATGTTAGCTCTGAAGGCTTTGTTAGGCTATCTGCCATCTCTTTCTCCCTCCTTATTCTGCACATATTACTGTTGGATGTGTGATATTGTACTGGCAAACATTCTGAGATCACACACCAACTGGGTCTCAGCTTGGTTCCTTGCATCTCTAATACAGCAATTCTGCAATTGTTTCACACATATAGCTTGATCTAGGCTTTTAAGGAGCTGTTTCATTTCTTCTTACAGGAGGACGTAACATCAGAGATAATCTCCCAATATATTGAGACTTCCAAGTCATAAACTGGGCCTCTTTTATATCATTCAATTATTTTTAAAAAGTTGGACTAAAGATCATGAAGGACGATAAAGCGTGACATTTTAAAAATGGCCTCTGTCCTTCATATAATTATATAGCAGCCTTATTCAGCCCTCAGTATGCAAAATATTTAGGAAATGGTTTAAACCTGCCCTCCTGATAGTGTTCAAAAACTGCTTTCAGTTCAGGCTTTAGCCCTTGTTCTTACAAAGGCTGATGGCAGTCTTCTAAAATTACCATTACCTCATGTTTTATAATTTGGGAGTTAGAAAAGGACATAAGTATTTTATAGAGAAAGGCTTTGTCTGAATTGATTAGCCTGCTTCAGTTGACTATAGCCTGTCCAACTCAGAATAAGTGTGTACTAGTGAGGTTGGCCATTAGTTCTATTTCAGATTTTGATACATACCATTCGGGACCTGTGAAAACAGACAAATATTGCCCAAAGATTTCCAAGGGCTGTTGGTTTTCTTTGAATGCAGATTTAGAAACTGACAAAAGCGTACACTACTTTTTCTTCCACCAGTAAATAGGTGGGTGATTTTCCAACATGGGAATGGAAATCTGCTATAATGTCTGTAGGCATTTTAGCAACAAGCTAGAGGATATACAGAATATGTTTATTTTTGTTATCCAGTATCATGGAGCAATCAGATTCAGGCATGAAGTGAGGTGGGAAGGTGGGAACTCTTTTCTATACTATTGACCATAGTCCTTACGAAGCTTGCTTTTGCTTAGCTGCTGTTTTTATGCTGATAGCAGCTGAATTGGGGGGATTATGAGAAGAACCTGAAGGGTTTTGTATTAGCTCTGTGGTGTATTGTGAGAAATTAAGTTTACTTATATGCCACAATCCCAGCCCAATTCCTCACTGCTGATTAACATAATAGATGTTCCCCCAAATACATAGAATATGATATTTCTTTTTAAGGCATTGTAAACATTTCATACTTCTTACTCTTAGTTGATTTGCTGGGTATATTGCTCAATATAATGTTTCAGTATTCATGTACTTGGAACACTGATTGTAGTAGTCAGCCTTCCTTTCTCACATAAGCTAGCCATAAATTTACTAACCATTTTCTGAATTATGCAGATTATGTTGGTATAGCTTCTGTGGCTTCCTCTGTTGCTTGTTTGTGCCATTAATAAACCTCAGGTGCTACCAAAGGTCATTAACTTAGCATCAATTGTTGTAGCTCCCATTAGTAGGACTGCTAATGAGATCCAGGTCCCTTCAAAGATTGCTATTTCGAAGCTTGAGACCCACTGTGATAATGTTTATTGTCACTGGCATGCAAAAAAACAAGATGATCAAAGCTGCCTCCTCCTTTTTAATGGTGTCAATATTGCAAGGTACAGAGGGGTGGGAGTTCAATTGCATTCTGTGACCATCAGTTTGCCTTTACTGGCACCCCACCCCCAACAGATTCCAGTGCTTATAGAATAAAGATCACTGTGGACTGGCTTGTTTGAAGGCATCCAGATTTGACTTGCCTAAGAGAGAAGGGTATCGCTGAAAGCTGGATGTATTTGTAGATGTTAAGAGTACTGGAGCCAGCTTCTTGCACAAACACCAATTGAGAATATGAGTTATGAGAGCCTGATCTATTAGCACAAGGGGTAAATTTCTACAAAGGGCCAAGCATGATGGGTATGCATATGGGTATTACTGTGTAATATCATATGTGTGGTGTTAAGGTGTACAGTCTTGAGACACAACCTACCATATGAAGATGGAAATGCAGCCTCCATCAATATGCTTGTTATAAGTGGCTGCCACTGTTCCATGGGGACCCAACTAAGAGAAGACTCTGTTCTGAGAAGTTGAAAGTGCAACTTTAATACTTGTTTGGAGCTTTGGAGTAGGATTCTGCTTCAAAGATCATTCATCAGTGGCATCCTGCTTTCTCCTGACTTTTGCAGAGCCTGCCAAGAGGATGAACAAAAGAGGTCAGGGGTTATGACAAATTATTCTGGACAAATTTTGTGGACTACGTGGCTCAGTTCTGAAAAACTAAAGTTAACATTTGTCCGTTTAAACATATTGGGTGTTGTGCCTGCAGGCTATGAGCTGTGTTGCTGCAAACAATTTCTTTAGAATGGAAAACTTGAGCAACAGCTGATAAGGAAAGCAGCATAACAACACAGCTTATTCAAATTTCCTCTCCCAATTTTTCATATTCTGCTCTTTTTTGTCATTACTGATGCAGTTATTGTCTGGTACTGTGCTTTTTATGGTTTCATCAACTTCTGAAGAACACTTTCCCCCCCTCCCCCACCCAACAATCTTATTTTCCTTTTTCAGAAACAGGTTGCCTTAACAATCCTTCACATGTGATTTCTCTGCTCTTCTGGGAAATGTTACACTTGTTTTGGGTTGTAGAAAAGACTGGTGTTACTCCTGGAGCTCTGTTATTGAAAAGTCGGTAATGGGAATTCTTAACTCTGTCCCTTTGCAAGACCTAAACCACAAAATTTTATTCCTAGAACAAATAGAAATTGGATGATGATTCTATGGCAGAACATAAATGAACCCTAACTATTTCCTGGCTATGAAAGGGAGGGTTGGAGGTGGTTTATGTTTTTATTGATAGCCTTTTTGTTTTCCTGTTTAAAAGTGCTTTCAGTATCACATGATTTTTATAAGATGCTACTCATTTGCTTGTTTGGGGAGAAACTGTACAGCTTCTATGGAGGGCAGGGCCACAGTTCCCTTATAAGAAATTGGAACTCTCTGATTGTATGACTGCTTCCTGTATCCTTCACAGACCAAGATCATCTTCCTGCAAAGTTCTGCAGAGGGTGTTTACAGATTCCTTGCCTCCTGCTGGTTTAATGCTTTTATTCTGCAATACTAATGTTGTGAAAATAATCCTTGGATTTTATGCTTATTTTTTATTTTGTACAATTTTGAATTATGTAGAATGCCTATGGATGATGCTATGTACAAGGCCCAAAGTAATCAGACTCTGTGTGTATGTAATGTTACATAGACTGCATGTTATATCAAGACAGTGAGAGTGGTTTTTCAAATATCATTTACTATTTTCCCCAACTTACCTTTTTTTTCCACTGGTGTTTAATTAAGAAAAAGGGGTGAAGAGGAAGGGCCTGGATTTCTCCCTTGTACCTATCCTCTTTCCCTAGTCCTGCTGTAAAGCTATTAAATATGTTGAACATTCCACATTCTGTTTCATATCTTGTGGGGAAAAACAAGTAGTGGGGAGTCCAAAAAGAGCTCAGTGTCCATTTTTTAAAGCTTTTCTTTCATCATAAAACGGCTTTGATTCCCTCAGCGCTCATTTTTCCAACCATGCAATTATGGCACATGAATCCATATTCATGAACATTCTTTTGCTTCTTTTAGAGAGCAACATTTGTTTGCTATGGTACGAATTAGCAGCCCTTCAGCTTCCATGTAGCTTCTCAACATCCAGTTTGAGCCCCTACCGTTCTGAGACATGCTGTCAAAATTCAGAAGCCAAGTAGTTGAATTTAAGATGAGCTTTCCTTAAATTAAGGGTGGGAATCAATGGAAATGTAAAGCATGACAACCCTAATTCTTATCTTTCCGTCCTCGATATATAAATGATTGGGGGAGATAATGTGGGGCCGTGGCTGCATCGAGGGAGAGAAGAAGAGTGCTCCTATAGCCCTTCAAAAGATTGGGAAGCTGAGCTTTGTTCAGAGCCTTCGAATATTACTGTCCTAGAGGATCAAATCTTCCCCTATGGAAAAGTGCTTTTTGTTTATCATACGAACAATATTTTGGTGCCTTCAGGCCTAAGGATTGTCCTTTTCAGAGGCTTTTTTTCCTTCAGTAAAAGTTGAAAAAAAATCTTTTCCTCATTTGAGAGCTGGCATCATAGTATAGGAGGAAGAGGCAAAGAATATGGTCCAGAGTCTATTATATTATTTGGCTGCTTTTGCTTTAATTTTACATTCTTTTATAAGAATGGCTTAGAGATGTTGCTTGTGGGTTTGTTATTTTACCTTGGTTAAATTGGCAACATTTGGGAAGGGACCAGGAGAATTTAATAAGAAAAGTGAATGTTCTGGGTGATCTCTAACAGATAGACTTTTGTTGGGAGGGGTGAGAGGTCTAACCTTTGCAGATTGTGTTGTGGTTTTAGCTTTATTATTTTTTGTAATTTATCCCTGATTTCTATGTGGAGTGAAAAGTGAGGAGTTAAACTTTTTCACGTAAGAACAAGGACTTAAAACGTGTTTCTGGTGTACAGGACTTTAGGCATGTTGTGCTAGAGAAAAATCAAAGGTATGGCTAGCTTAGATGGTTTTGCACCGCTCCAGAAGTTAAAATGTAAAGGAAATGAAGTGTGTTAAATTAGCAAGAATAGCATGTCTTCCAGTTTTGGGTTGTTGGAGCAGCCTTTGTTTATAGCAGTATTTGAAAATGTCATCAATGAAGGGGATGTTGAACTAGAAAGGATTAAATTAGCTATGTAATGACAGATTTTTGAGCATCAATACATACTAAGAGCTGAAATATATAGAAATTCTCTGATTACAGATTTCTCAGAGATTATACACCTGTCTAACATATACAGTATTATACGTCACTTTTACTAGACAGGATACTGCATTAAAAAATACAACTTGGAGTTGCTCAAAACAAAGATCTTAGGCTGGTACATTAAAAAAAAAAAGCTGATAGATTTGAATTTGACAAGTGAATCCCATTGGAAATCCAGAGGGAGCTGTTAGGTTTACCTATGAAGAGAATTTGTAAAGTCTTCTACACCTTATAATGTATGTATACCAGATCAATGGCAATGCTAAAATCCATGCTATAGATAGAAGAATGGTGCTTTTTTGCCCTACTGCAGCAGAATAGCCAGCAATTCAAGGCAAAAAATGTCATGACCTAGGCCTAAAGTTTAAACCTTATGCAGTACTATCACTCTTACTCAGATTCCATTATGTCCTTCATATATTACCTGGGAAATGGCACAGAGTGGCTTCAGTTGGAGTCTTTCAAGAGTTCTGGCTGAAATTTCATAAACGCTGGGTGCTGTTTTTCAGATATTGAATTATGTGCCTCGTTGTGTGGCAAACTTCACTTGCTATCATATAAAAATAGACATTTGATTTAAAATGAGCCACTTTACTAGTAGTGGCTATGGGCTCTGAGCTCTTAAGTATCCCAGTAGTGTGAGATCTTTGGGATTTTAGGGAAGGAAGCCTTGCTGGTTTTGATTTATTGTGTGTACCGTTAAACCATTTGGGGGTGGGATGAGGGAGGAGACATAAATTTTTAATTTTTTAAAAATTGTATTTGGAATTAACTGTTGCTGTGTACTAAACCCTCTTGTTACAAGTCCTAATAAATAAATCCCCCAAAACTTGCACTACCCTCTTGACAATTGTCTTGAACTTTTTCATGATTAATTTTTTGCTGTGCACTTAAGTTATTTCTAGACCTAAAACCTATTGGTTTCTGGCTTATATATGCATCTCTTTTTAGTAGCCTAAGAATTAAAAAGGAAGGCGCTCATAAATATTTGAAGTCCAAAAATAGTATGATATGTGCTTGTTAAAGTGATGTCCTTAAAGAGAGTTTGGAAGAGGGAAAAATTAGATGTAGTGAACTGCCAACCTAGGTTGTGGTCAGTATCCTCCTTTTGACATAGGTTGATCAATTTGAATATTTGCATGAACAGGCTGGTGTCCAATAACCACCTGAATCTCATCAGCTAAACCAGGTAGTTTTTCTGATGCAATGTTGTACTAGAATATCATCTCTACCTCTAACAATTATACCTAAAGCCCCACTAAAACTAGCCAATTCTCCAAATTGTGAGTTGATATCAACAGTTTTCTTTAGTGTGTCCACAAGAACTGAATAATGACTGTTTTATGCTTAAAAAGTAAAAGCACTTGGAGTTTCATTGCCCCTTTCTTGGGTAACTTTGTTTTGGAAATAACTAAATATAGATGTATAAATATCAGGGTGTTACTAAAAGACCACATTTACAAGATAGTAAAAACATGTGCCATCAGATACAAAATAGTTGCAAGCTTTCACATTTCCAGTACGCTATTAGTTCCTCATAAGGAGAGCTGAAAAAAACGATAGTTTGGGGAAGGTTTTAAAACTTAATACTGTTTCAAGGCCTTTGAGAAAAGGGCTCCTAAGATTTGGTGTACTTCATCATCTGTGTACTTTCCATGCAGCCTTCTTTCACTGAGTTCTACTTTTCTAGTTTAATAATTATTGGGCAATGTGCCCTAAATAAACCAGAAGTAGCAAAGACAGGCAAGATATTCTCCCACATATGATTAGAAAGAATGTAGAATTCAACATTGGTGAGGATCCTAGATCCCTTGGCAAATAAAAAGTTGGAGATAATTAGGATAAAATGATTGAATGGAATCCAATTCAGGTGTGTAGTGATTAATGAATTGGAACCTGCAGAAAATGCATTCCTAGCATCAATAAAAATCATGTGGTGGATCCTACAGGTGAAAAGCCAAAATAATGAAGGTGACGTTAAGGTTTAGTGCTGTTTTTTCAAAACCGTATACTGAAATGGTTAAATACACAAGGAACTCAAATGCTGAGGCAGAGCAACTGATTCAGTATTCATCACAATGTATAAGGAATTATGTGAAAGTGTGTTGAGAATGTATGCTAAAAAAGGATATAAAGTCATTTACCAGATTAATAGATCTGACAGTTCAGAAATAAACGTGCTTTGCACATAGTTCAAATAGGAGGAATAAGTATTTGCTACTTTGAGTTACTTATGAAGTAATAAAGGCAGGGTAGAAATCTAAACTAACCAAATAAATAAAACCTTAGGTTTGATAGTGCCAGATTCTGCATCAATAAATTACCTTGCTTGCCACAAGGCAGTTTCTTACGTTTGTGTAAGACCACACAAAAGCTTCTATGTAGCATTAACATGTTACCTTAATAAAGTAATTATAGGGGAGGGGCTAGCTCCCCTATAATTTCGCTACATCTACATACAGAGAAAGGCCCTGAGCCTCCCAATTCAAAGTTCTAGGTCAGGATAACTGATCCCAGAAGATTTTTTAAAAGAAAGATTACATTTAAGATTACATTCAGTGAAAATCACAATGTATAAGCTTTTTAGTGATGTATTTTACTACATTTGGATGTTGGGGGAGGGGGTAGAACAAAATATATTAAACCTCTGGTGTACTTAAGTTTATATTAAAAGAACCCCTTTTCTCAAAAAAGAATTAAGTGCAGGCAGGCCAATCCTCTCCCAAGATGCTAACACTGTTGGAAAAGAGATGTCCCTTCCTCTGCTGCAATCTTGGTTGGCTATATACCCTTCACAATTCATTAATTTACATACTGCCTTTCCTCATTAAATCCAGAGCGCTGTTTGGAAACAGAACAGCAGCACTGCTTACAAGAGTTTTCAATCAATAGAAACTGAAGTCTGCACACATTTTAAGAAATGTTCTGGGTCCCGAGTGGATAAGCTGTGGTGATCTAGACTTTGCTGAGCTTCCAGTAGAAGATCCAGCTGAACCGCCATGAGGAGAGGAAAACTTATTTCAACATCTAAAAGTTGACTGCTCAACCTGTACAGCACGCAGCAAGGTCCACTTTCCACTTTGGACTGCCCAGGGGGGCCTGACATCTATGCACAAATAAACCAATACAGTAGCAGCAGTGAGGCTTATGTGGCAAATAATGCTATGGCTTCTGACTGTTCAGCTTTCTGTCCCTACTTTCTCTGTTATAGAAACTAAATTTGGATATTGTAGAACACATTACTAATTTCCCAACTGTCTGATGAAGGAATCTAATTTTTTATTTGGAGTCTATATGAAAGAATATACAAATTTCCCAAATATTGGTGGGCAGTTTTGCCAGGTAAATGCCTTCTAGAGCAGAGGTAAATTGTCTCTTGAAACAACCTCACACAAATTTAACTATATCTTTATTGACTTGTGCATATTCCATTGTATAATGATTTCTTAGTACTTTCCATGAATGCATTTTTAATTCTTTACCCATGCTTTAAAAAAGTATATTTATACATATTTATAGAATATTTATATAGAAAGAGCTCTTCTCAACCATAAGTTCTTACTTGCAATGAGCTTTCATTCTTGAAAGGATATGGGGAGGCAGTCCCATTCAGAAAGAATGTGCAATTTTTTCCTGTAAAGCGGTAAACATATGAATATATTTACAGCACATAGCACACATTGGCTACACAGACAAAATCATTGTTTTAACATTGGTGGTTTACATGTGCATAATCAGATACAAGAATCACCACCACTGACTCCGTCCAATGGCTGCAAAACAAATGTTCTTTCCACAATTTACAATCCTAAAATTTACAATTACAAAATAGTAAAAGCGGGGGAAAGCAGACAAGTATTGACCTCACCCATTTTCTGATGACAAAATACAAAGATTTGGGGGGGGGGGAAGAGTATGTTGCAGTACAGTCACAAACAGGTATCTTAGAATGATACACCCACATTAAAATAAAGGAAATACCCATTTGGATCAGAAACCTTGTTTTCCAAAACATTTGTACTATGGCCTGCGTTCATGAAGATGTAAGCAATCCTTGAGAGAACTACCGCAGGCTATCCTGTTTTTCTTTGGTAGACAAGGTCATCCCCAATATTGTGGGGCTGTCCTATTCGCTGCTGAGAGCATGTCTAGAGATTTTCTTAACTCTCCAATCTACACATTCTGATTTCTACCAGGCAGAGTAGGCCAGTCATTATAACAATGCAATGGAAGTACTACATGAGCCAGATGCTCCTTTCTGTTACGTTTATTGAAGCTTCTATAAGCTTCAAATTATGAACTATGGAAGAATATAATATCTATAATTAGCTGAAGGGAATCCAGGAACCAAATTTTAACTGAACCCTACACTGAAGCAGCAGATACCAAATAACATTTTTGTACATAAGACTGTAGATTACTGATATGATTGAAGTAGTTTGCTATCTAATGATAAGTTCCATAATCACAAATGGCAAACGTTTTATGCTTTAACAAAATGAGAGCTATAGTTTTAGATGACAATCAGCTGTATCATAGGACCAACCACCCATTCATGTAAGGTTAGAGGTATACATACATAACATATGCAGCACACACAAGAGAGAAATAGTTAATAGTAGGAGAGAGATAATTGTGATGCACAATTTTCCTGCCCATGGTCCTCAGCCCAACTGCGGGCAGCCATAGGTATTGATGCCAATTCCCTTTGGCCTTAACACATTCCTCTCAATAAAGATAGCTTGATCATATTTTAAAAATATTTTTAGCTTTTATACATTTTCAAGAATTATTCAAAAGAGTAATTTATTAATAGGTTTAGAGGGCATATAGAAGTCACTTAAAAATATTGTGAAGAATCATTTCATCCTATTGTTATTAGGATGTATTTTAGACATACCTGCTTGCAGAATAATTCTAACAAGAAATTTGCTTTTGGGCCTAACCCTGTTTAATTTAAAACCCAATTTATATCCTTTAAGAATTAAGTCCTTAAGGCCAAAAAGCTGTTCAAATTTATGTTTCACTGATCAATGTATGAACCAAAAAAATAAAGAAATGCCAGTGAAAATGAGATGTTTATTCATCAAAAGCTGAATTGAACCATAATTCAGACATTCTCTCTTCATGATATTCTCAGGTATTTAACCATCTCTGGGTTAAATATTCTTACCTTTTGACTTCTCAGTTTGAAAGTTTAATAGGATATGCCGTAATCTCCTGGGTTATAGCCGTTTGGGGAAATTTTTGAACAAAACTGTAGCCCTGAGGTATGGGCATTAAACATATTTAAAATCTTAATTCAAAAAGAAAATATGAATGTTTGAACATTCTGATACATGTAAACAACTGAGGCCTTTGGAAAGGAATTACAATGATTCTAATGGAAAATGTAACCTGCCTATTTGGTTCAAAACCAATTAAACTGATGCTGCTCTGTGATGCTTCATCACTTAACCAAAGGCCCTTGAGAAGGGTTGAAAAAGGAAGACCCGCAAAGGCAGAAACAGTGTTGTACCAAGCCAGAGGAAGTTAACCAAAAGGGGCAAAGAAAGTAGGTAAAGAGAGTTCATTATGTTGGTAAAAGATACATACCACCTTAAGAGAAATAAAGTGTAGAAACCTACTTGCAAAACGGAAGCAACCAGGAAAGAAAATTCTATATTAATATTCTTTTTTAAAGACCGAAAGTCTGGAAAAAGGCATCTCTGTGCTCCTGCTGCTGCTGACCGGGTCAAATTCTGTATCAGAAACCTTCCTTAGTGACATCCTTAGGGCACATAATTTAATTTGATGGCCTTAGATATTTAACTAGTGCCATTTTTTTTTTTTATCATCGGCGGATACTGCTTATTTTTTGCATATGACAATATTTTGTTACAATGAGTGAATTCAGGTGGTACTTCAACACTGCCTGTCTCCAAAGGAACATGAAGGTTCAAAGGAACGAGGTGAACAAACTCTGCCCCCCCCGAAATTCTCATTTCTTTCAGTTTCATATTCACAAAATGAGACATTCTCTCCCAGAGCCAACAAGCGGCGGCAGCAACAGCAGCAGCAACCAACAGGAATGAAAAGGCAGAGCTTTCAATGCATTCTAGAAGCAAAATTAAAAAGTAAAAAAATAAAATAAACACCATACCATAAGACATAAACCAAATATGTGTTAAAAGTACACTAATGCAAATGTGGTTAATAGCTAAGGACACTTTGTAATCCCAAACACTTTGAAAGGTACAAAAAAAGTGCCTTCTAATAGCAGTACTTTAAAAATGCACAAAATGGTATATTATTATTGCTCAGGTAAAATATTGTCAAATAGGAAAAATATGCCCAGGATACATCTGGGGCAGAGCAAATCATCTACTATGATTTCAGCATTAGATGACATAGCACCACTTTTCTGTTGTTAGGGTTATTTTTGACCCAGGTTCTACAAAAGAAAAATAAATGTCACCTTTTCTTACTTCTTTCTAGAACAAATACTCTGCAATGAATCCTTTTGTAATCATTCTAACAAAAGTCCAGCGGTGTGTGTGTGTGATTAGTCATTTTAAATGTATAATCTTCAGAAGTAACTTCTGGTACACCCAAACACTTAGAATACCTGGATGGGACTGTGCTAACCTTTGAGGGTTCAAACTCAAAACCCAAACTAGTAACTTCGGATCCTCTTTTAAACCAGTGATGATGTCTTCACGAACTACCAGTTACAACTGCCAATTTAAAAACACATTTTTACAATCCCCTCTATTGCACAGCACATGCACAGTAGTTATTTTAAGTTGTTTTATACATCCTAGGATATTTCTGATTAAAACAGTGGTTCTTTAATTAGCTTTTGACTTATCCACAAATCATAGTGGAAGAAGAGTTATTTCACTTAAAGGCCATAAATTGTGAGATGGCTGAAACCAATGCTTTTCTTAAAGAGTTATTTTTATACTAAAATGCACATCACTCCTGTCCTTTCAACACCATTTTATAGTTGGTATCTCAGATGCATTCTTTTGATTTAAGCTGTGTTACCCCATGGTGTTCATCTGCCATGTTTTTTTTTTTTCTGTTGAAGCATCCTCACTTATTTACTGCTTTTGAATGTTCATAAAGATTTTTCCTTTTAAGAATTAAGTTTTATTCTGGAGAGAGAGGGAGAGGGAGAGGGAGAGAGAGGGGAGAGAGAGAGAGAGAGAGAGGAGAGGGAGAGGGAGAGAGAAGAGAGGAGAGAGAGAGAGAGAGAGAGGAGAGAGAGAGAGAGGAGAGAGAGAGAGAGAGAGAGAGAGAGAGAGAGAGAGAGAGAGAGAGAGAGAGAGAGAGAGAGAGAGAGAGAGAGAGAGATGCACCCGCTATATGTAAACTTGTACACAGGCAATTTGAAGAGCAGCACCAGTTAAGAGAGATGGTGATCAGACATGACAGCAGCATATCTCGAGTGCCTTCTGGTACACCATTTTCACTTAACCAAAACAGACATGTACGTGACAGTGAATTAAATGTTAATTTAACTAGAGTATCACTAGTCCAAATAATCCCACTAAGGGTTTGGGGAATGATGATCCAGTTTCCAATGTGCATCATTCTGATATGTTCAATTACACATTCCTCTTTAGAATGTGTGACTGGAACATTAAGTTTAAGCCCAATCCTACTAGTGTTTATTCAGGAGAAAGTTCTGATATATTTTAAGGGCCTTTTCCCCCATAAGAATTCTAGAACAGAATGCCTTTATTACCCAACATCTTGAACTGCAGCCCCACTGTACAGCATTTTTCTTTTTCTCTATATGGATTTCTATTCAGTAGTATTACAACCAGAATGTTTTGGTAGACTGTGTCCAAATTTTTCAATCAATTGATTCTGTGCAGAGACTGACAGAATTTGTCAGCCCTGCATACCCGTCACCAACTGTCCAAAGAGGTTTCCAATGATCTAAGGTGCCCCAACATTTTTGTTTTCAAAAGCAAATGACTTTTCTAATACATCATCCAATTTCTGATAAAAACCTCAGTTGACTGAAATAAATACAGATGTACAAAAACATTCTGGTGAGCCTCTACAATTCCAACAAAATATTTCACAATATATTATATACCTACATTTATAATACATGCACCCACATTTCCCACACTGACAGACAACAGTTATTTCCTGAACAGCAGGAAACATAGTGTTAAAGATTTTGGTCCAATCCTTATGAAGTATTTGAACTTTGAAGTAGTACTCATCCCATTCTTCACCCCAATACACAGAACACAAACAGCAAAGCTTCAGGGACTGTTTCTGGAAGTGAACATAGTCACTACCCACAGCTACTGTTAAAACAGACGTCTTCAGATCACGGCTATTAAGATGAGGCATCTCAGTACCAGATGTGTCCCGCTTAGGGTTTGCTGGGTCTCCTAAACATCACCAGTCCCTAGACAGTTTGGTGTTTTGATCCCTCTTTGGAGGTGCTGGAGGTGGGCCCCTCCGTAAGGTTGCATAGCCTAATATATGACTACCTCCAAAGCTGCTGGTCTTCTGCTTGTCTGTCAGAAGTTCTGGTGGGGGCGGGGGCAAGGCCATGTCATCCATTGTAGCAGTTGGCTCAGCTCTGGATATCCGGGCGGAGGAGAGGGAGCTATGTCGAGTGATGGACTTACGCTGCAGAGTTCTATTCAAATCAGCCAGAAAACCAGGCTGAACACTAAGGCCAGACTTGGGCGAGGTGGGCACTTGTGCACTGACAACGACCTGCGACTCCATCATTTCTGCTTGCGTGAGACGGGTGCTGTCGTTGCGTTTGGGACGTGTTGGGGGGGGAGCTTTCTTCCCAGATGCCTTAGACCATGGCTGAGGTTGGGGATTGACGACAGCAACCTTTGGCGAGGTATTGCCTGAAAAGACAACAGGAATTTCTACGGGAGGTAAAGGAAGATCGATTTCAGGTGGTGGAGGGGGAAAGTCTGAATCTGATGGAGGAGAAGGAAATTCCTCAGCAGCACCCTTGCCTAGTGCTCCTGTGGCAGGTGCTTTTGTTGCAATACCTGCCTGCTGAAGAACGATAGGCAGGCAGAGCTTTCCTGGCTTTGGAGGAGCTGCAGGTGGAGTTGGGGATTCCTTGGCAGGAGATCCGGAGGGCTCTGGGGGATGTGCAAATTTGCTAACTAAGACATCCACTGAAGGTCTCTTAGGTTCATTGGACTCAATTGAACTATTTGATTTTATACTGGAATTGCGCTGAGGTGTAGGAGGTGGCTTTTTTCCTCCAGGACTGGAAGTCTTACTACCTTTTTTGACTGGAGAACCTCCTGATTTATCTGGTGTAGGGGACACTATCAATGGAGAGGAAGGAGAAGGTGGAGGAGGAAATGCTAGGCTACCTTCAGGGGGTGGAGGAGGAAAATCAGGAGAGGGAGCAGAGGTTGGCTGCCATTTTGGCTTGGCTTTTACAGCTGGAGGAGACTGAGGTGGTACACTCAGAGGGGCAGGTTTTAAAGGTTGGGGCTCTGAAGCTGGCATGGGAGGAGGCGGAAACTGGCTGGCTATCTGCTTCACAATGGATGGCACAGGAGACTGTGGAGAGGGAGGAAGCTTACTAGAGTGATTCTGTTGCTTGGGCAGAGTAGGTGGAGGAGACGGACCTAGTGAGGCAGGAGATAATGGAATTTGTGGGGTGGGGAAACTTGGCTGCTTCTTTACTGCTGAAGGAACAGGAAGTGGCGGCACTGGATGTGTCACAACTGCCGAGATGGATTTTGCACTGTTTTGTGTAGGGAGTGTCATAGTAGGCTTAGGAGGAGCTTGTGGAGGTGGAGGTGCTGGCACTGAAGGTGGTGGTGGTGGTGGCAAAGTTGCAGACTGAACAATGTTCTGGTGAACTTGATGAATTTTGAGAGGGGGAGCAGGAGGAGGTGGTGGGGTAAACTGTGGTACCGATGGGTTGGAAGGCACAGGTTTCATGAGCTGTGCCATTGCTGATCCTGGGGTAGGGGGAGGAGGCGGAGGAGGCGGGGGTGGGACTATACCATTAGGAGGCATTAAATTCTGAGGTTTTCCTGGAGGCAGGAGTGGGGATGGTGGCTGCTGTATTGAGATAGGTGATTTGTAGAGAAGCCCCCCATGCTGAGAGGCATTCTGTAGTCTTGTTATAGTGCTGTATTTCACAAACACTGTTGCTGAGCTGGTTCCAGATGGCACAGACTGACCAGGAAGAGGGGGAGGAGGTGGGGGGGGAGGAGGGGGAGGGGGAGGTGGGGGAGGGGGAGGAGGTGGAAGGGGAGGTGATGGTTGTGATGCTGTATATGGAGTAGCTGTTTTAGTTTGTGGAGATAAAGGCGATACAAGTGAAGTGAAGGGTCGGTTTATTGAGTCCATTCGAGCCTATAGGAGAAATCAAAGTGAAATGTTCAAAAAACAAATTCATGCAAATATCATTTATACTGGCAATTATGATCCTGTGTGCTCAATACACCTAATTAAACTGAACTATAAAATACTGAAGAAAAGGTGTCATTTAACTAACAAATAAGGACAACAGACGAAAAACTACACAGCACTCGTGTGGGATTGCAATTCCACTAAGGCAGGGGTGTCAAACTGCTGGCCCATGGGCCGGATGCATCATAGCGAAACCAGGCCCACCCCATTGCCGGCAATGACAAAAAAGTCGCGATACGTCACAAGACGTCATGTGATGTTGCAAGTTCGACACCCCTGCACTAAGGAATGTGGGCATTGCAAAACAATCTCCCTTTGGGATATTTCAAAGTGTAACTCCTTCACAATTCTAGAAAAAAAAAAAAAAGCCGAACAGCTGAAAAAGTACGTGAACAAGCAATTGTGAGTGCAGAGTGAAAACTATCAAAACCTCCATATAATAGCATAAGGAAAGGCATGCACAAGTATTTTGTGGGAGGAAGCAAGTAGTCAAGGAGAGAAACAAAACAGAAGGTATTGATGAGTTCTGGTCAAGGTGTTAAGGTAATTTACTTTCTAGCATGTTTGTATTAATGTATGGAACCGAAATAAGCAAATCCACATGAAAGAATGCCTTGCCCTCCTGATTATGCAGTGCTTTCAGTTAAACATTATAAAGCCATGGATTCCATTGCAAAAAGGGATCTGAAGTTTGGCAAGCAATAGCATACTGGAGACCTTTCATTCTGGGCAATTTTGCTCAATAACCCAGGCTAAACCAGAACTACACAGATTAATGTGGACAGCATGACAGGGTCAAATTACATTAGGACAGGTTCAAACGCTTGTGAACAAGAAATCTAAAGATTAGAACTCAGGAAAAGTTAGTCTGCATGATTTGGGTTGCATCATTCCCCCAGGTTAATAGTTCAAACAAAGCCCCTGACCTTAACTCTACCCCTGCTTAAGCCATCACTGCAGTGGAGCTCAGAGCTGTTCCAGGTTTTGCTTTTGCCACATGAGACTGCAGGGCAACAGGAAAAACAAGAACAAAAACACAGCATGAAACACAGGGGATCAGGGGACAGGGAGACCAATGGGGGACTTCAAGCAACTCTTTCCCACCATGACACATTTTCAGAAGTCAGGAGGCTTTGTTGGTTTACACTTTGGCATTTTGCAGTAAAAAAAAAAACAGGACCTTCAAACAAGTCCAGATTTTGTAATGGGGACATTCCCTTGCAACAGTGATTATACTTACATTAATCTTGCTAGACTCTTCCAACTGAGTTCCCCTCTTCCAAGCTTCTGAAAAGATGGAGCTAACAATACTTTGGGAACGGACATGTCCTGTTTGAGTGTCTGAAACGCCACTGTCAGATTGATTTGAGTGGTTGGACTGAGATTCTGTCAAAAGAAATATTGAAAAATATTTGCAATTTTTGCCCTTGTTAAGAAAAATCACAACTACACTGGCTTAGATGGAGCACTATCACACTACATTGCCACGGTGAACAGGAACACAGCTGTTAAGTGAATCTGGCTTCCCCATTGACTTTGCTTGTCAGTTGTTAAACACCTGAATTTTGATCACGGGACCATGGGCATGCTGCAATGGTCCTAAGTGTGAAAAAAGGTCATAAGTCACTTTTTTCAGTGCTGCTGTAACTCTGAACGGTCACTAAATGAACTGTTGTAAGTCGAGGACTATCTATATTTTAACAGGATATTTTCTTAAAAAGTCCACATGGACTGCTCCTAATCGCTGCTTTCAAAATGCAGATTGCATATATTGCTTCTACGTTAGACTGCAGGCATAATTTTTACAGCAAAGGGGATGAGGCGGAGAAAGAGAAATGCATATATTTTCACTAGTCACTGAATCAATACATGTACATTATACACAGAAACAGCTATTTGTATTGATTGATCTATTGGGGCTTACCTGGCAAACTAGATGAGCTGGATCCAGACTTAATACTGGAACTGGACAGGGAGGTCCAATCATATGCTGATTCTGTCCTTTTCAGAGCTTCTTGATAGTTTACATATAATTGCTTCCCATACTGTACAAAATACAAAATATGAATGCTGCTTGTTATAACGTTTCCATCTGTATGACTGAAAACCAAGACAATCCCACTGCACACTCTAATTCTATGAGAGCAAGTATTGGAATGTTTCTTTTTAACTCTGATATGCCCCAAAAGAGGGTTAGAATTACTGTTCAATTGATTAGCATCACTAAGAAAGAATAAAATAAAAATGTTAAAACCTGAATGTATTTGGGAACAAATAAAGGGGTTCCACCCATTGGTTGCACAAGCAGAAGGCAACCTGAGCAACTGTCTTCATCTGAAAGAGGTTGGTATACTTAGAAAATAGCCAGGTATGTTGTCCTTAGTTTCAGTATGATGGGTAAGAAAATTGCCTCAAATTTGCAACAGGAAGTTTCCTCCCTCCTTTGTTTCCAGAAAACGCTGGCACTGCCGTCAAGTTATTTTGCCTACATATAAGCTGAGTCAAACAGACTTCCCTGGTTTTACAATTGCACTGTTAAGAAAAATAGCAATTTAAAGAAGAAAAAGTATGTGGGTAGTGGGATTGTGTTTCAGATTTTGGTCATAGACAAACATGCGGCACCATCATGGCAAATGATCATTAATCCTTTAGAAAATACATTAATTGTAAAGTTACAGTTACTACTGAAGTTATTTCTTTCGTGTCCCTTGGGACGTTAGGGGCAGAGTGGGAGATGCTTTTAGCATCAAAGGGCAGAGAGAGAGATACTGGGAGGCTGCAACCTGGCTGCTGCAGGAAAGTGATGGGTGCTGATGGCCTCCCTCCCTCCCTCCCTCCCTCCCAGACAGCAGGGCAATCAAGATAGTCTAGAGGTCAATGACAGAATAGCTAATTGAAACTTTCTGAGCTCTTTTTTTATGTTCAAGTCATTTGCTGGTAAAACATCTATTGTCATTTTTGATTTTTATAGTACTCATTTCATTTTGTTTTACACTCTGTATTCTTGGTTATTGACCATTGCCTTGCTATGGATCATAGGTGAGAATGCTTGTAAATTGATACTCACTGCCATCCAGATTACAAAAATACACCTTAAAAAAGGTTAATTACTGGCCAGGTTGCACAAGTTAGCTTTTATCTGTCACTTCATTAAAGGGGAATAAAACACCAGTATATTTATTGCTTGATTGTTTTCTGTTTTTCAGTCATTCATATTTCAGAGAAAACTATATTTTGTCATGATATTGGCTTGATTTAATTAGTATTAATCAGTTCTTATTAAGAGTGGCAGGACAGGGTAACAATTAAAGTAGAAGAAGATAACACATTCGGTTCAAGTGTTTCCCAGAATTGCAGTGGATGAAACTAAGAGTTATTCTAATATAGAATTAATGCTAAAGAAAAACATGGACAGAAGGAGGTAATACCTTAGCAATACGGATGCCATTTATCCACTGATGAAGGGTTCTGATATCATCACAACATAAATACTTAATATATTGAGATTTCTTCTGAATTTGGGGATGCTGAAAGAGAAATATTTAATCTGTTTTGATTGAATTAAAAATAAATAATTACAGAATTAAAATTAGTCATAATGGGGACCAGCTGAAGCATATTGATACTATTGTCTGTATACTATGTTTTCATAAAAAAATTAGAGTAAATCCTCCAAATAAAATGAAGATATTGTGATTTTTGTTTTAATAGGGAAATAAAATCTGTACTTGGATTAGCTTTAAAGGAACATTAAAACCTGCTAAACAAAACAGCACAGGCTGATATAGCTGTCATGTCATGAAATCCATGGTACATAGAAACAAATTGCATGAAGATATAGACAGTTTTCTTCAATGTTTATTCATTTGTCATATCAGAAGAATTAACTCAATAGTTACCTTTAATACCAGACAATAGTCTGTAGGAGCTTTGTACTTGTTGCGATAATCTTGTCCATAATAAACATTAACATGATCCAATTGAAGAAAGCACACAAGATCTCGTGAGACCTATCAATAATGACATACTTGGTCATGGACAAAGAGGCACAAATCATATTAACATAGTTCTGTCAAGGCTATTGTCTATGTATAACACTATAAAAAGTACAGTACATTTGGTTGGTGACACCAAATATTGATTTGATTTCGATTTCTCATGACTGCCTAATACATTTGCAGGATATTGTACATGCTCAACTAAATGACGTAAATTAATTGTGTCTGTTTATTCATGAAATTTATACTACTTCAACCTCTCATTCCAAAATATGGAGGAAGGGGATGGCTCATTCATTATTCCGAAATGTCTATGAATGCATATTACATCATTTGCAAACTTTTTTGTTATTTCTGTAGCACACTATTATGCAAATGATACAAATCACAATCTTGTGATTTGCATCATGGTATCATTACATAAGCATAATATATCATTAATATAAATTTAAATGCCTTGTTTGTATCACTATAGTTTGGGTGCCAGACATGTCCATTATTTTGGGAGGAAGTCTGGGCAGAAATTTGGTCAGATGCATCTGAAGTCTCCTAAACAGTGTCTGTTTAGTAAAGGTTTCACTGCATACATAAATGATGTATCCCTCTGATAGTAATTACCAGTCACTACCATGATTTAATGATACCCTCTGAAGATTAGGTGAGTTTTTAACCGATAGATCCAGCTTTGGAAGAAATTAAATGCAATGTGCACTACTCCAACTGAGTTTTGGGGTTCTATTTTTTTATATACCTATAACTTCTATTATGATTGCTGGAATATGCTAGTTTCATCTAGGTTCAGCACAAAATTTTGAAACATTGGTGATGGAATCCTGAAATCCATTGTTTCAAACTCAGAATGTTTTTCAGACTGCTGGTCAATTTGAAAGTGAAGGCTCGGCCATGAACATTCCCAATGCAATGTGATATTTTGATGCCTACTTCAAAAATAAATCATAAAAGTGTATTTTACAGTGTGCTCTGTTTAGTAAAATTTGCAGTCATGCCCATTTGAAAAGATGAACATTATATGAGGCTCAAAAGGGATTTCACCTTTGCTTTTCCTTTTGGAACATAGTAGATTCCAGAAGCTCGCAGAAGAAAGTAACGCTTCTTCCAAGATTTTTTACCATCATCTTTTAGCCACAGAACTCCCTCGATTTCTGGCACTGTTACTGAGCTTCCACAAAAACACTCCTAGAACATAAAGGTAAAGGAATTATGAAAAACAAACTTTATGTATTCACAAGAAATTTTTTTGCATTAGTTGTCTCTTCAGTATTTCCTTTACTGTCTCTTAGAGTGAGGATGGGGAACTTCAGCCCAAAAGGAAAGGTATTTTGGCCTGTGGGGACTTGGATGGCTTAAGCAGGGAAACAAGTTTAGCTCCCTAACCTTAATCTGGAGAAAGAAAGAGAGAAAGAGAGAGAGAGAAAGAGAGAGAGAGAAAGAGAAAGAGAAAGAGAGAAAGAGAGAGAGAAAGAGAGAGAGAAGAGAGAGAGAGAGAGAGAGAGAGAGAGAGAGAGAGAGAGAGAGAGAGAGAGAGAGAGAGAGAATCTAATACAGTATCTAATTCCAGGGTGAAATAGATAAAAGAAAACACAGTAATGAAACACATATGTGGTAAATGATTACCCCAAATATAACAAATTCTTATCTCAATTGCCTTAACAATAAACTTAAAAATTCAGCTCACAATAGAGCCCAGGAAGAAACAGAACAATTTCTTTCAAGTAGGGATGTAAGCCTTAGTATTACAACATACTTACATTGGATTTTTTTAAAAAAGATTTTCCAATATTCTGTAAAAATACTTTTCTGTAAAAATATTTTTCCAGGATTCTAAGTTTCTATTTGGTCCTATTTCTAAGTAACTGAGACTTCCTCATCAAATATCTCAATTATGGCAGATGAATATTACAAAACTCTTCCATTATTTTTCATGTGGCAGATAGATTTTAATGTTGAATTCTGTGGGTGAGTTCTGGACTGTTTCAAGATATTCAGCTTTCCCTTTTGTAGCCCATAGTGAAGTGGTTATCATCTTATCAACTTACCTCCAGTAGTACTTCCTTGTTCCTGTCTGCCATTTCAGAGGTTTCTCTTTTCCCAAGAAGATAATTCTGCAACAGAAAAATAGAAGCTACAGTTGACAAAGTAAAATAACCAAAATGAAATAGTTATCTTAGTCTTATCTTTTCCTGATGCTAATAAAGAGTACTATTTGTGAACAAATCTATATGGAAAAAGATATAAATTTATGGAAATAATATGAAGTCTTTTAAACTAAAGGCAGTTTAAGGCAGGCATGTTTATTCTTGGATACAAAAACTTGGTCAGAAATTTAAATACTGATATATTTTTAATGTTTCTCAGAATTTTATTGGGAAGGGAATGGAAACATCAAAACAAATTTAACAAATACTCCCTTTCAGAGCACAGTTATGGTTTCAATAAATTATATTAATAAATTATATAAATTAATAAATCTTAGTGTATTAAGCATGTAAAAACAACCATCACAAAGGATGTTTAAGCCACAATGGGTGTTGAAATGCAGAAAAAAGAGCTTTATTTCCACCCATTGATGATCTCACCATTAATTTTAATACACTATTATGTCTTGTTTTGTTTTATTGAAGTATTTTAATTTTTATTTTGGTCTGTGACAATAATACAAGATTGATGGAAGAGCATTATACTTACTTGGGGATTTTTAAAAAGGGCATATTTTTCTATACGTTCAACAAACATGAGCTTGTTTTGACTATCTCTTGTCCAGTTCAGGAGGTTTTCAACTAAATTTTCATGGTCTTCAAAAATCCTGTCTGCATAATTACAGAAATATAACAATCATTTTAAAGTCAAAATCAAGTCAACTAATTTTATAGTCTGAAGTCCTTTTCATAATGTCATATGACAATGCATATTAATAAAAAAGTAAAATAGAAGAACAGGTATATTTCATATTTTCCAAAGACAGGTAGAAGTCTATTTCCAATTACATGGTTTCTATAATGCATAAATAAATATATGTGCTTTTTTTTTTTTACTTGTGAGAACATATTCTACAAACCTATTTTGCATACAAAGGAATCTGTGTGTATTCATTATACTCATTTCATGGAATTAGGAGGCTACAATTTCAATCATGGATGAAGTCCAACTCCATGGTTCTGATTTTGTTTACTTTTATCCTGCAATCTCAAATTAATACAGATTTGTTTTTATGTACCAATCAAATGAATTACCACTCCATTATTGTGAAAAATGTAAAGAAACATTTTTCAAAAGGGGGGGGGGAAACTCTTATAGAGTATAGAAAAACGTTATCTTACAGGTATTATTCTTATTACAAATAATGTATTTTTAATACATTCAATTTAATTCTATGGAAGGAAATGAACTGTAATAATAACAAAACCAACACATTGCACCACATTTGGAATGTATCTCTAATCAAAATGCACCCCAATATTTAAGTAGAATACTAAAAATCTTTGTATACAAAAGGATGAAAGCAAGTTATATACTGAAGTTATAACACAAAGGCTTTATCTATATGAAGGTATTTTTAACAGGTTCAAAATAGCAAGAACATCAATCATTTGTAATAAATATGTTGTTGACTTTTAAATAAAAATGTGGATTAAAACGTGTATAGGTAAAAGCAGTACGGTATATGCAGCATGCAAATATATCTGTATCCAATTTAATATCTTTCCCAAGGAAAATGAAGCTTTGACTATTTTATTATTGTATTTCTGATTTGGTCTGCTGAAAGCTTGTGGTTAAGTAATCAGTCGTAACACCAAAACATTATAGAAATTTTAGCAAACCCAGAAATTCCAGAAGTGTAAAAGCATCTTTACAAAAAGTTCCAAGCAAAGAAAAGTCTGCTTCAAAATAACCCAGCTGCCTAAAGAAAGACTAGAACATATGGACACAGGCACACACACATATACACGTACTGCCCTGAAATCCAATAAAGATCAAGGTTTCCCACCCACCCCCAACCCCCCCATAAAAAGCCATCTTTTAAAATATGGCGTATCAACTCAGGAATAAGAGAGAACCAGGAAACAAGATCATACATTATAAAAATTCCACAACAATTTGGTATGGTCAAGAAATCTGAATTACTAACCCATTTGTAATTCAGAGATTGTTTCTACCAAGGACCAGTCTAAGCTAAATCCACAATGGGATTTGTCCATCAAGTTGTCTAACACTTGTCTTACTGTCTGTCGTTCATCTACCATCATTGTCTTCGAGCTGTCATCAGACATGTGGACTCTTATCACAAGCTGTAGCAGAAATAAAGGAGAAGGCAATAAATTTTGATGAAATTTTGAAACAAAATTACTGACTACCCAGTATAGATAGTCCTCACTGAATGGCCACTCATTCATCAAGCGTTCAAAGTTACAATGGCACTGAATGAGGGAGACTTATGACGGGTCCTCACATCTGAGGCTCTCACAGCATTCCTGCAGTCATAGGATCATGTTTTGGGAACTCGGCAACCACTTAATAATTACGATGTTGCAGCATCCCAGGGTCATGTGATCGCAATTCATTACCTTCACTACCGGCTTCCGACAAGCAAAGTCAATGAGGAAGCTGGCAGAAGGTTGCAAATGACTATCATGGGAGCACAATCTGCAACCATGTGGGATTTGTCTAATGAGGGCAATTGGGACTGCTGCAACTGCTGTTGTTAGTGTGGTCATGTGACATCATGGTTTATGACTGCGTTCCTTAGTGAGAGAGTCGCCAGTCCCAATTACTACTGTTAAGCAAGGACTGCCTATATTAGATTCTAAGCATTTTAAATGATATGATTTTTACATGGGTAGTTAAGTATAATTTAATTTTTCCAACTCTTTTTAGTTTGAGATGATTTTACACTTAACTAACTCCTATCTTTCTGTATCCTTTAGATGCCCTGCAAAGATACCCTGAGGCCTATGTAGCAAATTAGGAGCCATTCAACAGTAAAACAGGAACACAGATAGGGTGAAAGGATATAACTGGATACAACCCACATCCTGCAATCATTAAAAAGGAACTTTCTGTGCTGTAGTCCAAGTTGAATATGTTAACATTGCTTGATAACTAGAATTGCAATGCAATACTGTATAAACTGTAGAACTAGAAATATAACCTAAGAAACAAGAGTTTTAATGCTGCATATTTTTCCCAGTAGGAACTAATTGTTTGTATTGACTTTAAAATATATTAAACAAAAACAATTTACCTTTTTAACTTGTGCTTCTTTAATCTTCTCTAAAGCAACCCTGATCTTTTCAGCCTTCAGTTTAGCTGCCTGTTCCTCCTAGGGAAAATAATTTTTGGTTTAACACTGTGCTATATAACTGGACTGGACACACATACACACACACATATATATCAATATATCAATGCTTTTCCCATCTTCCCCCT
The DNA here is from genome assembly GCA_023970755.1 of Azemiops feae. NCBI lineage: Eukaryota > Metazoa > Chordata > Lepidosauria > Squamata > Viperidae > Azemiops > Azemiops feae. The sequence continues at coordinate 253,411 of JALGBA010000368.1, forward strand.
TCCCAATTATATTCTCCAACAGAATACTTCAAAGAACAGAAAGGTAAAGACAAAACAGAATTCTATGAGGTGTATTTCTACTGTAAAAGTACTTTCAAAAGTACTTTTGACCTATACAAAAAGGTATCACATGCTAATCTAATGTTTACAGGAAACTTCCCATCATTTTAGAATACTGTATTTAAAACATATGTGCTATTCAAATGCACCTGTTTGAGCATAGGAATTTTACAGTATAGTAACATTTACTGTATGCTGCCTATTCTATTTTCACAAAGACTTCTCAATTTTTTCCTAACTCCCTGTAGCTACTGCCTGCCTCCTCAAGTTCCATCTGCATTACTGTCCAATTAATAGTGGAAAAAAGCAACAGCTGGCAAAAGAAATGTTCATCAGAAACACAGTAATTTTCAATGAAACTAATGAGTAAATTGATAAGAGCAAAGATAAATGAGGCCTGAAATAAACAATTACAAAGGAAACAACATTCTGAAGGTGAGGTAAAAGCCCATCATTTTCAATATAAAAAGGATCCAATATAAAAAACTTGAAAACAAAAATTAGAGAAATAATTCTGTAGCACAAATCTCGTATGGGCTCAAATGGGAAAAATATTCCAAACAACTCAGCACTTTGTATATAAAATAAAAATATCTTACACTGCAAATGGGATAATCAGGCTTTATTCATAGATTATAGAAATTATGTCAATGCATCCATTTTCCGGAAGAACAACTGATTGGTACATCTCCTGCTTTCTTATGACAACATTGTTCAGATTTTTGTTTTGTTTTAATGTTATTTTTCTGGCCATGAAAATTAAGACCGAATCAGCCTTGTACATTAATTATTCTGAGATTTAAATTCACTGAACTGAATTGTATCTAAATACAATATACTAGAGAACGTTTTATCATTGCTATGTTAATATTTACCACAGACGTACTTTTATATTCTTTCTCATCTGGTATTTTGAAGCAAAATTACCTACCCAAACTTATTTAATTTATGGATCAATCATACTTTTACTATGGATGCATCAAACATGATTTTATGGCCAATTTCTAAAAAAAGAAACACTTTTGATTTAGTAAAAAGGTGCTAAAATAAATGTAGTTTTATTTATTAAATTCCCATCCAAGTGATTTCACAACTATCCATTTTACAACCTTATTTTAAATAACAACCACAAATATTCTAAAATCTCCTAATATATTTTGAAATGATAATATCATAGCACCTGCTGGTTACACTCTCTCCACCTTATATATATTTTGCAAATCAAAAGTGTATCATTTTATAATATATCCAATTTTTGTGTTTCATATTCTCATGTTTACTCTGACTATATGACTGAGGATACAATCTTCAATGACCTCATCTGATTATACATTTTGACCAGGATTAAGTTAAACAGAGTAGAAATTACAGATAAATATTTGGATAAAGCATGAAAAGAATACACGGAGAAATAGATAAATAAGTTTGGCAATATTGGCAGGCAGAACAATATCCCCAATTATTATATGTGCCTATATTAAGATACAGAGCTACATCCTTTTATCAACTGTCCTTACTGAAACAAATTATAAATCAGGAAATGCATAAATATTAAGCAGCAGCAGGGAAAATTATAATGAACTATGAAAATAATTTCAAATCTGTATTATGGACCTTCATCATGGATAATATTGTATGTTTGTCTAAGATAAGAAATTCAGAAAATAGTATAGATCTGCAAATTAAAAAATTGTAAAGAAAAACAAGAAGCTGTCAGTGTCACTGTCTCTCAACATGGAGCTGAATATTATTTGATAACCCTCCTAAAGCTCATTTCTGTGACAATGAACAAAGTGCAGAGAAAATGTTATTTCTGTTACCTTTAGTTGGAAAGAATGGAGTATAATTTTAAAGGAAGAGTTAATGACAGCATTAAAATACAAATACTAAAAACAAAGGAACAGCCTCTCATCTCTGCTAATTTTATCCCCATTTTTTTAATATTCAGAGTTAAAGCCAATCCTTAATTGTTGCAGAGGAGTAATTTGGCCCAGTGGTTAAGGCACCAAGCCTTAGACATGAAAGCCAGCTGAATATTTTTTGAACCAGTCCCCCTCTCTCAGCCCAATCAACCACACAGGGTTGTTGGGAAAATAGGAAGAGGAAGGTATGTTGGATATGTTTGCAACCTTGAGTTATTTGTAAAAATAATAAAGGTAGGATACAAATAAATAAGTAAAATAAAAATAAATTGGATATGAAATAATACCAGCTATCATTTCTCCGTCAATTATCAACTGTAATTCATTTTAACACCATTCTAGCAATACATGTTTGTTGCTGACATTTCAAAGGAAGTCCTACCAATGAATCATTGGAAGCCATTTAAATAATTATATTCAGATTTTAGTGAAGTAACAATATTTTGATAGGAATAGCTTCTTCTGGTGAACACTCTCCGCTCCTTCTTTCACTTTGGAGTGATTTCTTCAAAATGTAAAAATAATGTAGAATGAAAAAGTAGGAACAATTGGGGTTTTTTTGTGGTGATTGAATTGTGAATAAAAAAGAAGCCACGTGTTCAGAGCGAATTTACCACCTACCCAATATTTTAAGTTTCTTGTGCTAATTTGAGACTATTTTTTACACATTAAAGAACACAACATTTAATTGAAAAAAACCTGTTTTATTTTATCTTAAAATAATATTGATTGGTAAAACTAGCTAGCCAGCACGAGAATATTAGCCCGATTTAAATGCTGATAACTATTCTTCAAACATTTATAATAATTTAATTTGGGGGTCAATCAGTTCATAATGGTGTTAATAAGTCCATGCCTGTTTGCTTGATACTACAATCATTACTACATTTTTGATGGGAATTAGTCTGAAAAAAATCTGGCTACATAATTGCTTTAAATTCTACGTGCTTCTAAAATGCAATCATCATCTCTCTCTCACCATTAAAAAAAATGTTTTTCAGACTGTATTTATTCTATAATTAAGTGCTCTATAATCCAAAGCAACTCAAGGCAACATACAAAAAAGGATATAAAAGAAATCATCTGTCAATAAAACAAGCTTTTTAGATTTCCCCCTTTTTAATTGACAATAGCCCCATAAGCCACGTTTAAACATATATACAATACATTTTACAAGCTATGAAGTATGAGGAGCAAAAAAATCACAGGCAGTCTGTTTTCTGAATGAACTGAATTTGCCTTCAGAATGAGACATAGTTAATTGCACAATAAGATCACATGTGCACATACTTTTTTCTCCCCTATACAATGCAGTTTGATAAAGCGAGACCAATATAGTTGCAAGAAATGAATTAATGCAACTGAAATATTGCTCTTTCTATTCAAGCACTGCTTAAATCTAGGCACAATAATGACAAGCAATATAAGCAGATTTTTTTTATTGCTCCCTGAATTTTTTACTGGATTGTTCAAGGAAAGTTAAAATGGTAGGTAGGAGTAAAGCATCTCTAAAAAAAGGTTGTTTTAGAGGGGGGGGGAGGGAAGATAGATTATCAGAAATCTAGCAGATAAAAATGAGACCATCTCCAAAAATGATACTTGTTCAAATAAGTCATTCTGAATTAACTGGTCTCAGGTCTTAAAAAAAAACACTGGAAAGAGAACATGATAAATTTAAACATATTGGCACAATTGCTTTCTCATTGCAGGACAATTCATTCTTATTATTATTTTAGACATTGGAAAGATATAAAATTTGATATAGTCACATACTTCTTTTGGGAGGTGTATAATTTGGTATGACATATGGCTTCTTCCCTATAGTACTTATAGCACTTAAAGGGGTATGTGTAATGCATACTTTTCAGTAATAAAAATCTCTCTTTGAAAATAATTCAGAAACTCAGAATAATTCTTCATTCTAAACTATGATCTTTATTCTTTTGATTCTTTGAAAACATTAATTAAACAGCAGTTTGCTTATTTGTTATTTAACTAACTAAATGCATTTCAAACTTGAGTAAAATAAAAAATTGAAGTTAAATTGAAGTTAAAAAGTAAAATAAAAAAGCTGAAGTTAAAAAGCTTTATTCTTTGTAAAGAGTTATGGTTATTAGTTATAAAATTCATCTTTTTAGAAACAGGTTTGCAAGAATACTGGAATGAAAACTATTTTGAATTAAAAGTTGTTTTAATTTATCATACATATAAATATTTGCTACATACAGAAAACTAAATAATTAAAAATAATACAGATTATTAGTATACTAGTTTGGTCTTCTGTATGTATTTTTCATTATCAGTATCTTTATTAAACACTGGACAGTATTAAAAAATGATGCAATGATATTAATTGGTTTTATACTTCTCATTTACAATTTTTTCACTTCAAATTCAAGTTTATTTCAAAATTGGAAGTTTCATATTTATCTTGTGCTTTGGCATAAGCCTAACAAACTCTTTTGAATCCTAGCAATTATTTTCACAAGATTTTTTGAGATTTACTTAATCTCAAAAATACCAACAAAAGTGGGTTGATATTTAAGTTTTTGTTCCAAACTCTAGCTTGGTATAGCAGTGTTCCAATATCTCAGGGGTTGCTCAAGCAGGAAACTTCCAGTGTTGGAGCATTCACAGCTTCTGGAGGCAGGTTGTTCCACTGATTAATTGTTCTAACAGTCAGGAAAATTCTCCTTAGTTTTAGGTTGCTTCTCTCTTTGATTAGTTTCCATCCATTGCTTCTTGTCCTGCCCTCAGGTGCTTTGGAGAATAGCAACCCCTGAATTATATTTAAACCAGATATTGTGAAATAGCAGAAAATGTCTTTTGTTCTGGAATGCTAGTTTTATTTGCTACAAAGCATTAATGATGAGGTAAATAATATTTTAGTAAGTCTTTATATCTAGGAGATCCATATGATAAAACATCACAAAATCATCCAAATAAACAGAATGTATTGTGAATTTCAAGAGTACCTATCAAATTCCAGCACAATTTAATGAACTTGTTGAAAATCAAATTAATTTTAAACTTACTGTATTAGATTATTAAAACTGTGACTGCATAAACCTTAAGACTGCCTTAATACTTTCTGCTGAAGTGCAAATCTGATCAATTATGACCTTAAAAATGCTGCTATTTCACAATCTCTGGTTTAAATATATTTCCTCATCACTCTATGTAATGAGGACTCCGTCTGTAAGGAACCTGAAACTTTTGTAGACTGCTGTAGCCTAGGACAAGAGTTATGTGGCAAAGTTGCAGCACATTTAAAGGTTGCCTAAATTCAGCTGCTGGATTCTATACCATCTATCCATACTAACTGGCATGGAGAAACCCACAACAGAATCAGTTTTTCCCAGATTATACTAAAATAAATGTAGCAAAAAAAAAAAACATTTAGAGGCTTTTCATTTATTTTAAATGAATTCTTGCCATTCAGCAAGCTCCAAACAATGCCAGCTTCTCTGTAGAATAGAAAGTTATTTCTACAAATTAAACTAATATTATAATTTTCTGAGGGAGGGAAGAATTAACTTAATCTGTTGTGACGAATGCCATGCAGAATCTTGTTTCAACAGTAACATTTATTGCAACATAAGCTTTTATGAATTATAAATTCATATTTACAGGAATATGTAAATATTCCTTAAGTTAAGGAATAAGTTAAAGCTATGATACTCCCTTTCACAATCACAAGGGACAACTATCTGTTTATGACAACAGATACAATGATATAGCCATGAGAGGTAAGCCTTGTCATAGCCTGAGAAAGTAACTTTGTCCCTGTATCTACTCTGACACCAGAAGACTTAAGGTTATTAATTATAACAAGAATTCACAAATCTGATCATCATCCACTTCAATGTAGCCATCATTACCACCAATAGCTCACCAAACTCTAGGGAGGACAACTGATATGGAAAATATAGGAAAGAGGTAAAAATTTAGCATCAGAAATTGTAATTTCCCCAAAGTAACTGAATACTCCAGCTTTCATGGATATTTTGTAACTGACCTCAAGATGCCAAAGGTTTAATGAGAGAATAACAATTTTATGATAAAATAGTTGAGATGAAATTTACACGGATTAAACAGAGACAAAGATGATCAAACTTAATGACTTCTTTATCTCAATGGTGCAAGAATATCTGTCACACCAATATGTATACAGATTCTATTGAAAAGCCGTAACACTGAACATACTGACAATATTTCATTTCCCTGTGACCTTCTTTTACTTTTTAATCTTCTCCCCACTTATGGGCAGCCTACAATTCTGAAAAAAATATGCTCTAATAAAAGGAATTAGATTTGAAGATGTACAAAACTTTCAATTTCTCATATAGCAATGACTAATCTCTATGTCTGTCTTTGTTGTCTAGTATCAAGAATATGCCAAATGATACATCTTGAAGATTAAGTTCCTTCCATATAAATTATTTGTCTGCTTGTTCTTTTGCTGGCCTTTAGCCATTATAAAGTTTTGATTTGATCTGATCTATGGTTGGCTTCATTTATTCACTGGAAATCAATTACTTTATTATTTGCGGTCACAATCTATTTCCTTGTTAACTGACAGAATTTATGGATTATGACTTTATACAATGATAACTACACGAAGATTTAAAATAAGAGAACTGATTGGAACATTAACATTTACTTACAAACGTATTTCCTTAAGTAATTTCAGGACTATTTTGACATTCATTAAATCTATATGATTTCTATATTTGTTTTATGAAACCTGGCAACAATAAATGCATTTAGATTCTAGGCAATATAACATTTTGATTTAACAAGGGAGATAAACCATGCAAATATATTTCATGATGCCTTACTCATCTTTGACCAGAGGAAAAATAATTTTCATAAAACAAAAGCTACTAGAAACAAAGTCCAAATTTACATACACACTACACAAATTCCATTTCTATCTAGGATTAAATGGTCACATGCAGGTGGGAAGTAAGTAGCATATCACCTTGGTCAGCAAATGAGAAGGCTTGCCTGCAATGTTTCTCAGAAGGAGGGAGGTTTCCCTGTCCAAATAGGAGTGCTTGTGCAGAAAAGAAAAGAAAACAAATTAAGTCACAAGAAAGCCAGTGCAGTCATTTTATAGCGTATGATCAGCAATAGATAAGAGCAACTTCTCTTCTTCATCTGAAGCACAAATAGGGTTCTAGGTATATTTTAAGCCAAGTATTAAGCAAGCTGCCAGAATGGTGCCGTAGTTTTAAAAACATCTACAAATTCCTTTCCACCCCAATTCTGAAATTTTCTAGCAATTACAATTTTATAGAAATATTCTAGAACCTATGATAGTGGTGGCGAACCTATGGCACGGGTGCCAGAGGCGGCACTCGGAGCCCTCTCTGTGGGCACACGTGCCGTTGTCCCAGCCTTGCCTCCCCCCGTGACCCTCTCCTCACCAGCAGCCCTCCTGGAGAAGAGTCGACCCCAAGCGTGGCCCACACGGAGCAGTGCAGTCAAGGATATGGCAGCCAGGCAGCGTAGACAAGACTCTGCCCATCACGCACAGTTGATGCTACGGGCATCTCTGCTATGGCAGAGGGCGTGGCTGCCATGGCGCTGCGGCTGGCCCTGGAGGCGGTGAGTGGCCCTGCGGGCAGGTGGGGTCGGGGTGGAGCGGGGGTGGGGCAGGGGGTGGGGTAGGGGCGGGGCCAGTTTTTGGGCACTCGGTCTCTAAAAGGTTCGCCATCACTGACCTATGACAATGCCAACATACAATTTTAGCCAGAGTTTTTCACCCATATACTATAACAAGTATTTCAACCATTTAAAAACAATTTAATCTAATAACTATAGCTCTGTTCAGGAAGGTATTATCCAGAATGCTCAGCTTTAATCTATTCCCACTGCAACTATTTTCTATTTCTTCTATACTAGGGGAACTCAGTATATTCCATCTGTTATCATTTTTGTGGATAAACCTCTAGTACACTACACTTGTAGGATGGAATGTGAACTCTTCTATTAGTAACCATTCAGACAAACTTTCTAAACAAAGGCTTCCAAGTAGTATTTTGCTTTCTCAATGCAGCACTGGAGGTAGGCCTAAGAAAGGCTGAAACGAGGACCTGGATGAGGATATTTAACTTTGGGTTAAAACTGAATTTCTCCTCACAAAGCTAGCTGACTGTTTCTATGTATCCCGGAAACTAATGGTAGAGCAAACAGCTGCAGAGAATGCATTCCTCCTAGATGTTGGTAGAAATGGACAATGACCAAACAAGAGATACGCTAAAGCAGATACTTAAAAAATATGACTATAAACGAAGAATTTAGGTAGGATTTTTTAAAGCATGGTAAGAAGAACCTGATTGACTAATCTCCAGGTAGCACAATTATCTTAAGCAGCTTATTCTTCCATGTCACTGCACCTTTGCATGTTTTAACAAACTTCCTTCAGCAATTCTTAAGGGCAGATAAACATTCTGCTCATAGAAAAACTGCCCATGTGGGAAACTGCAAAAGACAACACTTTGTGCATATCTGTCTAATTCCTCTTCTATAGGGATAACTCTGTCATAACTATAGCACTTTTAACACAAAAATTTCCAGATGTTCTTAATGACTTTTAGATAAATTATCTACTTGGAGACAAAGATTCCAAAATAGCATGGCTAGTCTCATAGTTCTGTTTGGCAGTATAGTGAGCATAGCAACATTGAAAGGAGCAGAAAGTGCAGAAAGACAGAAATCAGGGGTCTTCCTTTTGTGTTTAAATATTTAAAATATTTGCTTTCATTATTCTTGTTACTACCATTTTAAACCTACATTTTTCCCCTTAGGTAATATATTAGACAATGAACTAAGTAAAACCAGTGTGTTAAATAACCAGATTTAGCTGCAAAATTATGCAAACCAAAACAATTGAGGGCAAGCAAATATTTTAAGGGAAAGTGATAAAAACTCCAATAAAAAGCAAACTAACAAAATTCTCTAACCATAATCATGTTCTTCTGGAAATATTGTTTACAAGCATACTTAGGTAATTTATTATGTTTTTGCTTAAGCTTACTTTAAGACTTTAATTTTGTAAAAAAAAATCTTCATCTTTTTATGTTTTGGATGATATCTAGTAGTTAAGACACCAGGCTAGAAAATGGGAGGATGTGTATGTATGTATATATGTATGTATGAATAAATAAATGTCGTACCGGCATCTTAAACACATTGCCCAATATAGTATATAGCACTGAAACACTGCTGATCTGTGCTAAATGCCACTTTAATAATTGAAAATCAATTTTTAAAAATGAAAAATGATTAAGTACCTTAACATGCAGCTAGATACAACTGTAGTATGGTTAATTACAGATATACAATAAATAAAGGTACTATTGCTAGTAACATTACCACCATCACTACCACATAAATATTATTTTAAAATATTAAACTAGCCAATTTTAGATAACAATAAAAAATCAGATAATTTACTAGTCAGGAGATGGCAGTAATGTGCTTTGGATAATTAACAAGCCCGACACAATTGCTTAATCTAATCCTACACTGCAAAACATTCACAAGCCTCAGAATGAACAATCTATACTTGTTTCGGATTGTGACAAACAAGAAGTCAGCTGCAACTTTTTGGGATCAGAATAAAAGTGCCTACTTCTGAACTAGATCTTATTTTGACTGAAACTGAAAAGACCTCCCTGTCAAAAGTACTATTTGAAGCATGAAAAGTTAAAGGGGTGCTAAAATCAACCTCAACTCTTAGGAATTGCATCTAAGCTATTTTCTTAGCAGCATTACAGAAGTACAGTAGTTTGTCCAGCTAAAAAAAAACCTTCCCAGCTATCCCCCATGCAAAGATAACCCAGGGCTGAGCATGCTTAATTTGTGTGATTGGCCATGGGAATTACATGGGAATTAGGTGCTGTCTTACCTTGGCCACACTACGAAATTCTTTTGCTATTGCTTTCTTACAGGATGTGTTTTTGATTCCCTGGTTGATTTTACAAGCCAAGCAGTGCGTGACCACATGCTACTGGTCAGAAATGCTGTTTGGGCTGAAAATGGCAATGTTGCTAAATTACAATCCAACACAAGTCTTAAAAGACTGCCAGATTTTACCATTTTGTTTATCACCATCAGAACTTGCCAAGCAAGATTTCCATATTTTATAATCTAATGCTTTTGAGACGAACTGTTCTGGAGAGATTGGACCTTCATCTATACACGTTGTGGATTTTAATTCAATTACCAAAATTTTATTCAACCTAGCAGGTTAAGTGATTCAAAAGGATGAGAAGCGCAAATGTTACTTTACTGCTAAACCAATTAAGAATTTATAGCAGAAGTGGGTAGCACAGAGCCACATACTCCCACATAGCCTCTAATCACAACTGACAACAAAATACAGCAATACACTATTGGGAAATAGACAAAACCTGTATGAAATCTATCTGAAATAAATAAGCTTATTATTACTTTTTTAAAAAAAATGGAAGAAAAACAACATTTTAACAGAAGAACAGAGTCACCTATCAAACCAGGAGCATGGAAGGTAACCAGAAAATCCTTACAACGTGTGCTCTCCAACCACCTTGAATTATTATTCCATCCTTCTGTCCCTCAACAGTATTAACCACAGGCCCAACCACCAAGGAATTGCCCACCCTACTTTACAAATTTACTTGCTTTCTCCCATAACAAACTGCCTAAAATTTGAGATCTGGAGAGACTGACTCTTCTCAGAGTTTCCTCATCTATGAGACCCATCTTTTTCGGGGTGTATTTTAGTTCCAGAGCACCTGTATTTAAATATTTAGCTTTACATACCAGGAAAAATAAACACAGTATCCACACTGGTCTTTTAAATCAATTTTCTGGTTTACATGTTGTTATCAACTTTTCAAATTTAATTTGACAATGGATTTGGGTTTTTGTTTCTATTAACTGTTTAACTCATTGCTTTGATTCTTTTAATGTTTATTTCATTATTTCAAAAAGAGTTCTGAGAAAGGAAGTAGAACTTGCCCTCTTCTGAGTTATCACTTTAATAAATGCACCCTGTAATAGTGATGACACAAATTTTAAAATAAGGGCTGAGTCAGTTCTACTGAGATTGCTAGAAAGATTGGGAAACTGCTGACTTGTTTTATGCAGAACATGCTTTGCTAAGAAATGCTATGACTCAAAATACTTAATGGAAAATAGTTTGTCAGTGTATTAAAAAAAGATGCAGTCAACTCTTTCCTAGGCTTTTTCTTCAGCTTCTCAAGATTGTGTGCAAGTCACGGTGATAGATTAATATGTGACCAAAAACCCTATGAGTGAGTTTCCTTGGATATTATTTAAAAACAAATACTGGAATAAAGTCAAAAGCTTAATAAAGAGTGACAAATTTTACAGTTGTATTATTTTGATTTCTTTCTACAATCAAAGCTTTTAAAATGTTTGTTTATAACTGAATAAATAAATAGCATATAAAATATAAATTCTAAAGAGCTTGTTACCTGCCAAAACCATGCCCCCAATAAGTATGAAAATTTAAGATTTATGATTCCCTATAGGTTGAACTCTTTGCTCCATAGAGACTGTTTTAAATGAAAGTGACTTAAAAAACTATTGACAATATGTACTCATTGGGGGTCTTTTTAGAGAACCTCTGCTCATTAGGCTTCGAAAATGCAGGAAGTGCTCTCAAGCAGTGGATCTGGATCTAAACTGGACATTCCAATCAATTTAAGGTTAGGTTCCAGGCCTATAATTTGGGGGATTCTTCCAAAGGAATTTGTGCCAGCCTATCTATCATACATTACAATACAGTACTGACATTTCATAGGGCATTTACCTTAGCCAGGCCAAAGGCAATGTGCTCACCAGTCCTCCTTGGATACTATAAGGATATCTCTGTGTGACAGCCCATATGCCCCTGTAAAGATGGCTCAGTAGCATTTCTGAGCCATCTCCTCCTTTGTTGATCCCTTTTTAAGGACTCTCATCTATCCATCTAGAAGAATTTCCATGCATTTCTTCTGTTCACTTTATTTGTAGGTAAGGTAAATTCTTCTATTTGCTTGAATTTTGTTTTACTTTATTTTACTCTGCTACTTTACTACCTTTTTATGTTATATTTTTTAGACTTTACACTTTGTTATATATTTTATATTTACATCACACATATACAAACACATACAAACAAACAACAAACACTGTTATTTCAGACCCAGTGTCAGCAAAAGTCCATTATGGTTAGCAGAGATAACAACATACAGGTGGTCCTTGACTTACAACCATTCGTTTAATGACAGTTCAACGTTACAATAGCACTGAAAAAAGTGACTTATAACCAGTTCTCGCACTGTCACAGCATGTATTTACGATGGCTGCAGCACCCCAGAGTCATATGATCACCCTTTATAACCTTCCCAGCTGACTTTCAACAAAGGCAAGGGCAAGCTGGTTTCACTTAATGACCTTGTGATTCACTTAACAACTGCAGTGATTTGCTTAACAATCATGGCAAAAAAAGGTTGCAAAATGTAAAATCATTAACAACCAACTTCCTGAGCATAGGAAATTGAAGTCTCAATTGAGGACTACCCAGTACAAGATTTATCTTGCTGATTTTTTGGTAGTAGCAAGTAAAAGAGATAAAAAGGTTTTTAAAATTACCTTAATTTTTATGATATTTAGCAATAAGGCGTTTAGAAAAAATATGCAATTAATATGATTTTGGAAAGATCTATTGGAGAGCACATATACATTTGTGTCAAGCCTCTGGCTAAAATATTTTACAAGAGTCAAAAGAGAGACCTTTCTTTTCTTTTTGTTAAAACTTAGAAATACTATTCATTGTATATGCAGATGTTTCTGCTGATTAGATGTCTTCATGACATCTTTTGGTGTCATCCCTATTATTTATGTGCATTCCTTAAATGTTTCCCATTGCTAGTATATTTTTATCTTATGCTTAACTAAAGCTTTAATTTGTATTTCTAATAGAAATGAAAAATTGGATCTGATTTCATAAATAAATCCATAAACAAATGAACAAACAAACACTGTTATTTCAGACCCAGTGTCAGCAAAAGTCCATTATGGTTACCGGAGATAACAACATACCGATTTTAGCTATGATGAAATAAATCAGTTTTACTTTTCATCCTCTTACTTCTAACAATCTTAACCTTTGGTCCATTAATAAAATGTCATACAACTTGATTTCTTTTCATTTTTTCTTTATCCATTCTCCTGATATTTTTCAAAAGTTTAGCAAATCCTTGTAAATCCAATATAAAACAATTATCCAGGTCACTCTCTTGGATTATTGTTTGTATATCCCTTTTAATTATTAAGACATCAGCTGATTTCCTTTATATGACCAGTATATTATCTTTTTCCATGTCATTCTTGCCATTCATTTGTGAATCCACTTTCAACTCTGTTTCTTGTCACACAGAATTTGGTCGCCTTCCATAACATCTTTTAGATAGTCTCTCCAAAGAGAAAATGTCTTTTCTGATACTATTGACTTCTGAGTCCATTGTTCAAAAATATCCTTGTTAGACTATTTTGCTTCATTCTATAATTGTAAGTTGAGTTAATCATCTTCTTTCTTTAGCCAACTATACAGATACAGCTGACCAGTGGAGGTGGCTGTCCTGTCCTGTATGTCTCTTCACTCTCTTAGTTTCGGTTTTAGTACACTTTTTAATAATATTTTAATCTGTGTAGTTTTAATGTTTTAATTATTTTTATTGTTTTATAACTTGTAAGCTTCCCAGAGTCACCTTCTAGGGGACTTTATATTTAGATAAATATATAAATAATAAAATCATGAAAGCTGCATATAATTATATTAGGAAGCAATTAAAAGAAGAATAGAATAATTAAAATTCAAAGTTAAAAAGGCAGGAGGGAGGCCCTTTAAGTATGTGTGATGTCAGGATACACAGATGAATGGGGTAGAGCTTGTATTGCGATTGTCTGATATTTTTGCCATTCTCTCTCTCCCCCAATGCCACTCTCTTATGCTTACAAACTAGGGATATACATAGTCCTCCAAAGGACATAGTGTAGTTCTCAGAAACTCTTCAAACATTTTTATAGAATTTGGGTCAGATTGTTTTGCAATAACATCTATTCTCTCCTATATACCAACATCTAATAGTCTTTGATCTGCTACCACATTTAGCTGCCATTTGCCTATCTAGCAGACACAGCCTATTTAAGCAGAGGTGCACTACGTATGGCTCCATCCTTGCCTTCCTCAGCCAAGTGTTTGGGTAACTACACTCAATTCTCCAGCAACTCCCTTCTTTTCGTATTTCTCTCCCTACTTGTTCATTTGACAAATTAGCCAATTCCGATTTCTACTACTACCGTACCACTTGGCTATTACATATTGAGGAAAGAATGCTTCTCACTTGCTAAGCTGCATTCCTACTGATTTTCCTTTCCTCCTTAATTATTTATTTTATTTTACTGATGATATTGCCTTGGTCCTTTACAATTCAAAAACAACTAACATAATGGAAAATATAGATTATACTTCTGACCCTCTCATATTATTAAGTACTCTTCTATCATTAGCACTATGCTTAATAACAAATTAAATCTCTAAAGAAAAGGAAACTATGAATCACATCTTCTCTCATTAACATATTTTAAAGTGAAGGCGAGCAAATTCTGATCAGGAACCAACAACACTAAACAGTAATGTAGGAGTAAAATCAAAGGTTTAAAACATATTAGGCAATATTCATCTAAGTGTAAGTGGACTGCCACTCAGAATATTCTTTATCCTTTCCCTCTTCCTTCTTTTTGAGTTTCATTTGTCATTCTGACATTTATGTTGCTCACATTGATGTAGACCAAAATCATATTAATAATCATATTCCTAACATTAATACAAATATGAATTGCAAATAAGGAAAAATTTCTACATTTTATTTCTAAAGAAACAAAATTGCTGCAAATGGAGATAAAAAAATAAATGAACATATTAATCTTACAATTCTCATACCTTCTTTTAACATAGATTTTGCGACAAAGGAAATTTAGTAATTTAGTAATGATGGATTTTGTACACTTTACAAAATAAACAAGAATCTGGAATTACTTTCTCTTCCTAACAAATGAGATCAGATGAATTTAAATCACAGTATAATCACTGAGATCTATGGAGTATTGATAGCACATAAAGATAGAGAGGAGAATCATGATTTAGGGTAACTTAAGCTTCTTTAATTCCCCACCACAATATTTTTCCAGATTCCCCCAAAATGTGGAACAGGAAATGGAGAAAGTAGGGATTGGAGGATTGCCCATTTATTTATTACATTCATACAGTATGTCATAAACTATTCAAATTCACAGTAGCTTATTAAAAATAAAATAAAATAAAACATCAGTACAAACAATAAAACATGCATTAGCCAAGTCATTCATCAGGTCAGCTGGAAAAAGCCATGTTTGTGGGTTCAGTGCAGTGATTAGGATTAGTCCTGCAATCACTTTTGATAATTAGATGAAGGCATTTGATGAAATTAGTGTTAATAATTCATATTATCACTGATATAACAGGCTTGTCCTGTTCTTGCAAGAATATGATTTTTTAAAAAAAATGTGGTCAGTACATTTAAAATCTTTTTTGCATAATAGAGGATAAATCAAAGAATGTTTAATAAAGGTTGTCCACCATTATTATCCTACCAGACATGCAAATCAGAAACTGGAACATTAGCTCATATATAATGTTCTAGGTTTGTCCTAGGATTACCAATTTGAGGTAGAAATCCATAGAATTATTAACATGATTATAGATCACATTGCATGTCAAAAATGTTGTTACTATGTTTATCTCGATTGTATCTTAGGGCTTGGAATCTATAAAACAAATGTGTGTGTGTATGTGTGTGTGTGTACTGAATACTGAAAGAATAAATCTATATTTAATCTCTGGCAATGAATTGTTGATATATATTACATGTCAACATTTAAACGAAGTTATTCATTTTACAAAGGGATAAGAAGGCAGACTTTCAAGTTATTTGTACGGATTTTTAGATTTTTCTTCTTCATGATATAATTTATAAAGGAGAATATTTGTAGCTCAGGGTTGACATGAGGGGTCCTTGGTGCTCTCTGAGTTTGCTTGTTTTCTTGCAGACGTTTCATTACCCAAAGTAGGTAACATCATCAGTGCTAGTCCTGATCACTAGTACTCATGATGTTACCTAGTTTGGGTAATGAAATGTCTGCAAGAAAACAAGCAAGCTCAGAGAGCACCAAGGACACTTCATGATACAATATTTCAGGCCTTGTTTTTCCCTAAGAACAGCCTACAGCAGGGGTGTCAAACTGCCGGCCCGTGGGCCAGATGCGTCACGCGGAAGCTGCGCCCACCCCATTGCCGGCAATGGCAAAACAGTCCCGATACGTTGCACGACGTCACGTGACATGTCTGGCCTACAGTCAAAGAATTGGCTGGTAAGAACAGCATATAAAATTCAGCACATACAGAACACCAAAACCTTACTACCTCTTAATAACCATTTCAGGACTGGCATATTTTTCCTTCATTGAGAATCTATTCATTCTCAAATTCCAGGCTCTTTTTACTTGTTTCTTCTCCAGGCTTCCACATTTTTCATCTCCTTTACCTCAGACAATATCTCTTTCTCCATTACTTGTTCTATTGCATTCCATACCTCAGTTTTCCTCTTTGCAGTCACAATTCAGTTTACCAATCCATCATCTCCCCAACATGGCTCAATTTTCAAAAGAATTCATACAAAGTTATGAAGTCAACTGAACTGATATCCATCCTCGCTGAATGATTCTGGTCTTTTTCTTTGCAATTTTGGTCAATGGAAAGGTCTGTGCTGTAAGAGCAACTTAGCCAACATCAGAACACTGTGCAAAGTAGACTGCATTAGCTAATATCAAATTGTGTTTTTTTGTTTCAGATAATACCAGCATCTATACCATAAAAATGGATGCTTCTATATCTTGAGGAAGCCCATATTTAAATCCTTAGCTGCACAAACAAATAAGCAGTGTTATTAAAAAGGTAGTTTAAGATTAAATATCACTTTGCTCTTATATCTAAGCACATATCATCATAACCATTACTAAAATTTGTTATGGATGTCCTCTCTAGAAGACTCCTATGCAGCAAGCTTTTAAGAGGAAAACAAGAAAATAGTAAAACCTGTCTCTTTATTTTCTAAAGGGCTCAAAATGAACCAATAAATTATATTTTAAAACTTAATTGCTATGAATAACCAATCATAGTTACCTCACTGATGGGCTGCCCCTGTGAAGTCAGCTCCAACTCTTGAGGTCTTGTTGTCATCTTGTCAATGTCCAGGGAGTCCATACTGGATGCTGCAGATGTGATACTAGATCGGGAGGAATTACTGATAGAACGGACTTCAGCATCACTCACAGTACCGGCTGATGCTGTTCTCCTATGCTGGATAGTAACTACAGGTTTGCTGTCTTCAATTATAGATTGTTGAGCTGCTTCATCCATACTCAGAGACGCTTTCTCTAACTGTGCAGTAATGTCATCCAGGGAGAAGACAGCATGTGAAGGCTTTGTTACTTGACTAGATGAAGATAATCCTTTCATGCTACTGTGCTTGGAAGGGAGTCGGCTACCACTTGATGGTTTCTGAGTCATTTTCCCTTCTATGGGAAAACATTTCATTGATGCACTGTTGGCAGACTGTGATCCAATGCTGCTGAGCTCCTGCTCTATGGAACAAAGATCTGCCATAAGAGCATCAAGATCTACAGTCTCACCTTGGTTCAAGGCTTCTGCAGTGAATGACAAGAACATAAACAATATTCCAATTTCAATTATCAGGTTCCACTATATCAAAGACATTTTAGTTTTAATGTTAGATTTACTTGATTAGGTGGGCCATGCAAATCCATTAAAAAGAGGTTCTTTGTATTTTTTTCTTCTGAAATTAAAACAGCTATCTCTTTTTCTAGATTCATGCATCAGGTTCAGAAGCTGATCACAAGTGTCTCTGCAGGCACCTTTATGCACAGGCATTTTGTTTTGCTGGGGGAAAAGATGAAGTAGCTGTGTATACACATGCATGCAAAAATAGCAGCAGTATGGGAAGATATGTGACTGTCTTAACAATAATATTGATCAAGTTATGGAAATTATTGTCAGGCTTTCAATTTTTACTGCATGGGCTGTTTTTGCATATAATGTTAAGACAAAATTGTTTTAACTATGGTCTGATAAACAAGTTAATGCTATTTTTGTAGATAAGTAAAGAAATAATGAATTCCTCATGTCCTAATTTGTTTTCTCCATAACTTCCACTTCCCAGAGGAAATGATCAGAGAATAAATTAACTAATTATTCTGGATTCAAATATAAATCAAGCCATGTTTAGAACAAGTCAGAATTCACATGCCAATAAACAATGCTTATGGAGAATATTCTACTGACAGAATAAACAATATTCTTTATGGGTGAATTCATATATCATGCTGGGTCAAAACCAAATCAATCATTATGTGTAAATCAAACTACTAATTCATCTGATATGGGTTTAAATTATTTCTACTCCATAAAATTTTATCAATACTTTATAAAAATTTCAACAGAGAAATTTTCTTTAGAAAAATAGTATGTACTGTATACTTATAGACGAAGTAATAGGTTTGAATAGGATTTTTTGTTTTGTACTCAAATATATAATTTAAATTATTTCACCTAGGGGGAAAAATAATCAATCTATCTTACCATTCAGGTTGTACATGGAAAAACGATAAGAGAAGTTGGCAATATTAGCATCCTGGCGAAGAGGGGATCTTTTAACTGGTTCCATAGGCTTGTCTGTATCCAAACTCTAAATAAATGAATTTGAGAAAAATAATCAAAACTGTATCATATAAAAATGAACATAAGGAAACAAATACATTTATGCTGGTCCACTCACATTGACAGGGTTTTTTTCTTAGAAAGATTTGTATGTACAAAATGTTTAATGGCTACCAATAATTAATCTAGATCAAAATAAAATATTTTTATGGATACAGGCAAGGAAAAATGCCCTAGTGTTTGGAATTGTATTCATTGGGGGAAAGGGAAATGGGGAATTTGTTGTCCATCTCCTTTTCTGGCCCATTGCCTTGTTGCCTAGGGATAGGGGATTATTGGAGACTCAGGAATTATATAATAAGCCAGAAATCCAAACTCTGACATAATATTAAGCATACCAAAGTGCTAGAGGTTTTTTAGTCTGGTGAGCTGCTTCCAGAGATAGGAAGAACTACATAAGAGCAATCAATCTCTCTTGCTGATATTATCAAGCAATATTATCAAGAGCATTACCCTAAACCAATCTGCTAGTGGATAGCAGCAGTCAGATTGGTTGGAACTAAGGACATTTTTACTATACAGACATTCTCAGGATGCAAGTTATAGAAAGCTGTTATAGTAAGAAAGAGTGATCTCTTTTACTGTTTGTATCTCATAGCATTATAAAAAAAAAACTTTAACCTGTGTGAGTTTATCCAACTCTCCAAGCCAAGCCCCAAACATCTTATCCAGATCCTGATCTTCTTTATCACTATCTTCTTCTGCACCATGATCAAGTTCTTCATCTGAGAGCTGTTCCATCTAAAAGAGAAAATGATTTTTAGAAATGTAAAGTCTTTAGGTGTTATCTGCCGTATCATTTGTTCCCACCTACATTAGCAAGAGTGAATAATAGTGGAGTTGAAATATGAAGGCGAATGTACATGTCCCAGGATAATGCTGCAGGATCCAATCTGTCGGTCATCAGGAGTGAAATTTCATCGAGTTGAAATATCTTAGAAGTTGTTCTATCCATCCCTGATTTTTGCTTCTGACAAACTGCACATTCCATGAGCCAAAAGGACTAGTTGGCATATATCTCAGTTTTTCATAGCAGCAAGCCAAAATTATTATTGCTCTTTTCTTTGTATTCCTATTTGGCATAGCTGCATGCTCACTACTCTTTCCCATTCTGTTTCCCATTCTTCCATAATCTCTTTTTCTTCTCTGAATGCTTAAAAGCCTGTTTCATCTTTAAGGGACTAAAAACTTTTCAAATTCCAATGGTGCAGAGTATCTTCCTGAAAGATCAAAAAGGACCAAGAAGGATGCACACTCCCATCCATTTCCTAAGAAAGGTTATCCAACTCGAGCAATCAATGGAGAACCAGTCCCATACCCAGCTCAGAAACTAGACTGGAAGGGATCTGGATAATCCACTTCCTCTAAGCTGGTTTTTAGATGAATCGCTATGTTAGTTCAAATCTTCTTTTGTGATGGTTGGGACAACAGTACCATTTCCTACTTTCCTGTAGTGATGTTCTCTCCGATACAACTTTTCAGATACATACGACAATTAACACAAAGGTTTGCAATTTCCTCACTTGTTCTCTTTAATGCTAAATGTCTTTTTCTTTACCCACATAAATGGCTATTGCATTAAAAAGTAGCCTCCTCGTCTAGCAAAACGCCCTTGTGCCTTATTGTTTCCTCGTTATTCGCTGACTATCCTGGCTGATTTATTTGCTTAACTAAAGTCAATATTCATGAAACAGGAACTTAGTGAGTAATCCTACTTGGTTAGCTGACCTTTCTACACTATACAAAATGAGTTAGAACAATGTTCGGGTACAGTGTTCACTTACCATCAACTTTTAAAAACTTATGTAAAAACTAAATTAGTTTTGGTTTCTATAGATGTTTAAATAAGTACATATTGCTTTTTACAGATTAAACTAGCTTGGATTCTTTTCCAGATTCAGAGAAATATTTCTTAATGTATGTCTTTAGTATTAAAGAGAATGTGAGACTGCAAATTAAGCTATCAGTGGAACATTGCTACTCACTGTCAAGTAAATGTCATATAAGCTTGAAGAAAACCTCTATGTCATTTTAGTTTGGAAGAAAGAGGAAGACATTGGCAAAAAAAAAATGTATTGTATTTTCCAACATTGAAACTGCAATCTCTGATGCTGGTCTTAATAAATCTAAATAATGGAGATCTTAAGCTTAGAAATATTTTGTCATTAAAACAATGAGATTTTTTCCCCACATTATTCTTCTTGCTTAGAAAATATTTTAGAGGCATATAAGCTAATACTAATGCATCTGTGTTGTAATAGCATTCAGTGTTTAAATTACAGCACCACCCCATGTTTGATGATGCTCCTCCTGCCACCCATTGCCGTGGGCTGGACTGGCCAGATGTGGTCTGCTGGCTGTAAGATGCCCAGATCTGCATTAGACCAAACTGGGAGCAGTTGAGAGCAATTTTGCATTCAGAATGCCAACATTTCTGGATAGTAAAAGTAATTTGCTCTATAGCTGTAGAACTTCCTTTGTATGTTACTATGAACTGACCCTATAGAATGGAATTTCAAATATAGACTAAATACTCATCAATGTTACTCTGCTGTTTTTAATGATATGCAATAACATGGATTCTTTCTCTGTTCTTTGTCAGAAGTTTTCTAATGATTTAACATCTTCATATACTTCATCTCATTGTTACAACATTGTTGTCATGAGCTTTGCCTTAAAATCCAGCATGTAAATGTGCTGAATTGTAAGGATTCAAAATTGTTTTAAGGTGTTCCATGTTATTCATATAAACGTAAAATATAAATTTGCCAAGCCAATTTCTAAGTAAACATTAATTATATGCTAGACCTGGACAACTATGAAGATATAATATCCATAATTATGTAGTTTTTCTAAGACAAAGTAGGAATGGAATGTATTTTTTGTGTCTGATTATTAAACCATGTCATTTTTGGAAGTATTGAAAACAACCTAACTGGTTATTTTCTAACAAAATCAAATGCCCAATTTGAGAGAATAGCCAACATATTTTTGCTAGCTCCTTTTAAAAAAATATTTTAATTATAGAATTAAAAAGAAAAACAAAAAGTGGATACAAATAAAATAAATCAATAAAAACAGATAAAACACAGAACCAAATAAAATTATTTTTTAATGAAAACATTTAGTTACATCCAGGGCTTTTTTTCTCATAGAACGCTCAGAACGGAGTTCCGGCACTTTTTTTGGATGGAACCTTGTAGGGTAGGCAAAGTGGGTTGTATGAGATGTATGAGTTCCGGCACCTTTTTTTTTTTTTTTTTACAAAAAAAGCACTGGTTACGTCTATAATATATCCTTACACACTGGTGCTTCTTTCAAATCCAAAAAATTCTCAGGCAAGATATGTATTTAAGGAAGCATTTTGCTTTGTTTCAAGTAGAAGACAGATATATTATCTTGTCAGGACCTTATGATTATTGTCTCAAGGAATACATGTTTAAAACCAAATGAATAGTTTTTCCTCAATAATTTATGTTAGGTTAATGAAAGGGAAGAATGGAAAGCACTCAAAATGCAGGTAATAACCAAGTTAACAATGACAAAGCAGCTTAATATAACTTGTCGAAGATGTGACTGTTCTAGATTTCAACAGAAAGATATGTAAATAAAACTTTTCCTTTGGCTTTTTAACATATGAAGACAGATTTAAAATCTGAAGAAGACATGCATGTTACCAATACTGACTGCTGCAAAACTAATAATATCTGGCCATGTCCATAATCTGTTTTTCTAAAGGTCAGAGGTTTTACAATTATATTTATCCAGGAGAAAGCATAAATTTAATTTTCGTTACAGATTATGAAAGCTTTTAGCAGGCCTAAACATTTATTTATTTATTTTCCCCCAAATCGTACCAAATTGGATCTTATACTAAGAAGTGTCACTAGCTGCCCTGAAATTGGGAGTGGGGGATGGGGGAGGGCAGAGACCCTATTCTCCTCATCCCATCACTGTGCTCATGTCTGTAAAAACGTCACCAAGCAGCCAACCTAACACAGATATTATGTGAAGGAAAAAGAACAAACTACAGTCTCATTGATTATAAGAAAACTGAGGTGTGAATCCTGTTACCTTCCTTTGAAAGCTACTAATAGCATGCTGAATTTTTATTTGTTTCCCTTGTTTTCATTAATTCACCAAGTCAGGGTTGAAATAAAAAGGGAAACAAAAGAGAAGGGAAAGGAGAGAGATTGGAGTAGCAAAGGAATTATACATGTAAATGACAGCTATTCCATTGCTTAACTTCCTAACCTAATGTTAATTAATACATTATTATGGATAATTTATTGTCTTTATTTAATTAAAGTTAAAAATCTAACATCTATATAACCAGCAACATACTCATTCACCTATTGTGTTAATATTCGGGGGGGGGGAATACCCATTTGTCACCCAGCAGAAGCCAAGAGCTACTGTACAAAGGGAGTGTCATGCACACTTTGTCCCCTTTGTTCTTGCTTTAGGACACTGCATGCAAGCACACCTGTTCACGGTATCAGCATTTACAGAAGAGTGATCAAAATGGGCAGGAGGGCAGCCCTACTCCTCAATGGGTATAGAATACAGGTAGTCCTCAACTTACAACCCCAGTTGAGCCCAAAATTTCTGTTGCTAAGCAAGACAGTTAAATGAATTTTGTCACATTTTACAACCTTTCTTGCCACAATTGTTAAGTGAATCACTGCAGTTGTTAAACTTAGTAACACGGCTGCCAAGTGAATCTGGCTTCCCCCACTGACTTTACTTGTCAGAAGGTCGCAAAAGGTGATCACCAGGACACTGTAGCCGTCATTAATATGAGTCAGTTTCTAAACATCTGAATTTTGATTAAGTGACCACTTATGCAACAGTCATAAGTGTGAAGAACAGTCATAAGTCACTTTTTCAGTTCCATTGTAACTTTGAACAGTCACTAAATGAGCTGTTGTAATTCCACCACTACTGTAACCAAATGAAAGTAGCTTTGATGAATCTGTTTTGAGCAAATTGTATATATATTTTGCCTTAAAAAAGATAGTAAATTCCAGTATCTAATGCCAGTCTAGATCAAAATTTACAATAATCCCTGCAGCAAGTCCAATATTTCATATTGTAAAAAGCAGACCTTTTCGTCTTTTGCTTTATGAGAAAAGGGTTACCACACCTGGCAAAATGTCTTGGACAAAAACTTAGAGAAGCAACTAATCATGTCCATTTCTCCATCTCTAACATTCTCTTGGACTCCAGTTGAGTGCCAATGCTTATATAGGAAGTGAAGGAATGGCTAGCTTTTACTATAGGTAATCCCCGAGTTATGAGCGTTCACTTAACGCTCGAGTGAAGTTACGTGATAAGCGCTCCCTAGTGCTTACAAGCAAGTCCCGAAATTACGAATATTGCAGCACCACAGCAGTCGTTCGCCCTTACCAGCGACTACAGAGGCTCTGCAACATTCACCCTGGTTATTCCCTCCCTCCCCACCCCTGCCCTCGGCACTAGGCCTTCAATACTCACACCTTCCGCATCCATCCGGCGCCTGGATCAGGTGGCCTGAGGGCCACGGAAGTGTCCCCCGGCCTCAGATCTGGGTGGCAGTGGTCTGGAAAAGGCCTCTGATGCCCCGATCCAGCCTCCGGAGGGACGTGGAAGCAACCTGCGGCCTCAGATCCGGGCGGTAGCAGGAACTGCGGCAAAGGAGATGGATCTTTTGAAGGTGTCTGGAGCGGCATGAAGGGAGGGGGAAGAATGAGGTATCTTAGTGGGTTGGGGAGGCCTTGGGAACCTGTTCCATCACTAGGCCCTCCATGGCCTTCCCCACCCTGAAATACCTCATGTTCACTTAACGAGCTGGGTGCGTCTTAACGAGCAAGGGAGTGATCTTGTTCGAGTTACGAGATTCACTCCAAGTTTTCGACTTACGAGTGGAATGGGCAGGCTCCATTACACTCATAACTCGAGGACTACCTGTACTTACTATGCAGGGCTGCCTATGACAATTTCTCAGGGCGGAAAAAAGTTAAAGTGGACTCTTTTTGCAGCTACCCCTGCTCTGTTAAGTTTGCGTATAAGCACAGGGGTGAGAATATGGGCAGGGATATGGAACAAGGGCTGGAAATGAGAATTCAAAGGAATGAATTTGCTCTTTGGGACTTAAAACCATTGTTACCAGGTTTTGCTGAACAAGGCATTTATCTTTTCCCCTCATCGGTCCTCCATTTACTTCATATTTTTCTGGTGGCCTGGTAAAACTAAATTCTGGATCTGAAGCACAAATACTCTGGGGACATTGCTCCTGGGAAATAAGACAGTAGCAGATCAGTTCAATCTGACTGCTGTCTATTAAACACTACAGCCTGGATGTTAAGCAGAAATAAAACCAGACACACTCTGCCCATAATCTTGCTATCTGAAGACATTGCATACTGGGGGAAATGAAACTGAAACTACCAGATGCCAGTTTAGAGAATGCAAATATTACTCAGTCCCAGAAAGTTAAATACAAATGCAAAATTATTAATGACCTGGCTATCTTTATATTTATACAAGGAAAACCTTTATAAAGAAAAGCTCACTTATGGAAACAACACAGTAGCATTTGGATGTGGCAATTTTTAGGTTACTTTTAAATTTTTATTTTCTTTTTAGTTTTTCCTAAAAGCTGTTCAGTAAGTTAAGAAAAATGCAAATAGTGGTAGCTAGATTATCCACATGAAAGGAAAACTGTACTGTAGATGTTTAAGTGAGAACATTGATCATGCTGAACTAAAAAAAAAACAGCAGGGTTATTTAGCAGCTGCTCAAAGATGCCTTTATTTAGATAAACAATGCCTTGTGCTACCAGAATTTCAAGAATCTTCCCCAAACTATCAGAAGAGGCCTTCTGACAGACTGAAAGAACAGCCTAGAATAGAAGGGGATGAGAAGTCAATTCATCAAACTCCTGTTTGTTTGATTTGGGATCCAAGTCACATAACTGTTTAATCAGAATACTTAAAACACTTTGATTTATATTTATGAACTTCTTAGAAATAATCTCCCCTTTAAATACAACTTTGATATTCAAGGTGTATTAAACATTCTAAAACAGAAAATATGCTTTTAGAGTTATATATTAGTTTCACAGAATCAGTCACCAAGTTTCTGGATATTTGCTTTTTCTAATTCAAGCTTCAAATTAGTCTATACAGCTTTATATTTGGTCCAACTTAGCATTCAGGAGCTGTTGCTCTGAATACTGACATCCAAAACACAATCTGCCAAATAAAACACTGCTTGCCAAATAAAATGGACTATGTTGGATTTGCAAATTTCTGTCTGAAGGTTGGAACAGCAGAATTTTAAGAGTGGAACAAAAATTATTACAGATTGCTTATGTGCATCTTGTCTTAAACATCTGACATTACAGGCCATTAATTTGTATTTATATTTGTTTTTTAAAAATTGTAAAAATACTGTACAAGAACATATAATGAACACAGAACCAAACAGTTCAAAGAATTGTTATTTTGCACAGCTAAATTTAAAATAAAGATTAAATTGACATAAGCAAACTTTTGAGACTGTCTGGGAAAATTTTATATAAAATGTTTTAGGAGATAAAAAGTACTCTTAATATTATTGTAGGCATTCTTATTCCTCATCACAATCATGAAGAATCAATGACTATTTCTTTCTTCTAACTACAAATTAATACAAGAACAATCCTAATACAGATGCTCTCTGGTCCTAACACTACTTAGCCTAAAAACAGTGTGCAAGGAGTTGGAAACCATACAATCCACAGTCTAAGAAAAAAACAAAGGAAATACAGTGAAACCTAAATTCAGCACCTTGAAGGAATGAGTGACTGTTACTCCCAAATTGCATCATTCACAGTGATTTGCACAATTTGTGTGATGACATCATTAAATGACATAATCTGATGGAATCGATAATGTAAATTTATTGCCTCAGTTTGACTACTTCAGGTGCAACCACCTTATCCATTATTTCTATTTTCAGAAGAAAATTTGTCAGTTATATCTGAAGTCTACTAAATGGAGTTTGTTAAATCCAGCTTTCAGTCCATATTATCTGTAATTCTGCAATAAATGATTGAAAGGTACCCTTTGTTCAATTGTTGGAATTGTGCCATACCTGTTTATATGAATGTGTTTAAAAAAATATTTTGGAGTACAGAGGATGACTGGGGTTTCAACATTAAACTAGTTTTTAAGAAAGGATATTGAGCTTTGCACAATTTCTCTCTCGTCTCATTTACCATTTAGGCAAGTGATAACCTTTAATATTAGTACCTTGTAGTGGATAGCAAAATATACAAGTGATTCTGCTGATGTTGCATCCATCTCACTGGCTATAAACATAAAGACAGTTCTTGCTTAGTGGTTACCTCATACAGCGACCGTTCACAATCACAACAGTGATGAAAAAGTAACATTATGACTAGTTCTCGCATTTACAACCTTTGCAGGTCTGTAAAGCAAAGGAAAGCTAAAGTAAGATTATAAGCACAGTCGCAGTTTCATTTAGCAACTGCTTTGCTTAATGGCTGAGGTGCCATCCCAATTGTGGTTGCTAAATGAGGACTTCTTGTAGTCACAATTACCTTTGTCTCAGATATAAGCAGGTTTATTCTTGACTTTTTAAAAAAGTTTTTGGCTCTGATGGATTCAGCTGTCCTGGGGAGAAGTATTCAGGTCAATCTGAGAAGAACAGATGATCCTGAAGCTAGGCCTAATTGTTCCCAAGAATAGCTTATTGTTATTCTTGCAAGCTATGTTGAGGTCAAATTATATTGGATGCAATGCCTATTAGATGAATCTAAGTTTGTAGGGTCTCAGAATATAGACATGATACTCAAATGGGTTTGACTGGCTTCCCTTTTTGGTTAATAATATTAACTTATTGGATTGTGTGAAGTCCGTACTGACTCAGCAGTATAAATGTAGAATAAGCAATATCAGCAACAACAACATATAAAGCATGGATCAGTGACTGGATCCAAGTATCTATTAGCTTCTCTTCAAAAGAGTATGACCCTATATTTGAAGGCAGAAGTGTGACAACTCCTGAAAACCATTTACTGGATTGGAAAAATAGGCTGGTGGTAAAAATGTTCTTCTTAAGATGTTTGAGGACACAGTGGTGAACGGAGCCAGATTTTTTTTTTAATGGTAATGATTTTCTGGGGCCAGCTGAAATAGGGGCCAATCTGGAGTTGGGCACAACAGCTCTGACTAAATTGTTAGATGGTCTCATCAAAACAGGAGTGATCATTCTGAATGGCCATGATGCTTTCAATACCACACACCTTAAGGATTAAAGAAAAGCTAGTTTAATCTGTCCATCTCAGGAAAATCCAGTGCTGAGGAACAAATCAAAAGGATGAATTTTCCTTTCTTGGTGGGCTTTCAGAACCAAAAGGAAGTGCCCATTTTATCCAAGGATGGTTGAAAGGAAAGGAAAGTCTCCAGGCAGCAACAACGGGGCTGGATCCAATGAATGAGAGTAGCAAGGTCAGATCAGGGAAGCTTGGGAAAAAAAGCATTGTCCTCAAGCTGATAGTTATTCAGAAGGTATTTGTTCTTTCTTTCTTCCTTTTTTTTCTTTGAATTTTCTTCTAGGTCTCTGACACACAGATATAGGCATAGTCACAGACAGATTCTAAATGAACTCATCTAATAATAAATAAACAAACCAGTTGTGCTCATCCTGGGAAAGGAATTTAGCCTTTAGTTTTGCTGCCAATCCAGCTAATGAGAGAAGCAAGTAGTTATTGGCTTCCTCCCTGAAAAATCAGCAGCAGAGAGGTTTCTCTGGACTAAGTGGCTGATAGAAAGCGTAACTATTTGGCCTTCCCCCAGGAACACTGCAGCAGAATTTAGGGAAGGGCTGTGTGTTATATTTGCAGGGCCTCAGTCACTACATACATTACTTATATAGATACTGGGACCTCAAGACAAATGGGTTGTTAAGTGGGAAGTGACAAGAGTCCCAGGTAAGGAGAGTGGGGTGGCATGGGAGGGTGACAATGGGGGTTGGGGAGGCACTGGGACAGGCAATGCAGCCCATGCACAAGTGCAGGGAGCTCAGGAAAAGCACACTGAGGAGCCATGCAAATGTAGGGAAGCCAGGGAAACAGGGTGCAGTGCCACACGAGCACGGAGAGGCCACGGGAGAGAGGGTGCCCATCGTGTGAGGTCAGAGAGGCCACTTGCAACTTTTTCTACTGGCTTCCCCATTGATTTTGCTTGTGGGAAGCTGGTAGGAGAGTGCAAATGGTAACCACATGACCACGGGGTGTTGTAACCATCCTCAGTGTGAGCCAGTTGCCAAGCACCCAAATTGTGATCATATGACCACATGCACGGTGCAATGGCCACAACTTCGAGGATTGGTCATAAGTAACACTTGTTCAGTGCCATCACAACAGTTGCTGAACTGCTGAACTGCAAAATGCTTACCAATGGTAAGTAAGCAAGGACTAGCTTTTCAATTTTAGAAAGCACTATTCAGATAATATATAGCTTCTTTGTTTTTGGCAGCAGGCTTGGCAAAACGAATGGCAAAATGGTGCCTGAAGGCAGTAACAGATTGGATGAAAGTTAGCAAATGGAGGTTCAGTAAGAAACTCTTTTTAGGGAGCAGTGTCTGTCTGGTAGATATATTTCTAAAGCAAATAAACAATCTGGTCAAAATTACCCACACTCTGCTAACTTCTCAATGCCGGACTGTCGTTAAGGATGATTCAGAAACTTGTGCTACTATATAATTAGATTGTGACGGTTTTTATAAGGGTTATAACGATAGTATTATACTCTCCAATGCATTTCTATGCTTAGTTCAAAATGCTGTTTGTTTCCTTTAGGTTTTTAAACGTAACCCTATAGTAACATGTTCATATATTTTATGAATGCCTTCAGAGCAACGCTTATAGGGTAAGCGAGGAAGTGATTAGCCACTTAGAGCAGGGGTCCCCAACCCCTGGGCCATGGACTGGTACTGGTCTGTGGCCTGTTAGGAACCGGGTTGCACAGCTGGAAATGAGCAGTGGGTAAGCAAGTGAAGCTTCATCTGTATTTGCAGCCACCCCCCAGTGCTAGCATCATCTCCCCAGCTCCAGCTCAAATCATCAGGCATTAGATTCTTATAGGAGTGGCAACCCTACTGTAAACTGCTCATGCAAGGAATCTAGTTTGTGCGCTTCTCCTCCTCCTACCCCCCTGGTCTGTGGAAAAAAATGTCTTCCACAAACCGGACCCTGGTGCCAAAAAGATTGGGGGCCGCTGACTTAGAGAACCACCTTCTTTAGGCAATATATTGGGGGGGGGGAAATGAGAAACTTGTCATCTTGGCTCATGCCCTTCCCATTTGCATTTCAGCAAAACTGGTTGCTCCCCATGTGCTTGATCTACCAGGTGGTATCTTCCACAGCAGCTCTTTTTTTAGATAACTATTACTATTTAATATCAACTATATTTAATAAATGTTGGCTCAAATACAAGTCTAGACCCTATTTCACCTGACGACCAACAGGTCATATAGTATGCCTTATTTTAATTGTGATGCTTCTGACACGAATAAACAAACATCCAACAGGTAGTCCACGACACAAGACCATAATGGAGCCATTACGGTCACATGTTGTGATGGCCATTAAGCCCTACTCCAGGGGTGTCAAACTCAATTTCATTGAGGGCCGTATCAGCATTGCGGTTGCCCTCAGGGGGGCCGGGTGGGTGTGGCCGGGGTGGGTGCGGCCTACTGGGTGGGCGTGGTCAGCTCTACATCGTTCATGTCAAGGGTGCCTGTGGGGGCCTGGGCAGGAGTGGGACAGATCTGAGGGTCTCTGGCAGAAGGGGGTGGGACCAAGGCATGGTCCACTGGAGGAGCCTCCCCAGCATGCACCCAGGGGGCGGGACCAACACGGCAGGGGCTGGTTCCTCGCTGTTTCCAGACGGCCTTGTGGAGCTAAGACTGAATGCGTTTCAGCATAGATGGCCACCACAAAATTGTACATTGGCTCCCGGCCGGCCTGGGCCAGGGCAGCGGGGGCCGTTCCCTCACTGTTTCCAGGATGGCTTCGCGGGCCACATGAAACCACTTCGCGGGCCGCATTCGGCCCCCGGGCCTTGTGT
Organism: Azemiops feae; assembly: GCA_023970755.1. Taxonomy (NCBI): domain Eukaryota; kingdom Metazoa; phylum Chordata; class Lepidosauria; order Squamata; family Viperidae; genus Azemiops; species Azemiops feae. The sequence continues at coordinate 284,409 of JALGBA010000368.1, forward strand.
TTGACATGTCTGCCCTACTCTCTCTGATGCAGTTGTTCATGAACATGCAGATTGTTAAGAGGAGCACGGGATACCTCAGCAGTGGGGGAAGCCCTGGGAGGCCTAGTGCAGGCCCAGGCCTACTTGTTATGGGTCTCCCAAGGTCTCCCCATCCCGAGACCCCCATGCTCCACTTCCCACCGCTTGGGGTCACCACAGCCCTTGGTCCTGCTACCCCTAGTCACCAGGTCTTTGCAGACCTTACACTCCCTATTGGAACCCAGCAAGCTTAGGCCTGATTCCCACTCCACCTCACCACTTTCCACATCCACCTCCGAAGCCTTCTACAGCACTGGAACAAATGATTTCACTGAGTGGCCGTGTGGTCTTATTGAATTATGCCACATAATAAAGCAATCTGTTCTGCTTCAGTACTGCAAAGAGCACGGGGCCCCAGAGTAGTAGTAGTAGTAAAGCATATACATTTTTTTAACAGAAGGTCACAGATTATGTTCTTTCTCCTGACTCAGAAAAGCATCATAGGATGCAACCATTCTAAACCAAAGAAAGATAGTGTTCAGTTAAACTGAAAAGAGTAACTAATTGCAATGTATTGCTTTAAGGGTCTTTTGAGGCATTTGCAATAAGAAAAGCATAGGAAGTGAATTAATCAGCTGTTACTATTGCTTCTATTTCTGCATTTGTGCCTGTGCAGGTAGTCCTTGACTTAAAACCACAATTAAGACAGAATACGCATTGTTAAGCAGCATGGTGGTTGTTAAGTGAGTCATGCCCAATTTTACAATCTTTTTTGCAACAGTTGGTAAACGAATCACTGCAATTGTTAAGTGATTCATGTGGTTGTTAAGGTTTCCCCATTGGCTTTACTTGTCGGAAGCCAGCTGGAAAGAGCATCAATGGCAATCGCATGAACCTGGGACAGTGCAACCAGTGTAAATACGTACTGATTGCCAATCACCCAAATTTTGATCACATGACTGTGGAAATGCCTCAGTTGTAAGGGAGAGGACCAGTTTTAAGACACTTATTTCAGTGCCACTGTAACTTTGAACAGTCACTAAATGAATGGTTATAAGTCAAAGATTACCTGTATATAGCTACAGACATAACCCACAGGTACACTATATCTTTTATATCTGCATGGCTTTCAGTCTATCAGATACCATTGATATGAAGACACATAGTATCTTTTAAATAAACTGCTGTTTTAAGAAGCTATAGTTTGGAAAAATCCCTTAATAAAAACATTATCTATTTATGAAAGTATTAAAGAAACGTGGTCTAAAATCTATTAAACAAAAGTGTGTAAAGATTTAGCATTATTGAAAAGGCAGCAATAATGAACACTTTCTTATTCTTGCTGAAGGGACTCTTTATATAAAGATTTAAGTGGCAATTATGCTAGCGCTTAGTTTTTAGATTCTCTGCCATAAGAGACATTGTTGAATTGTACAATGTGGGTACTTATCCAGTAAAACTCCAGAGAAGCTGCCAAATTCCTTTCAACAAGGACTCAGTATCAGCATTTCAACTGTGGCTTGTTTTTTGTTTTTATAAAGATAGATTCAGTCTTTTAGCTGCTACAGTAAAAACATTTCCCGTGTGTGTGTGTGTGTGTGTGTGTGTAATTACCACCAAGGCTAAACCCAATGACACTGATTCCAGTTAAGAATTCTTATTTCATTAACAGTCCATATTTTTTTTGCTAAATTACAGCTATTATACATTTCTATAAAACAAATGCTTCAAGGAACTAGCAAAAAGAAAACTGCAGACTCTGCCTGCTTATAAGCTTATAAGCATAAGCTTCTTTAATTGGAGTTTTAACAAATTACTGCAAAGAACACTGCATTACTAATGAGTCTCACTCATTCAGTCTGAAGTATTTTCCCTGCAGCCATTCATATTTCAGCATATTAACAATTCTTTTGAAATCCTTGCTTCTCAAGAACCTTCCCATTTCCTAGCCCATCTCTACTTTTATAAAAACCTGAGGGCAATAATATCTGAAATCAACACTTTATATTTCTTGGAAAAAGTTTAACAATCTGTAGTCATTGGCTATTTATGATGGCCTATCACAGTGATGGCGAACCTTTTAGAGACCGAGTGCCCCAAAACTGACCCCGCCTCTGCCCCACCCCCTGCCCTGCCCTGTTCCACCCCCTGCCTCGCCCCCACTCCGCCCCACCCTGCCTGCCCGCAGGGCCACTCACTGCCTCCAGGGCCCACCGCAGATCGCCCAAGCAGCCCAGCAGCGCCATGGCAGCCACGCCCTCTGCCCGCGCCCCGCAGCATCAACTGTGCGTGTTGGAGCATGAGAGCAGAGTCTTGTCTACGCTGCCTGGCTGCCATGTCCTTGGTTGCGCTGCTCTGCGTGGGCCACGCTCGGGGGCGACTCTCCTCCAGGGGGGTTGCTGGTGAGGAGGGGTCGTGGGCGGAGGCAAGGCTGGGCAATGGCACGTGTGTCCACAGAGAGGGCTCCGAGTGCCGCCTCTGGCACCCGTGCCATAGGTTCGCCACCACTGGCCTATCAGATGGTTAACAGATCTGGCTTTCTAGATTGTCTGATGCTTGCAAAAAAAAAATTAATAACATCTTATAATCTGCAATACAGCTAGTCCTTGACTTATGGCTAGCCATTTAATAACCATTTAAAGGCATGACAGACCCTCAAAAGGTACCTACAATCTGATTTCGAAGTTACAATGGCTACACACACATACACACCCTGCAGTCACATGATCACATTCTGAATACTTGGCAACCAGCTCTCATGACTGCAATTTTTTTTTATCAGTTTTTACTGGTTTCCAGAATTTACTTTTGGTTTCCAGCAAAACAACGCCCACTGGGTATAATGGATTCGCTTAACAATTGCCACATTCACCTAATGACATCTGTGCTCACATAGCGACCACTGCAAATGTCATAAATATGGGTGCCTTCATAGGGTGACCCACTTCACAACCGTGATGACTTACAACTGTAATTCTGGGCTCAGTTATGGTTGTAAGTTGAGAACTAACTGTATATCATTACTGAAGTGAATTCAGCTGTATGTGTCACATACGTGTACCTGTATCTTGGGTTTTCTGTGGCAATGATGGCTGTAAAATGGGGCAAAATTCACTTAAAACTGCCTTGTTTAGCAATGGAAATTTTGGGCTCAATCATGGTCATACATTGAGCATACTTTTTTACAAGTAAGGAATATTTAGAAAAAGTAGAAAAAATATTTATTGTAATAACGATTTTTATAATAACATTAGTTAATTGCATAAACTTTACTTTACTATACATCCTGCAATTATACCTTTAACACCATCAAACAAGAGCATCTGTCTGTCCCAAGTCCTTTGGATAAAAATGCCAAATCCATTCTAAACTGGACTGACTGTGCAACTAACCATATGGTAAAGTGTCTATGGGGCTCGACTTTTGAGAGGTAGAGGCAGAGGGAAAATAATAAAAATGTTTTAAGATTTTAAGGAGGAAGAGAAAGGATTACTCTGACTCAATGAGAACAATTGGATTGTGATTCTATTCTTTATAATTTAGGGTGCCCATTCCTCTCAGCACTTAACTGGGATGAAAAATTCAATGTTTTGCTTATCTGAAGGCAACCATAGGTACCATATTCTAACAATGCTAACTGGAGAACTTTTTATAATTAAAAACTGCCAGTGGAATAGGCGCACTCTAGAGCTGAGTCTCAGGCTGAGGTCTCATTCCTCTTCTTACAGAACAATTCTTCCTAATTTTGACAAACTATAAGTATGTTACATTGGCTTTTCAAGCATACTGCAATTAAAAGGCACAGTGAAACCAATTCTGGTTTGAGTTTCAAGGGCCAGATAGTTTGCCAGTTCTGGCGTACAGTAAGCTATGGTAATAAATAATAATAATAATAATAATAATAATAATAATAATAATAATAATAATAATAATAATAATAATAATAATAATAATAATAATAATAATAATAATAATAAAGTTGGAAGAGACCTTGGAGGTCATCGAGTCCAACCCCCTGCTCAGGCAGGAAACCCTACACCATTTCGGACAAATGGCTGTCCAGTCTCTTCTTAAAATCTTCCAGTGTTGGAGCATTCACCGCTTCTGGAGGCAGGTTGTTCCACTGGTTAATTGTTCTGTCAGGAAGTTTCTCCTCAGTTCCAGGTTGCTTCTCTCCTTGACTAGTTTCCATCCGTTGCTTCTTGTCCTGCCCTCAGGCGCCTTGGAGAATAGCTTGACTCCCTCTTCTTTGTGGCAACCCGAGATATTGGAATACTGCTATCATGTCACCCCTCGTCCTTCTTTTCATTAAACTAGACATACCCAATTCTAGCAACCATTCCTTATATGTTTTAGCCTCCAGTCCCCTAATCATCTTTGTTGCCCTTCTCTGCACTCTTTCTAGAGTCTCAACATCTTTTTTACATCGTGGTGACCAAAATTGGATGCAGTATTCCAAGTGTGGCCTTACCAAGGCATTGTAAAGTGGTATTAATACTTCACGTGATCTTGATTCTATCCCTCTGTTAATGCAGCCCAGCACTGTGTTGGCTTTTTTGGCAGCTGCAGCACACTGCTGGCTCGTATTTAAGTGATTGTCCACTAGGACTCCGAGATCCCTCTCACAGTTACTACTATTGAGCAAAGTACCCCCTATACTGGTTCATCAGAAGCAGGAAGTTAGGCATATAAGAGAGTATATAAGTCAAAGTCAAAGGCTCAGGTCCAGTAGATATTGTTAAAGCCCAGGAAGCAATTCTCTAAATTTACATATACAGGTTAGTCCTCAACGTATGACCACAATTGAGCCCAACATTTCTGCTGCTAAGTGAGACATTTGTTAAATGAAGTTTGCCCCATTTTACGACCTTTCTTGCCACATTTGTTAAGTGAATCATGGCAGTTGTTAAGTTAGGAACATGGTTGTTAAGTGAAATCTGGCTTCCTCATTGACTTTGCTTGTCAGAAGGTTGCACAAGGTGGTCACATGACCCCAGGACACTACAACCATCATAAATATGAACCAGTTGCCAAGCATCCGAATTTTGTTCACGTGACCATGAGGATGCTGCAATGGTCCTAAAGCGTGAAAAACGGTCATAAGTCACTTTTTTTCAGTGACTCTGAAGAGTCGCGAAACGAACTGTTGTAAGTCAAGGACCACCAGTATTTCTTCAACATGAAAAAAATTAATGCAGTTAAGAATATATTTTTCTAAAAAAAAAAATTTCATTGAAATATTTGAAGACTCACCCTTCCTTTTCCTTAGGAGATAAATGAAGCATTTCCCCATGCTATGGCAAAGAATGTGAATCTCTGCTACTATATCCTATGAGCCATGGGAAAAAATATTTCTACCACTACCAGACATGAAACTAACCGTTCACTCCAATGCATGTTTACTTGAAAGTAAACAGAGCTGAGCTCAGGCTTAGCTCTTAATGTAACTTAAGTCTTGCTACATTTTTAAGTAGTAGAGAACAAGCAGGCTTAGACGTTAACTACGACAGCAATTGATAAAGCTTTCAGTGCAACTTTTTAAATTGTAGCATTATAGGAATGTATATGTAAAAACATTCCCAATCATTTTTGTAAAGAAATAAACATCCCTATACTGTCCAGCCTGAGTACATTCTTATCTGTAATTAATAACAAGTCATATCTGTGTTGTTTCAGTAAAAATATAAACTCAAGTGCATATTTTAGAATCAAGATAGAACATATTTTCTGGATCAAATATTTGTATACACTGTAACCATTAGTGCAAGTTTTCTAAAGCTTTTCAGTTCCATATTTCTGCATTGCAAAATACATCTGGAATAAGTATCTTGTTCCACAACTAAGTTGCAAGCATACTATATTTTACACAGGACAAAGAAAGCAGAAAATGCACTGCTGTCTGTAATCACAACTTCCATTCTGGACTACTAGACCAAAGACAGATTCATCTTTGAAATGAGCAATTTCCATTTAAAAATAACAAATATGTAGAGCTTTTAGTAAAGAAATGAAACATAAAGTACATAATATGATCTGCAATTCCAAGTATGGCTGATAACACCTGATTTGATAAACAATTAAAAGCATCAGAATACTAAAACATAACACCTATAATGTTGAATTCTCACTTGTAATACTCTAATAACCTTTTCTTCCTAATTACTTAGATAATCATTAAACAATAACAATCTTGCAACTGCTGAACTATTCTGCTTGAGGCAAAGAAAATTCTTAACTTCATTTAACTAAATTTTTTATTTAACATAACCTAGCTCTAATGATGCCAATCTTGTGCTAGCTCAAGAATTATAAATATAGTTAGATATAGTTAAAGTAATACAATAATAAAGGATTAGTTCACACAGTGATTTGACTTCATTTGATATGCAATCCCAACCATAAGGGAATTCTTGCTCACCTGCTTATCGATGTCCTGATATATACCACTGGCTACTCCAATGAGGGTTATGTAGATGGACAAAGTCTTGACTTTAGATATAAAACCAATAGCTGCCAAGTGTCACTTTGGATACTGAGTTGGGCAGCATATAAATTAGACAGACAGACAGTTATAGAGCACATCATATAAATGAATGAGATCAGATAGGAAGGAAATACTTAATGCTGTGCTGGACTACACTTTCTGTGTAAGGCTCATTATAGCATTAACAATCAGTAAATGGAATTCATTCAGAATCCCAAAATTATTACAATGTCTTTATTTAAAAATCATTTGTCACAGATGTGCATATGTCAATTGCTAATTATTACTAAAGTAATAAAAATAATGTAATGTTCACATCACAGTAGAGTGACTAGCCCAAAAACAAATTATCTTTTGGCTCTCTGAAGTAGAAAAACAAAGTTAACTGTTTGGATTAAAAAGTAACATTTTAAAAAACTTGGAATGATTTGTTATTCTTGAGAACCAAAGCATTCTCTACAATTTCCTCTAATACCACAGTTCAAAGGCATCTACTTTTCTTTAGCCAGCCTTTCACATGATCTTTCATAGCCATACATTACAACAAAGGTCCCCAACCTTTTGGGCACCAGGGACCGGTTACATGGAGAGAGGTTTTTCCGCGGACTGGAGGGGGCGTGGTTTTGTGTGCTGCCTACATCCCGCAGATGGGGCTTTACTTGTTTTTGCGGACCGCTTGCTGGCATGCTGCGGCCCGGTACCGGTCCACGGACCGGGGGTTGGGGACCCCTGCATTACAATTGGGAAACCACGGACTTGGCAAAATGTCTTTTGCTGTCAATGTGATATCTGTCCATTAGTCATAGTTTTCCTTTAAGTAGCAGTCATGACTACAATCAATAACTGTGAGAATGTTTACTCCTAGAAAGACAAAATCTGTTACCTATTTGGCTTCCGATAGGATGGTCTATTTACATGGTTTTTAAAATACCAAACGGCAGACTGGCCTTGGCATTTTCTTCTTTCACTTTTAACAAAAAAAAACTTATTAAATCTTCCAATCATCACAGTGAAGTTATTGTTTTCCCCAGCAAGTTTAATTGCCATTTCTTTTTGTCTTAGTCCAGTTTCTATTTCTCCATATAGTTACCCAGCCTAATCAAGCATGCAGAAATTAGTGGTTTGAGGACAAATACATAGTTCAGTATCTATATAGTAAAATATGCTAATTACAATATTTTTAAAAAACTGTTTTACAGTGGACAGTAACTTCATAATGATTCATCTCAAAATCTTTATCCTACATGTAGCTGAAAGACATACAAAAGAAGAAGGAAGGAAGTTCTTACTCTCGGTTAAACAAAAAGCCTATTATGTCATTTTAGCAGCTGTGCAAAGCATTGGCATGGTTAGATGGACACTGTGTGTGAATAACATCCCAAAACAACAATTATTTTCCTTTCTTCAAAAATATCTTCTTTGGCATGAAAACACGGATTTGCTAAGAATTACATGAGCCAATTCTAGGAGACAAGGTACAGGCACATTCACATTAGTTTTAACACTGAAAATTACAGTATGAAGCACATAATCGCAATCTGGCTTGATTGGCCATAATGGTGCATTTGTTGGCTTAACAAAATGCTTCAAATTATTAAAGAATTAGTTTAGATAATTTGCACATGCACTTTAATTCCCATGCATAAAACATTATTTTAAAAATTTGGTAATGAAGAATCATAATGTGCTAATCCCTTTTAAAATTGTTTCAATAGTTCCCTATGAAGTCCATAAGGACACAATTGGAAGCAGAAATTATTAGTAGGTATTTGCTCATTTGTTTAATTTTAAAGTTACCTAAATTTCTTTGTTGATCTTACATGCTCTTCTGGCTAGTCAGTCAACTATGAGTGTGATGGCATTCAGGGTAGAAATTCAGACCAATATTGTCAAGCCATTACAAAAAATATATTTGAGTTCTGGGAATGTAGAATAGAAGCAAAAAAAACCTCAAAATAATTTCACCTCAACTGTGCTAGGTATAAATTGAAGTAGGAAGGGGCTGTGACAGGCACTCAAAACTTAAGGACATTACTTTCCAAGACGCCTAGTAATTCTTGTTTCCTATCCTTGCCTTCTTCAAAGGGCTAACAATGAGAAATGACTGGCTGCAGTTAGACCACATACATTCTCTTCTTCCATAACAGGGAGTACATGAAGTAGTTGTTCATTGTCTGTATAATGTTCTAGAGCAGGGGTCTTCAAACTTGGCCCTTTTATGACTTGTGAACTTCAACTCCCAGAATTCCTCAGCCAGCATGCCTGGCTGAGGAATTCTGGGAGTTGAAGTCTACAAGTCATAAAAGGACCAAGTTTGAAGACCCCTGTTCTAGAGTCTTTTAAGCCCATCTATAATAATTGAAATATTCTATCATCTTAGTGAGCAATAGTCTGTTCACTAACACTCCCCCCAAATTTGCTATTCAGAGGATATACATTAAAAAGAGAAACTATTTTGCATTGATAACTAACAAAAGATTTACTACAGGATGTATTCAGAATTTAGAGCTAAGTGAGGATGACAGCCTAGGCTCTTCCAGATGTTGCTGAAGTCCCAATTCTCATTAATCCAGTCACCATGGTCAGTGTCCAGGAATAATACTGTATGATGCAACTTAATCTAGCGATTGACAGGGACTAATCCAAAGATGAGCATCACAGTCATTACACTTGCATTATAAATTCTACAGGCTCTTTTGCTCAGCCATTCTAATAGCAAAGAAGTGTATTATAGCCATTTGTTGCTGAGAAGTAAATTTTGCTTTTGGTTTATATAGTTTGCATACGACACATTTAAAAGGCTATTCTGTTCATTACATGTCTCTGGATCTCTAAGGCTATTCAGGAAGAACACACACCAGATAGAATGCACATCAAGAAAAATACTGAAAAATATTAGGTGGTTATTCCATGACAAAAACTTTTCAAAGAAATTTTAAATTCTTTCAAGAAAAGTCTCTAATATAAATAAGAGAGTAGAAAATCTAATAATATAAATAATACTACCATATCCTGTGATCCAGGTTGGCATAATTACATTGAATGTAGTGATCTTTGGAGTTTAAGCAGTTTTTCATTAGAATGAATTACTAACACACTGAAGTGGCAACAAAAGACTTGATAGAAATTTTTCACTACGTGGGTTTACTTCCATGTTTTATTTAAATTAAATACAGCTGGAAGGTTTTATGTAGCAAGGCTAAAAATAGACTTCTGTCTATATGACAGGGGAAATACTTTTGCCAAACAATTTTCTCTTGTGAAATAATCATCTGCAGAGCAGTACATTATTCATTCTCAAAAAAAAAGCTGTAGAACATCTTCTGGGCATAAAAGTATCCAAAATAAATTCTGTAAACCAATATCCAAATGTTAATCAGTTTTTATACACAATTAAATTTTGTGAACCTAAAGAGAGAAAGTACAGCAATCAAGAAGATAAAGTAATAGTTTTAACCATAAGAATAATGAATGCTGAGTTAAGAATTCTCTCTTGCCATTACAGAAATAAAGCAGCTCATTGGAAAACATTTTTACATGCTTATATTCTCAAGGTAACAGAAAGCTAAAAACTTGCTCCAGTAACAACTATTGAAAGCAAAATGTTTTAGTTAGTATAATGACTGATAGGATTTTCCTACATGTTTAGTTCCATATTTTCCCTATGCAAACAACAGTTTTTACTAAACAACTTTTAATGTACTTAACTTAGTCTTAATGTAGATTTAATGGATTGTATTCCAACAATATTTATCCACTGACAGACTGTAATCTGGAACAAAATTGTACTGTATTACTCCACTTCAGCATCACTCAATTATGATTGAGAAGGTTGTAAAATAGTACACAGGGTGGTACACAAGGGAGGTGAGCAAAGGAAGTCCTATTGTATGAGTGGAAATCCGTACATATAATATTGGATATAACCCAATATATGCATCATGTGAATTTGTAAAAGGAAACAGTTGAAAACTACAAATGAATGCTGTAATTTCCTTAGGATTGTTACAATCAAATACATTGGAAAAGTTGTTCTTCCAATGTTTTTCCAATGTTCTCAAACTGAATAGGAAATAAAGCTTTTACAAATGAAATTTGGAACTGACATGAGAAACGAGTGCTTTGGAATATTAAATTTTTAACCTACCTTTATTACTTTGTTAGTAACTGAAGACAGCAAACAGGCATAATACACCTTCCTCCTCCTATTTTCCTCTTGTGAGATGGGTTAGGCTGAGAGAGAGAGAGAGAGACTGACCCAAAATCACCCAGCTGACTTGTATGCCTAAGGCAGGACTAGAACTCACATTCTCCTAGTTTCTAGGCCACATCACCAAACTGGCTTTATTATTAAGTAATATGTAATGATTATATCAATAATATTAATATAGTAAAAAATAATAAAACACCATTGCCTGCAAGCAGGAACTGGTGGGACCACAAAATAGACAAAATACAGTAATAGAAAATAAAGAAGCTAAAGTTCTCTGGGACTTTAGAATTCAAACAAGTATCTGCCATATAACACCAGATTTAACAATTGTTGATAAGAAAGACAAAAAAGTCTAGACAGTGGATTTTGCAGTACCTGCAGACAGTGGAATAAAAGAACTGGAGAAAATAACAAAATACAAAGACTTGCAAATAGAAGTAGAATGATTGTGGTAAAAGAAAACAAAGATAGTACCTATAGTAATAGGTGCCTTGGGTGCAATCCCAAAACATCTGGAGCATCACTTGAACATCATCGATATTGACAATCACTATCAGTAGATTGCAAAAGGCAAGTTTACTTAGAACAGCTTATTTCCTACAATGATTTCAAATGACATCTACCTATCCCAGGTCCTTGGAAAGGACTTGATAGGTGGATTAAAATGCCAAATCTAGTCTAAACATCTGGATAGGCAACCAACAATAATTAACATTAATTGCTTTAATCTAGTTTCTTTCTTCTAAAATTCTATTGATGAGCACTAATTTTATTTCTTTATAGCATCACTTGACCTTTACATTTTGTCACAAAAATGTATTTCTATAGGATTCAACACAAGTAAAATCATGAGATACATTGGATTTGATCCAGACTTGTTCTACAGCATAACTTAAGTCTTGCTTATTTTGACTGTCTATTTAAGCATGATTAAATATAGAATTCACTGCCAGTCATCCACTAGTAGATTCACAGGAGAAAGATCTCCCTCTACAATCACAATTTCTGTAGCATTAAAAAGGAAAAAAATATTATAGCTCTTGTTTTGCTGGCATATGTAGTTCTATCAGAAGAAGATTGGCATTGAATTTCAATAATATTTATCCCATTATTAAGGACCCCAGAATGTAGCAACATAATTCAAAAATGGTGAAGGGCTTTCACAAATCAGTTTTACCATCACTACTATTTACTTTGAAAAAATTCAAAGAAGCCCAGATGTTTTATTTTCAACTGATTGGCACCAATACCACAGCAATGTAAACATACTTGATAGATAATATTAATAAAGTAAAGCTTCCATTTGAATTTCAAATAAGTAACCATTATTTTCTCAACTATAAGGTCAACTAAGAATTACTTAGAGCCAAGTTATATTGACTGAATTTTTGAAAGTTAACACAGGAAATGAAACAACACATTTAAAAACTAATAAGGACATTTCAAATTTTATTGCTCCCTTTCTGTAGGCATCCTTAGGGCAATGCAGTGAATTTGATTTTTTTTTCTACAAGAATATCTAGTAGAAAAATTGTCTATGCTGTGATTTATAAAGAATGCCTAGAGTTACAGCACCAGGGTATAGTTGCACTTATTCAATAATATTTACAATAACAGAAATTATATACATTTTCAATCACATAAATTATCTACTTTAACAATTTACAGTTAACATTTTACTGATCAAATTAATTAGCACGCAATTATGTTTTGAATTATTTGGCAAACAGTTGAAAACAGGATAAATTTGTTGTGTGTTAACTAGAATATTGATTTATTGTAAGTGTCACAGGTATAGTAGCATAGCTCAATTTCAGTAAAGCATTTGGTAAGTTTTCTCATGACTGTCTTCATTACTGACACAATGTACAATGTGAGTTGGATACTGCTAATCTCTGGCAAATGTATTCCGAGAATATCCATTAAGGACTTTGCATCAAATAAAGTTTCACAGGGCTCTGTCCTGGGCTCTAAGGTATTAAGTGTTTTGCTGATGGAACATTGAGACTGCTTATAACATTTGCAGGTGATACAAAAGCTAGAAGGGTTAGCCAATTGATGACAGAATTCAGGATGATCCACAACATGATTTTTGCTTTTAAATAAAAAAAATGAATATGAGGGGAAATCATCCCATTCCGCAGCACTCATGCACCAGACTTGCAGCTTCCTGCTGGCTTTCCCATTGATTTTGCTTATTGGAAGTCAGCAAGAAATTGCAAATTGTGGTTATGTGAGGTCCTTGCTTAAATGGCAATGGGGACAGTTAGGATTTCCATTACTAATTGATGAAGTCATGTGAAGTTCTGATATATGACTGCATTGCTTAAACACAAATTCTGATCCCAATTACTATCATTAAGCAAAGATGACCTATCCTGTTTCTTCAGTACACGGGTGTCAAACTCGCGACGTCACATGACGTGTCATGACATATCATGACTTTTTTCCCATTGCCAGCAATGGGGTGGGCGCGGTTTTGGTGTGACGCATCCAGCCCACGGGCTGGCAGTTTGACACCACTGATTTAGTAGAACACACTGCTAGGAAGTGCTGGAGGCATTTAAAAAAGACTGAAAAACCATGTTTTAAGGTTGCTGTAGCAACATCTTGCATTAAGCAAGGACAATACTGATAAAGAAATCTATCCAGGTGAATGAGATTCACACTGTTCACACCAGAGACACTCTCAGAACTAGGAGTGCCTTTTCACTCCTGGTAACCTCTTTGCTAAACTAATACAATTTACTGTACATGGGCAACCTTTGACAATTGTTTGTAAATTTTGGCTAGATCAAAACAGCTGCACAAGATTAGTAACTCAAGACTGATAGTTGTGCTCTTCCTGTGACTATCTCCATCAGATATCCAGTCTAGCCTAACTGAAAATAATTTCCTCTGGATGTCCTTGCCAAGTAAGGGCAAGGAAGCTACAACGGAGATGGTTTTTTGAGTTGTAAAAAGAACACTTATGGAATACCCTCTCTCACAAAGTCAAGTCTGGTTATTGCTGTACCAATTTTCAGCATCATGCAAAGGTATTCCTGTTCTCTCAAGCATTTTTATACATCTGTCAACCTACTGGGTTAGTCCAGACAGGAAGCAAACCACTAATGGACTAATTCTACTTTATTATTAGGTTACATTAGTAGACTACTGCAAGTCTGAAAGTACATTTCTCTCCCTTTGATTTTACAGGACAAGAAACTAGGGAAGGTCTCTTTTGAGACATCTGCCATGTCCACATTCCTTTTGCGAGCTAAGCTGCATCAGGTCCAACCATTCCCCTGGCTGTGGCACTTCCCGTCTCTCAAGGTCATTCTCACATGCCTACAACATTTATACTCAATATGGTTTTAAGTGCCTGCTGTAAGCTGGAATAATAGACGCTGATATTCCACTTTGTTGTACAGATTAGAAAATGTTTATACAAATTTTAAAGCTTTAAGTAATATGGTAATTATTTCAAAAGAACCTATTTTGGAAGGCATCTTAAGAGGATTTTATTTACACATATATACAGTAGAACCCATAGCTATATGCAGCACATGCAGCTATATTTCTAGAATACCAATAATGGCTTAGCTAGAAGTAGAATTTATCTGACTTACTTCTCTGTAAATGTAAGTATAATACAAAGAAGAAATGAATTACAGAGCCAATAATATTTCTCTTTTGCATCTTATTGTGAATAATGTTACCTGAAACAAATATGAACATTTAAAAAGCATTTTAATATTAAAAGAAAATTCTCTTTCCTTCCCCGTCCTACATATTCAATGCAAGCTATATTTCAAAGAAATTAGGGAGCTAATATAATGCAAAAAGGTAAATGGTACTGCAGATAAGCGGCCTCAACATTAAGTTTGGACACTGTAAAAGAAAGTGTTGAGGGGTAACACTGAAAGAGAAAAACAATAAAGACTGTATGTGTTAAAGAAGGATATACACACACAATGGCCTACATAGATCATATGATGCCATTTAAATAATTTCTTCGTGTTTTCTTTTCATACACAAATATTCCTACAACATCTATTTGCTTATGTATACATGTTGAAAATTGCAGAAGAGACCCTGATACTCTCCTGACATTTTGGACCAACTGTTACCAGCCCTAATCTACTTTGTTAGTAACAAGGAACTAAGTGATAAGTACATTCTGGGCCACTACGATAATGGAGGAATCAAAACTGTTATAAGCTGGAGATAACACAGTGTGGATTTACACCGCAGCCATAAAATACACAGAATTGAGAAGTGTACTTTCTTTCAAAATGATCCACAACTTTTACACATTTTGCTTTGCACAGCTGCTTTCTATGTTCCATGGAAACTGGCTCTTGGGGAAGTTCCACAGAATACTGATTTGATTAAAAAAAAAACCAAAGAGAAAAAAAATGGGAAACAAATCATAAGCAAGACCAAATGAATTTTTAAAACTGTATAGCAAAATAGGTCTAAACAAACTTTTTGCCACATAAGCAGAAGTCCTCAGTGAGAACATAGTTTAACAGGAAACCAAAAATAATGAGATTTTTCAAATTATAGAGCATTCTACCATTCACTTTGGAGTGGTGTGATATTGCAAAACTGAAGACATTTAAAGCCACTGTGAGTCCATCAGAACATAATGATTTCTCCATCATTTCTGAAAGGTAGCAGTAATTTCTTCGCTTGCTGGGTGCATAGCCAGAGGTGGGATAGCACTGGCTGAAGAACATATATGGTCTTTGCCCTTTGGCCTTTCTGTGTACAACTATGGTCTCTGTTCTTTCGCTTTTGCCCTTTTTGAGACAAAAGGAGTCTCAGATTGCCAGGGGATTTATGGCCATGGTTCTCCCTTTCCGAGGTTAGATTGCTCTCCCTGACTACAGAGATGACATTATAAAACAATCCACTGGTCCCTACCATATACTTCAAGAGACAACAGGAATTTAAGATGATTTTCTGGAAGAAAAATTGACACCTACAAAATAAAACAGAAATCTCCACAGTCGAACTTTTCACATACATACTGAAAGACATTAACAGAAGGAATATACAGAGTTGCTGCAATATTTATGGGTTTCCACAGATGTGAAAAATGTATTTTATGCCACAGAAAGTATATGGGAGAGTACTCTGAAATTGTCTTTACAAGTAAAAACAAGCAAATCATCCTTAATAATCCAATGGTGAAAAACCATTCAGATTCATGATTCAAAATAACTGACAGAACAAATGCAATTTCTCCTGAAATCTACAGTGTCAAGCAATGTCCTTGCGTAACTGATACAAAGTTTATGTCGTGTTACTAATGAAAGTGCTTATTAACAATGTTTTAAGTTAGTAAGAATAATGCTTGGGTGCAATGTACAATATGCGCTGGAAGTGACATCTAAGTTCAGATTTTGGGCCTGACAGGAAGCCCCTAAGGCTGAAGAATGCTGCATCCTTCAAGGGTGGTAGGAATGTAAGAAAGTAATGATGAGAGCATGGGAACATCAGTTAGGAACTTTTCACATACAAAAAAAGAGAGAATGGAGAATAAAAGATTTCAAGATCTTTTAAAAAAAAAATCAATAATAAAGTCATATTTCTGGACTGATATTTGACAAGTTGTTCATGTCTTCCAAGAAATGTAGGTGGACTGGGAAGAGATTTGCTTTCCATATTTATCTTACAACAAATTCAATATTTATCTTTTTTTTTAAAGAAAAACTAATTTATTCTAGATTATTTGTATCATGATTCGAGACTCAAGTTCTGGATCTATCAGAAGATCTCCTAGACACAAATCCATCTGGTGACAACTCCACTTTTAATGACAGAAGAATAGAAAACACTGCAAACTACAGCAAATAACCAGCACCTGAAAGTAAGGCAAATTTATTTATCTTTGCTCCCTTTCCTCCATGCTTCAGCTCTTGCTTTGTAGAATCCCTTGAAACCAAAGGTGACTAACATTCTGATCTCTCACCATTCACCCTATTTATATTCCACTAGAATTCTTGTGTTCGACTGTAACCTTCAATTGAATGAAATGGTACATCATAGAGCAACATTTTTTTGAACTGATATACCTCAGCTTCCTACAAGGAAAGTCAATGGGAAAGCTGGCATGAAGTCAGAAATCAGTCCAGCTCCCACTGCTTTCTTGCCCTCCTGGTGTTATTCTGCTTTTCTGTTTAGCTAAGGAAATATGTCTAAGCAATGATCCAATGGTCTCAGGTTGTCTCGCTTTGACTAAGATTCTGACCCCCTCACCATTCAGCCCATTTCAACTAACATCCTGATCCCTAGCCATTCACTCCACTTGTTTGCATCACATATAGGTCACTATCCTGCACACTAGATATAGTCGACTTTATTATATTAAATAAATATGTTAGCTGAAGGTATAAACGCTATCCCTAGTTTCCTTAGATGCATATTAATAGAACAGAAAGACATGTGTATTCTTATCAATTATCAAAATATAAAATTAATATTTGTATGCTTTCCTAAATATTTTAAAATATCACAAGAAATAAATATATTTGTAGTCTGATCCTATGCATGTGTATTCAGTGGAATTTACACCTTATTACTAAATAAAGTATATGTTGGAATATAGTCCTGCTCAGCAACACAGTCCTGTCTATTTACATGCTTAAAAAATGGAACGGTTCCCTACTGTTGTTTTCTTCAAATGTAATCCAGTCTTGGAATATCTGTTTGGAACCAATCTGGCAAGATAAGTGAAGCAAGTAAAACCATTAGTGCGCTATACTGCCTAACAAAGCCAAAACATGCACATTAACAGCCAACATTGTTGGCTGTTCTTGGAGGGAGGGACAAAACACATTTGGGACACTAGATTCTGATTTAGCGTTCTCCACATTTTTATCCTTCTCTTCATCCTTCATTTGTACAGATTTTTTTTAATAAGTTGAGGGCTAAAATTGAACAGTTAATATAGCATTTCTGTCACATATACATAGTTTTGAGTGCTCCATCATTGGAGGTCTTCAAGAAAAGATTGGACAGCCATTTGTCTGTGATGGAATAAGGTTTCCTGCCTTGGGCAAGGGGGTTGGACTAGAAGACCTCCAAGGTCCCTTCCAAACCTATGATGCTATATCCCTCCACACAATAATGAATTGAGTCCCACTATCCATTTTCCACTGTATGATTACAAGTTTTAAATATGAACATTAAGAGGAAAAGGTAAAATAATCATATAAATTATTTATCAAGCTAGATGAAAATCATACAACCTTTTAAAGTCTTAATTTTATTATATGACCAGTACTAAGTAGGCTTTTCTCCAGTCTGCTTTCTGTAACATCTTGAATGATCAAGAGATTTTTTGATTTTATATATTTCTACAATTTTCAAGTTGGCCTTAAGTAGAGCTTTAATATTGACTTAAAATATTCAATACAACCAAACTATACATGACTGTGATTATGGATATTCAAGTCTAAAGTTAATTTTATCATGGATTTGGCAAGATTCATAACAAAGTGATCACATCCAGATGTTCCTAGTACAGTTGATCTTAATCAAAATAGGGAAGGTGTCACAGGTATTTATATTTATCACATGGATTGTTCCTTCTATTAATTACTTTGTTATTGTGTTTAGCTCAATTACTGTAACATATTTAAAGGTTTTTCCTTTACTGTTAATTCACTAATGTAAACTCTTTTTCTTTTGTATTTCACCACTTTTTAACAAATACCATTTAAAATATCCAGACATTCTAAAATTAAATGGATTTTCCCAATACATTTCAACTACAGTTTTGAAAACACATCTGTGTTCATCATTATATGGAATTGGTGAATGCAATCCTCTTACATTCCCTTGGTATTCCAACAGCTTTCAATATTATCAACCATGGTACCCTTCTAGGAAACTGGTCCAATGGAAATATCGCTTTGTGAGGCTTGTCTCATACTTGGGGAATTCTGGTTAAGCTTATGGTATTTATTCTTTGGGGCTCTGCAGAGCTCTGTCGCATATTAAACAGCTATTGAAAGTGCAATTGTTCAAAGATCTAAAATACAGTGCTAGCAGTTTTTCTTTTTTTAATCCATTCCTAATGAGGCAGTGGAAGTACCTGATCATCATGGCACTACATGGACCTAAAGATCGATAAACTAAACCTTAATCCAGATAAGATTGTAATATTGGTAGTGGGTGGTTCATCAATCTATGTAGATGTTCAGCCTGTTGTGGAAGTGTCTTCTGTAGCATAGACTACCTTTAACAGCTTAGGCTGGTTACCAGCTACAAACTTTCCTAGATGGAAACAGCTTGTTATCCATGATTGTGATCTCTAATTTCTCATTATGTATAGGGTTGCCATTGAAGATGGCCTGAAAATGTTACCCAGTGTCTGCAACTGAGTTTTAATAACTATCTATATACCACTAAACTCTATTTGTCTGTTTGTAACCTTCAATTAGCAGGAATGGTGCATCATAGGGCAGCAATTTTTGAATCAAGATTCCTCAAATGTGCTAATTTAAAGAATGCATACAAAATCTGGGACCCTTTATCCCCATTGAATTGAAATTTCAAGGATCTTCAGTTTAGTTGCATTGGCAAACTTGTGGCTACTGCAGCACTATTAGCTGTGATCACATGATTATGATTTTCAATGCTCCCTGACAGTTTCCCATAAGTAAAGTCAATGGGGAAACCAGCAGGAAGTCAGAAGTTGCTCCCTGCTCCTAGTATATTATATCACAACAAGTTTTCATATAAGGTACTTCAAATCCCCTTATTTAAAGAATGCATAAAAAAATCCCAGGGCCCATTACTCCTGTAGAATTGAAATTTCCACCATCAGAGCAGTTTATACTCATATTTCTGGCCATTGCAGTGTCCCCATAATCACATGAAATACTCTTGAGATGATGAACATCCAGCATTCAGGTTAAAAAAAAAAGCCAGCCCAATTATGCTACAACTCAAGATGACCCAACAGATCATAGGTTATCTAGTATTTACTTAAAGGAAACCTGGTCCACACACACTTCTAAATATTATTTTATGGTAATTTTAAAATAGAAGCATCATCTTAGATTTGTTGACATTGTGACAATAGAGGCAGATTATATTGCCTTTTGTAGGGGAGTAAATAAATACAGGATTATCTTCCTTTTAGAAAAATATGGTTATCTCACTTCCACCAATAAACTTCTAAGCCAAAATTAAAATGGTAGTGCTAGCCTTCATAGCAATGTTTCAAGTATTACCTCTTGCCATATTTTTCATTAAAGCCTCTGCCTTCATAACTCTTAGCTATGTAATATCAAACTGAGAAAAGCCAACGGTACTATTTTTCAGCCCTAGCCAAAAAATGTTTAATTTTCCCTTTTAACTGCGTACACTACTGCTGCAACTAGTAGTCTTATTTTTGAGGATTTTTCTCTGCTACTTTCAGATTCTGTTATAATTATTGCCCTGTAATAAATCTGTATTAAATTTCGCAGGATCCAATCTGGGTCCGACCCAGTGACGGACCCAGATTGGATCCTGCAACATTATCCTGGGACATGTATATTTGCCTTCATTTGTGTATTAATTTCAGCTCCATTGGCCAAAGAAACTGTTCGAAAACTAAGCAGTTTTAAAAAAAATGTCAACTTATTTTGCAGATTAATTATCTCCATACAGGTTTATGGAAGTTCTATTACTCAACTGCATTCAGGAAAATGTTCTAAATTAAACTTACCTAATAATTTCATTTTATTCCTTTTTGCACATAAGGCCAACATTACTATATTACTGCAAAAATCATCACTGCCAAGGTCAAATATTAAGAGACAATAATTTATTTCTCTATCACTACCAGCAATTTTCGCTAGTCAATAACGTCTTTGCTTTAATGAAAGTAACTAGCTACAATTTCAAGATATTTCAGTGATCTATCATATCATTATTTTTAAAAACAGCTATGTGAAGACATTCTAAAAGGCATGGAGCATAGCAATCAACTCTTATTAACTTTTATCACTTAACCGGTGTTGGATTCCTGAATAATTTCATACAAATTTACATATGTTTATTGGAAGCTGGAGAGGAAAACTATATTCATTCAAGCTCCACAGGGTGGAGTCTCATTGGAAGCAGCAACATCTCTGTATCTCAGCACTGTACACTCTTTTTTCTGCTTCAGTGCTGGACAATCCCTTTTGCAAGTGGCATTTGCTTTTTGATTATTCCCCTTGAATCTCTCTGCCTGTTTGACAGCTATCACTACGAATGCCCCTGGAAGAGATTTCAGACAGAAAGAGGCCCAAACAGTGACTAGACAAACCCATTAAACGTAACTGCTCCCAGAAGGAAGGTGTGAAAGGGAGAAGATGGATCCACAGGCAGTGGTTTAATACACTCATAAATGAGAAAAAGGACGTAACGTTTCTTCCCTCAAGCCTTCCTGCTCATCCCTTCCTGTTCATGAAGGAATAATTAACAACACCCCCCCCCCCATTATAGTATCTCTCCTATGGGTGGTTAGGGCTTCTATTTCCATAAGCACATGCGCAGTAACTACCCCAGCGCTCTTAGACCCACTCCTCATATAAAGAGAAGAATCTGCACGACAACCAGTCTTCAACCTCGCTCCTGGGTTTCTTGGAAATGTGTATTTCTTAAGATTTCAGAGAGAGAGATGGGGCGGGCCATTTGCATTCCTCTCCTACCCCCACCCCAAGGCTTAGCTGGATGAATGGGCTTGGAAGCCCGGCCCCATCGGGAGAAAATGGGTGTTTCCCCCCCCCATCTCCGAGTCAGGGAAAAAAAAAAAAAGAGCCCGATCGCAGGCGCCGCTTTCACCCGACACCTTAGCTGCTCGCCTAGGACAGCCTCTCCGATCTGAAGCAACGGCGGCACAGCCACCCAAGCTCAGCTTTTAGGCACCCCACCCGGGGCTCCACGGCCTGGAGACGGCAGGCGCTCCTTCGCGGAGCCTCCAAAGTCGAAAATGTGGAGGAAGACGGGGTGATTTGGCCTGCCCTCCCCTCCTTTTCCCCGGGTGAAGGAAAGAGGGTGCTCACGGCGGCGGCGGCGGCGCTGGCGCTCCTCCTTCTCCTAACGTCCCTGTTGCTACCGGCGGCCGCTGGCTGGAGTGGCGGAGCAGGCTGCTTCCCTTCCCTTCGCTTCCCTTCCCGCTGTGGCTGCGCTGCTCTTGCTCCCTCGCTCTGGAAGCCGACCCAGACGAGGGTTCCTCCCCGCGCGAGATGACTCTCAGCCGCGCGCTCCCTCGGCGCGACCGCAGCCACCGCAAGCGTCGGCGAGCCCCTCCACCGGCCGGGATTTTTCCTCTCCCCGCAGTCGGCGCTCACTTCCGGCGCGCAGGCCTCGCCTGCTTCATCGCGCCTCCCTCCCTCCTCCTCCTCCTCCTCCTCCTCTTGCACGCCGCTGCAGGAGGGAGAGCAGCCAGCTCCCACCTAGCTCCATTCAAACGGAGCCCTGCCGCCTCCTCTGGTTTCTCTCCCGCCACCAAAAAGACTGTTTCTTAGCCCTGGGCCAAGCTCTAGGGAAGAAGAAAGCGCCTCTGAACGTGTATAGAGATCTTTCGGGCTCGCAACCGTAATCACCAGTATCTCAAAAGGCTAGGGCCACCTTTGGCGATCTGCAATGGGGTGCAAAAAACGGGCAAGATAAAAAGGCGTATGAGACGGGACAATGAAATAAATGATTATATTAATAAGTGCAACTGATGTACTTCTGGGTTTAATGTTTTAGACGCATTTAAAATTGCAGCTTGGTAGTACATTTGGAGGTGAGCTAGGTGCTGCAGGGCTTTGGGAGAGCGCACCCGTGGCTCAGAGGAAAGCAAATCACAGTGCTCGGTTCTAATCGGCTAATGCAAATAGTGAAGTGAATTGCGCACTAATAGCATTTTTAAAAAGTAGATTCCCCACTAAATAAATATTCATGTGCAATTTTTTTTAAAATTATCACTATTGCAATAAAAGCAAAATAAGCAGAAAAAATAAGGATGACAAAACTAAACGTCAGAGTTAAAAAATAATAATAATCCTGCACTGTTTGCCTGACGCTGAATTACATGATTTAGATGCTGTGTAAAGAATTGTTACTGTTGTATAGTGTTCCCTTGCAGTCCATTAAAATATTGCTAATTAATTATCACAGGAGTGGGGAAAGCATCCTGATATCTCAAACTTCGTAATTTTTCTGGCATCTCTGATTCTGTGTACAAAAGTGTTGAAGCCTGACCTGCAGATTGGCACTTCCTGTGCTCTGAAAACAGTGGGTTATATATTTTGACAACATTCCTATTTTGCTTTGTTGGTTACTTTATACTCAAGTGGAGCAGAACATTCTGGGAGCATTTCTTCTGGGAATGAATAAACATTCCCAAAATTATTCTTTTTTGGCACATCCATAGATGCTTGGAGGGAAGAAAATACTAATGAAGGAAGAACTTATGTTATGGGAGGAGGGTTATTCTCTATGTTTAGACATCATAGTCACTGTGGTTTATAGTTGCTGCAAATTCATTTAGTATGGTGTCTGGTTCCTGCCTGCCTCTTCACATAGCTTACAAATGTTTAGAGTACTATTGTTTGCCCACAACTTTAGTCTGCTTTTAGACTTGTTTGCCTGGTTAATGAGGGTCGGAGTTATTGACAGATATTACAAGAGTTCTAAAAAAAATACTAAGCTAGCATCTGAGGTAGTTGGCAAGCTGCACAGAGAAATTTGTGTAAAAATGTGGATTTATTCTTAAGCCATGTGCTATAATGAATGTGTTATCTGAATGAGCAATCTCGCAAGTTCACTTTCTTAACTTTAAACAGGTTTTGCTGGCATTTTCCCACAGCAGTAGTAATTTTCACATGTTAAAAGGCTGAATCACACCCTAACATGTATCTGTGGAAGCAATAAAAATGCATTTATCCTAAAAATGCATTAAGGACTTTTAAACTAAGGAACTTACCCTGTCAAAACAGGTAAGAACTCTAAGAAGGATTGGGATAAAATAAGAGAAGAATATTTGATTATTTTAATCACATTTGCTTTGGCTTACTTACAGGATACTAGCCATTTAATAGATTTCCCAGAAATGAATTATGTAGAGGAAAGAGAGATGGACATATGGGGGAATTCTGTGAAGAGGTTCCTAGTAGAAGGGAGAGTTGACAAGAAAGAATGAAGTTTTTCAGGGAATGAGCAATTGAAGGTAGTGAGTTGGATGGACAAAAGAGAAAGAAAGAAAGAAGGAAAAGGAACTATTATTTAGAATGGAAAGAAGAAAGAAAAAGATTTTGGTAGTTTCAAAGCTAAAAATGAGAATACTGTGTGGATCAGAGAATGGACAAAAAAAACAGAATTGGGATTTTTAGGAGGCTTATCACACAGATCAAAGTGACAATAGATAAGTTACATAAACACCAGAAGATCAGTGCAGAGGATTGTACTGTAAACTTTTAAGTTGGAGGAAAAGGCTCAACATTTGCATAAAAGTATAACATCTGAAGAAATAGATCTGTATATTAAATCAATACTGTTATCAATATCAATAATCAATCTTGTTACTGCAGATTTGGAGACTTGGATGCCTTGCCAGATGGTAATGTTTAGTAAGTTTCTGAGAGAGGCAAAATGAAAACTAAACTCCTAATTCAGCATCTAGCCTGTTCTAGATACTGTATACCGATTCAGTATACAGTGTATGAGCTTGAGGATATTTGTAATGACTATTGGATCTAATAGATCATTCATTTGTGCGATGGTATTGATAAACTCAGTCACCAATAAAAAGGACATAAGAGATACTATTCAGATGCCAAAAAGGAAAACACTCTAGTTGTTAGTCAACCTGTTTGTCTGACAGAAAATAGCTCCATGTCTGGCTCTAGCCAGCTCAGAGAGGCAGTCTGCCAAACAGTGCCAACTCAAGAGACACACCCTTGTAGAACCACTTGCCTGCTGGCCAAGGGAGGGTGCACCCATGGAGCAGTGCCCAGGCAAGAGTAAATATGGAAAAACTAGAGAAAAAGCCAATCGCCCTCAGCCTAGACACAGCCACACCTAGTAGCAACTGTCTGTCAATGTAAACTAGCTGAACAGATAATGAAAGCAAATGTTATTATGTGGTTGTGGTGATTAAATAGGAATGATTAACATTTCTAAAGACAAGAGTGTTCAAGGTGCTTCACATACTATATTTTCTTCCTCTCACAGTTTTAGAACTCAGGGTCATCAATTACAACTAGATGCAGAGAGCTTTCAGACCAACATAAATATTTTCTTCATGTGGTATCTAATAAAATGGCTAGCATTTGCTATTGTGGAAATGGCAATAAGTTTGGAGGGTTTCACAAGGGAGCTGGGCAAATTCATGGAGTATTTGGCAATCAATTATTCTTAATAATGATGATTGTTACCCTCCTGAATCTTGGACAGCAATGCCTTTGTAGTAGCTGCTAGAAAGTGATATTGAGAAAGGTCTACTGGTCTACAGCCCAGCTTCAGGAGCTTCCTAAATGACTATTTTGTGACACTGAATGGTAGATTAGAAGGGTCTGTGGCCTGACTCAGCAGGAGCTTTTATGTTCTTATGTCTCAGTAATCCTTTTAAGTGTCCAGTAGGATAAGCTGCATTGATTCCATGTTACAAATTTGATGATTAATCAAGAACGGTGAGAGTTGTGACTTATCAAAGAGCTTTCAGAGATACAGTTTGCCCACAATGTTGATAATAACATGGTTTGTTTTCTTTAGCACGTTGGATGAACCTAACTATATTCTAAACTACATTTCATTAATTAGTCACACAAAGAATTATTTAACAAGCTATAGTTAAAACAGACTAAGAGCCGTGGTGGCGCAATAGTTAGATTGCCAGGAGTTTGATTCTGATCAGCTCAAGGTTGACTTAGCCTTCCATCCTTCTGAGGTTGATAAAATGAGGGCAATATGTTGGGGGCAATATGCTGACTCTGTAAACTGCTTAGAGAGAGTTGTAAAACACTCTGAAGTGGTATATAAGTCTAAGTGCTATTGCTTGACATAATTAGCATATCTGTCCATGAATGTATATTTGCAGCTGGGGAAATTTTATTAGAAGGACTAGGCACTTCTGTGGCATCTCTGGCCTGAAATTGTTGCTGGCCCTGCCTTATGGGCTTTATTATAAATTTTATGAGCATCTACGGAATATTTTATTATTTAATTGATGAAATATATTGCTGATATGAATAGACCAATAATCAGGTTTGTTATTATTACTGATCAAAAAATTCATATAAAACTATAAGACTTAATTGTCTCTAGAATATGTGGGGAATACGCTATGTTTAAGGGTAGGATTTAGCAATGTGAGCATGGGTTACATATGGTTCTAAGAAACTGTAAGACATAGTTTAGTGGAACTTGTTATATGTTAATTCTGACAAAATATCTTTCCTTTTGAAATGTACTTCTATGAATGGTTATGTACAATAAAATGTAGACATGGATATTATATAATGTCTCCCAAATTCTGCTGCATGACCTCATTGTGGTAGAGGGAGAGGTCTTCCTGGGAGGAGTATGTCAGCAGGGTCCCCCAATGCAGTGTATCCAAGCTACACAGCTAAATCAATCAAGCACCTATATTGGGCAACAGCAATATAAGAAACCAGTCTACGTGGTGTTCAAAGACTAGGGTGATATTGGTCTATTGAATCTCACAGCAGCACTGAAGTAACCACAGATTTGCCAAACCTTTAATCCCATGGGAGTTATGGGCCCCAGATTTTGGATGCATTCTATAGGTTACATCATTTGATGTACCTTGGTTCAAAAATTGTTGCCCTATGTTGCACTGTTTTGTCCAGTTAAAGGTTACAGACTTGAGAGTATATAGATTTGAAATTGACAGAACATGCGAGCAAGATGTGTTGTTTCTGGTTAGAGACTGGAATGCCAAAATTGGATGTACCTGGTTTGACTCTATAACTTAGGATACCAAAATGAAACAGAACAACTTGTAAATCTTTATCAGTCTGGTGAATTCTTCATCGATAACACAATTGTCCAACAACCACAACACCACCTGTATACATGGATTTTTTTTACCTCATGGAGTACACAGAAACCAAACTAACTATATTATTGGGGAAAGGAGATGGAAAAACTCAGTTGTAGCAACATAAATGTGGCCAGACCTGAGTGTGGAATAGATCACAAACTGCTCTTGTGCAAGTTCAAAGTTAAGTTAAAGTGGAAGAAAAAAGCTAACAAATTACCATTATATGATTTTTGAACATATACCCAAACTTTTCAAGGAGAAGATCAGAAAATGCTTTGAAGTCATGAACCTCAGTGTTAGAGAATCAAAAGAACTGTGAAATAAAATCAAAGAAATTGTTAAGGATAAATGTAAAAAGAGACCAAGAATCAAGAAAGCATACTGGATGACAGAAAAAATAATGGAAATTGCCAAGAAAAGAAGAGAAGCAAAAGCCAAGAAAGACAACAATTTCAGGATAGAACTTAGCAAAGAATTAAAAACTGTTAGAAGAGGCAAGAAACAGTGAGATCTGTAAATACACTGAAGGTAGAAACACGTAGGAAAAAAAGGAAAGTCTTTCAAAAAAACTTTGGTCTCAAAGGACTGGATGAACTGCTGAGTCTTTTTGTGCCATTAGTTTTCTATGTGGAGTCATTACCAAGTTGGAAAGCTATAAAAATTGATGGATTATATAGAAATTTGGCAAGCAACAGAAGAAGAATCTATAAAGGTTCTAATCAAGGAAATCTGGAGAATGACACAGTGACCAAAAGATTGGAAGAAGTCAATCTATATACCAATGTCAATGCAAGGAGATTTAACAGTGTGCATACCAGCATATATTTACTTTAATTTCACCTGCTAGCAAAATAATGATTAAGATCATCCACCGTGGATTAGATCCCTATCTGGAAAGGGAGATACCAGATGCTCAAGCCAGCTTTTGAAAAGGCCAAAGAACAAGAAACATTACAAATGCCCGTGGATAATTTAAAAAGCCAAAAAATACCAAAAAGTAATAAATATAATATGATTTATAATAAATATGAATAAAATATAAGAAAGATCAAACTAATGACAACAGGTACAGCACTAGCCTGAATAAACAATGACATTAAAGTGGTGCATAGCTTCTACCTTTTAGGATCTACTCTCAACAGTAAGGGAACCAGCAAGTCAATAAATATGCTGCACTCTGGCATTTGGCAGGGAAGCCATGAAGTTCTTAGCAAAAAAATCCGATAGCAGGATATGCCTATACCTACAAAGATCAGAACAGAGCAGGCAATGCTTTTGTCTATGACACTCAATGAAAATGTAAGTTGGACTTTGAAGTAGGAAAGAAAGTGTTGATGCTTTTGAACTTTGATGAGAAGACTCCGGAGAATTCCATTTCAACGGGTGGGGGGTGGGAGAAATTATTGAACAAATCAACCCAGAGTTCTCATTCAAGACACAAATGACCAGGCTCAAATTATCATACTTTGGACCCATTAGGTGAAGACGTAGTTATCTGGCTCTAATGATAAAGGAAAGGAATAAGAAGGAGATGACCAGCAGCAAGATGAGTAAACTCAAAGTGGCTATGGGTGCACCATTATAAGATTTGAAGGGCCAGATTAGACTGGCATGGAAAAAACTGATGTGGTTACTAAGAACTGACACTGACTTGATGGCACATAATCATATAATCACACATTTTTCTGGGGTTCTTTTGGTGGCTTCTTACCATAGAAAGAAACAAGTCACAAGAAACCACATTCTCTTTCTAATTTGCTCTATATTTATCATATTGGCAGAAACAGTAGGAAGAGGGAAGTCACATTTTATCTACCAATATAAATCTAATGCATATTTTAAAAGGCACAAACCCCATATTTCATTAGAAACGCATCAAATTATCGGAGGATTCAGCATTCAAATATATTAAAACACAAGAATCTTACTGGATATTTTCAAACAGCTTAAAGCAGGTTGATATTAAAATTGATAAACTAACTTAGGTTGCTTTGACATAAAGGCAGCTCTTTCCTTATGTTTTTCCCCCCAAGTAGATATAAATCTCTTTTTCCCTACAGCTCTCGGTTAATTTTTTTAGCATATCATTTTCATTTGCTTTATTGTGAATTTCATTTTTAACTGTCTTACAAATAGAAATCAGTATTTTTCACTTTGATTATGCAACTAGTTTTCATCTGCTTATTTAAATTTGGCCAAAGCATTTGTCCCCAGTTTTGCAGCTGCTTAAATTGTTGGCCTTATTCATAAACCAAGCTAACATCCATGATTTCTCGTCAAGAGCATCTGACGAAAATCAGATAAATGAGGCCATAAAAACAATGACCTCACTTTCTAGTTTAAAAAAAAAAAAGTGTTCTCACTGGATCTCAGAAATTGTTGCATTAAAATCAAATCCTAGAAATGTTTTTGTTCATTGAATTATCCCTATGTCATTACATATCTTGGCATTTTAATTTTTTGCATTAAATTATCTGAAATTAAATTTATGTTACGTTTATCATGCCAGCAGATAAAAATGTTGAATTCAGTGCTGAGTTTGTTCCATTGGGAAATGCAAGCTGTCTTTCTAACTAGCATGGTCTAAAGTGCAGTTCTAAATGGTGACTTATTCTATCCCTTTCAGATGGATTAACTAGTGGGACACAAACTTCTTATCACTGCAGAAATGACCCTACTGACCAGCAACATTGTTGTGTAGAATTTGAATGCGACAATCAGTCTTGTAAACTAGCTAACTGTATCTGTGGTCCTCAAGATGTTCCTTTTTTTTTAATCAAGGACTTAAAATTTGTATCCAACTGCTTGACAGATTCTTGAACACATGATAAGAAACGTTCACTTGCACCCACTTACTTAAGGATCTTAGCAAACTCCTCATCCCACCGCATTACTTCTCTATTGTAATTTATTTTCAGTACACATTTAGCTACATTAAGAACAAGCTGCTAATGACTGCTATGAAAGAAAAACACAAAAAATATCTTTTTTATCTGCTATACAGAGCAGATTGAAACAAACTGAAAGACAAAACCTTGCAAAAGCAGCCATGTATAATCCTATTTTCTTAGCACAAGCTTATAATTCACCATGTACCTTAGACCAAAAGAAATGCATTTTGGAGAGTGAGATGAAGAACAATGAGATACACTTCCATTAAGGCAGGACGTATCATAATCTAATAAGGTTTTGTTTAGACAGCTGGTATTCTGGTTCATAAAAGTGCTGTTGATTTATCTACTGGGTTTCAGTAAAGTGGCTGACATGAGCAGAAGTGTTGTGGCCACTTCAGAGGTCATGAAGAGTCAATCTGCTCTCAAGATTCAGGGTTCCATTAAGAGTGGTAGAGTGTGAGACTATTGAGCTGGATCTGTCTCAGCAGCTAATCCATCAAAAAGCTCCCTTCTACATGATTTTGTTCAGCTTCTACTTGGACATACAGGAAATCTGCCTAGGAACTGCTGTCCAGTGTGAATGGCAGGTAGAGGTTTTTTTTTTTTTTTTTGCATATTTGGGAAACAGTTATTTCACTATACCTGAATTTCTCACTAGTAAAACTAGAAAGGCTTCAGAATGTGTAAAGTTATACGACCATGCATGACAGATTTGGGAAGATAATAAAAGTGACTAGTAAAAAAAAATTCACTGGTACATTTTTAATTATCTTTATATTGCCAATTTTTAATAGTAATCTGGCCCAGCTGCTTCCAGTTTTGGCGATTTCTGAACATGTCAACTTCAGCTCCTAAAATTCTCATCAATAATCATGAGAAAAGAAAGGTCAAGGGAAGAAAATGGAAGCCTATAAGAAAGAGCAACTATGTAATGTCTAATTTTCTGTGATTTCCTTGCTCCCTTAAAAAATAATTCGTCTAGCATTTTTATTTTGTAATAAAGTAAACAGTCAAAACTGGAAGGTATCTTGGCCTCCATTACAAGAATCAGAACATTAAAACAATCTAAGAAAGTAAATCAAAAGATCTCAGAGATTGATGAGCATGGGGATGTTGAACATCCCTGCTTACAGACACAATTCTAAGGATTAGAGTACTGTAATAGGGCCTGGCAACCAGGAAGTTGAGCCAATGTCTACAGAGGAAAGATGGATTTTTAGGAGAGCATTTGAAGGAAGGCAGATGGCACCATACCAAGGTAGACATTTTTATCAACCTGTACACTAACCTCCATATATTAGGTGATCTCTTCAAGTATTGGTTGTGTCAATCACAAGGGCTGGACTGCAGGAACATAGTAAGACTCTGTATTAAAGGAGGTTGTGATTCTTTTTCATACTTACAAGATTGAAATATCAATGTGTAGCAGACTGGTCACTTAGGGGCCCCAAACTTCATATCATTGCAGTATTCCTGAGCAGCCCATCCACAAAATGCTCAATTTGGAAAGTCGAATTAGATTTGTTTTTTCTTACTCTGTTTCAATATTTGAAAGTGGAGCAAAGCTGGACCATTGGCTGTGACTTGTGGGTGAAATGCACAACAGTACTTTCTAACTTGCAGGCACAAGGAAGCTATTACTTTGTGTCTACTGCAGTTAACTGGGAAATGGAAAAGCAACTAGGAAGCTAAAAACAGGGCAAATGGAATAAGCTGGCAATAGAGGCAGAGGAACCAAATTCTAGATGAGGGAGGAGCTTCATCAGCAAAAGCTCTGGGCAAATGCCACCTTGTCCGGCTGCATGCATGGACACACCCCACCTTCATCCCCCAATAATTTGGTGGCAGTAGGCTTTCTACTGCATCCATCTATAGATAACCCTATCCATGGTTGGAGGTTTGATGACAGATTGTGGTTGAACCTCTTACTGTCGGTGATGATATATGAGGATGGCTTGGGAGACAGGAGGAAGATCTGCAGCAATAATCTGATAGGAGACAGCTCAGTCTGTAATTGGGGAAAGCATGGGAACCATTTCAAAAGGAAACTTCTCCAATTTTCTGGAGACTAAAAAGAGGAAGGCAGAAATATTTCAGTCTTCAGGATCCTGTTTAATGTAACCTTACAATAAAGATAGTGCCAATGCTCCTAGTTGTGCTTCTCTGAACTACTTCAAAAGGCTAACATCAATCTTGCAAGACTGAAAATATTTTTCATCATCTTCATTCTTGCTGTTTCATTCTTTTTCAACAGTGGTTCTGAACTGACCTTTGCAAAGCAGAGCTGCCTGCCCTATTTCTACTCACAACTCTGTAGAAAAGTTTCAAAACTGACTTGTGAATACTAATGTTTGTCCCTTCATCCCAGAATTTTAACTTGTTTTAGTGGTAATGTAGAAGCTTGGGATTCTTTATTCCATTTAATTGTTCTCTCTCTCCTTCTCAAATAATTGTATAATCTTGCAGGATCAGAGCATTCCCCCAGCCAAATCTATTTATTTAACCACACACACACACACACCACACTAAATAAGGATAGAAGGCTATCTCACATACATTTTTAGTATGCATCCACAAAAACAGGTGTCACTTGTAACTCCCATGAAATTCAGGGTCATAAACAAATGTATTACAATCCAGGATATCTGGTTGTGGAAGGCTCTCCCAAGAGATGATCAGCTAAAAACCTGTTGCCATGCCTACAACATTGGGCAATGCATATTTATCTGGTAGGCCTTCACCCATAATCAGCTGAAACAGTTGTGATTGTCCCTTACATTGTTCTATTCTAAACCTCCAAACTGCAAATGTAATCCTTGATGCTATGACTATCTAATTCTTCTGTATTGCTACTGAGCTCTTTGCTGAATAGCTTTCTGACTGAGATTCAGCAATTTTTTAAAAAAAATCAAGCAGGTAGTTTTGTTTCATTTGGAGAAGCATGTTTGAGGAACATTGTAAAGAGGACAATGCTTAGTGCTTGTTGCCACCTTGGCATATTTTTAAAGTTCATTCTCTCTTCCAAAACATTGTTGCAGAACCTACCTATCATATCTGTTGAGTGCATTTGTCATTCAGAGCTGATTTTCTCATAATCTCACCTGTTGAATCATGTTTAAATAGTTCTTGCCCATGTAAGATTAACTTTGATGTTGACTTTCCAATCACTTATTATCTGATGAGTTACGTTTCTTGCAAATTTTGAAGTCAAATTAGCAATCTATTTTTGAAGTTCTATTGTATAGGCAGCATTACGCGTAATAGCCATTTCCTCACTAGAAATCTATATCATATTATGACTCCTTCCCTGGAAATTACAAGCGTCATATGGTGGGAAGCTCACTAGCTTCAATGACCTTGAGAATGACACTTGCATGTGTCTTTTTAAAAATAATGTTTGAAAATTACAATTAAAACTTATTAGTTAAATTTCTTAAAAGGCATTTACATGTTAATATTATATGTAAACACAAAAAGGCCTATATGTTTTAGAAGGAAAAACAATCTAATAAAGAAAAAGAAAAGCTAAGTTAAGAAAAAATAATATGATTATTAAAAAAATATAAATATTGTTTATATAAAATAGAAAAGAATAAAATAACACTCAAACATTAATATTATATTACATTTTTCAAATTCATCATTATAGTGTAATTTGAAAAGAATGAATTAAATCCAGAGCATGGAGAATCATATTCTCTGGTTTTACCTCTCTTTTAATAAATTGCTAATTCAAAGGCTGAATGTTGCCAAATGTCATAAAGTTATCCTGTGGAGTCTACCACACAAATTTTCTTCCAGCAATACATGATCACCATTTTTTCAACATTCAAGGTCAATATATACAAAGTATGTGTAAGTTTCATTTTTGAGTTATAATTTGACAAAATATTGACATCTTCAGTCCATAACCTAAGAACCCATTTTGCCATAGTAGCAATATCTAACCACTATATCAGGAGCCGTGGTGGTGCAGTGGTTAAAATGCAGTATTGCAGGCAAACTCTGCCCACAGCCAGGAGTTCGATCCTGATGGGGCTCAAAGTTGACTCCGCCTTCCATCGTTCCAAGGCCGGTAAAATGAGGAACCAGATTGTTGGGGGCAATATGCTGACTCTGTGAACAGCTTAGAGAGGGCTGTAAAGCACTATGTAAAGTGTATATAAGTCTAAGTGCTATTGCTGTTGCTAAACACACTTATATGCATGTGAGTTCTTGGTACAGAATTCCTGGTCTCTAAATTTAACAAGAGAACAATCAAGCTAAGAGTAATGCACAGTAGCAACACAGGTAAATGGAACCCTGCAGTATGAGAGAAGCTATTCAACATAGAACATAGTTCTAAACTGACCTAATTACCCCCTTTCCAGGTCTTGAATAATGTCACCATTTCCACAAAATAACAACTGCCATCAGATAATGTTGTTTTAAACAAGGGGCTCAAGTGGAGAGCAAACCACAGCCAAAATGTAAAACCCAGGCTACAAATATTTCCTATTATTTCAACATTACATGGGTGTAAACTTATTGAGACCTGATTTTCCATCAAAGGAGCAGTTAACAAACATATTGATTTAGATCCAACATATCAATATGTAAGAAACCAGACCATTTGAATTGCTGGTCAACAAAAGAACCAATCAGCTGCTCGGAATTCAAATATAGCTCCAAACAACTGACCACCCTGGCACACAAGACGCTTATGAGCTAAAGAGACTAGGACAAGAAAATCCTACTGATGATGTTACCTAGTTTGGTAATGAAGCGTTCAGGAATTATATTATAACAAGCTTGGAGAACAAACCACAGCCAAAATCTAAAACCCGAACTACATATATTTCCTATTATTTTAAAGGAACTCAAGTGTCTCAGCAGCAAAAGTCCCAAATTGGTTCCTTGACTGAGAAACAAGTAATTACAAATTACTCTATTACCCCCATGATTCACTTACGGGGTATTTACCCCCAATTTAAGAACCTCTGACAGAAGGACATGCTCCAAGGTCAAAGTTGAAAATAGTCAATGGTAAACAATTTCTATACTGAAAAGATATGGATACGTTCTAACACTGAGACATGTTTTGGTGTCAAGTTATGAGATCCACAGATCAGAAGGTACCTTTCTAGGCATAGGAAAAAAACCCAACAAACTTTTGCAAATAATTCTGTAATATCAGTTAAGTGATATTAAGTGGGTCAGAATAATTGGCCAGAATAATTCAGATTACTAGTTGGATGATGATAATGGCGACACAGAATAACTTTCAGAGCATAAAGCCATATGAAGAAGTAGAGTGGCAATGATATACAAGAAGGACAATACATTACTAAGTATAGGCTCTGCTGAAACCCCATAAATGATCACAGGATCACAGTAATCAGAATTAGTGAATATTCAGCAAAGAGCAATATTACACAAGTGCATCCTTCAATATCGGAAGTCATTAAGGAATTCTGCAGCAAATTGTAAGAGAAGTGAAATGCAGTATTTAGAAAGGACATAATACTTCTAACGGAGATGAAGAAATGGTAGAGTTATGGAAATACATGGACTTCAATAAAGCAGAGCATACATTAATTACCTATTTCAAGCAATTTAAAACCAAGAATTTGCACCTGAACATACCAGATGTACAATACTAAAAATAAGTTTACTTTTAAGAATCATCTAAGAAATAGATGATGAAGAAATACAATCCAATCAACTAGAACACTTCCAGTGCAGACTGTGGAACAGACCACAAATTACTGGAAAATCTAGGTGATAAGATTAGAAAATTAAAGAAGGTAGATATACAGAACACACCACATCTGAATATAAGATCAAAGTAAGGGACAGATTTGCTCTATTTAATTTATTCAGAAGTGATTCTGAGGACTTATAGGAAGAGATAAAAGAGACACTCTGAAAATTGATGCAGAGAAAAAACATTCCAAAATTTCAAAGGTGGCTTTTAGCAAAGGCTATTGTGATAACTATGGAAAGGCATAGAAAAGGAACTTTGAGCGAATAGAATAATATACAACTGAATGCAGATGTTTTAGCATAAGATAAAGAAGGCTTAGAAGAGCTGATTTTGAAAGCAAATGTGAAAAATGTTAAAAAATAAGATGACAAATGTAATGTCAATCAGCACAGCTAATGTACTCATTGTTGTTGTTGTTAGTTGCGAAGTCGTGTCCGATCCATTGCGACTCCATGGACAACGTTCCTCCAGGCCTTCCTGTCCTCTACCATCTTCTGGAGTCCATTTAAGCTGACGCCTACTGCTTCAGTGACTCCATCCAGCCACCTCATTCTCTGTCGTCCCCTTCTTCTACTGCCCTCAATCTTTCCCAGCATTAGGCTCTTCTCCAGTGAGTCCTTCCTTCTCATTAGGTGGCCAAAGTACTTGAGTTTCAACTTCAGTATCTGGCCTTCTAAGGAGCAGTCAGGTTTGATCTCCTCTAGGACTGACTGGTTTGATCGCCTTGCAGTCCAAGAGACTCGCAGGAGTCTTCTCCAGCACCATAGTTCAAAGGCCTCAATTCTTTTGCGTTCAGCCTTTCTTATGGTCCAACTTTCACAGCCATACATTGCAACTGGGAAAACCATGGCCTTGACTATACGTACTTTTGTTGGCAGGGTGATGTCCTCTTCTTTTTATTATGCTGATCTAATTTTGCATAGCTTTCCCTCCCCAGGAGCAAGCGTCTTTTAATTTCTTGGGGCCGCAGTCCCCATCTGTGGTGAGCTTAGAGCCTCGGAAGATAAAAGCTGTTCACTACCTCCATTTCTTCTCCCCATCTATTTGCCAAATTGAGAGGGCCGGATGCCATGATTTTGGTTTTCTTAATGTTGAGTTTCAAGCCACTTTTGCACTCTCCTTCTTCACCCGCATCAAGAGGCTCTTTAGTTCCTCCTCACTTTCTGCCATTAGAGTGGTATCATCTGCATATCTTAGGTTGTTGATATTTCTCCCGGCAATCTTAATTCCAACTTTTGATTCATCTAGTCCTGCCTTTCTCATGATGTGCTCTGCATATAAGTTAAATAGGCAGGATGACAGAATACAGCCTTGCCGGACTCCTTTCCCAATTTTGAACCAATCAGTGGTTCCGTGTCCAGTTCTCACTGTTGTTTCTTGACCTGCATATAGGTTTCTCAAGAGACAAATAAGATGGTCTGGTACTTCCATCTCTTTAAGAACTTGCCACAATTTGTTGTGATCCACACAATCAAAGGCCTTAGCATAGTCAATGAAGCAGAAGTAGATGTTTTTCTGGAACTCCCTAGCTTTCTCCATAATCCAGCGTATGTTGGCAATTTGATCTCTAGTTCCTCTGCCTCTTCGAAATTCTGCCTGTACTTCTGGAAGTTCTTGATCCACATACTGCTGGAGTCTAGCTTGTAGGATTTTAAGCATAACTTTACTTGCATGTGAAATGAGTGCAAGGGTGCGATAGTTTGAACATTCTTTGGCATTGCCTTTCTTTGGAATTGGAATGTAAACTGACCTTTTCCAATCCTGTGGCCACTGTTGAGTTTTCCAAATTT